>QEPC01003635.1:2801264-2890716 GCA_003113815.1 Sphenodon punctatus | reverse complement strand
CCCCCCCCCAGGGATCGGGTCATACTTACCGGCGGCTGCGGGGACACCGCGGCCGCTGGTGCTGGGGGGTGGGCTCGCCTCTGAGTCTTTTTTTAAACAAAAATCCAGGCTGGGCAGGGTGGGTGGGGGTGTCCCCCCTTCCACCCGCGCAGCCTGGGAGGGGGAAGCAATTAATTTATTTCATTGATTTCAATGGAGACACAGCGCCCCATTGAAATCAATGAAATAAAACCGGTACCAGTATACCGGATTTAATCCGGGAATCCGGTTTTTAGAGAACCGGTAACCGGTAAATCCGGTAGCCGGTAATGGGCCCGGGGTCCCACCTCTACTGTTTAGTACTTTCCTGAGTGAGACATCAGTCAAGGACTCCAAATAATGAGCTCCTCCACCTCTAGAGAACATATTTAAAGAAGGGGGATATTCTAGTGGAGAAGGCAATCATCCTGGCTTCCTGTTGGTTAATATCAAATATACATCTCCGCACCAGTTGCCTGGCCGCCAGTTCCAGATACTGAAGTAAATAAGGTGGTGAAAACCCCAATAAGGACAACCTCCCTATTATGTTTCAGGAGGGGCGGGGTATAAATGCAAATAAATGCAAATAAATAAACCAAGATCTTGGCCGAAATCGAGGTTCAAAGACTAATACCTTGGTTTTAGGAAAGTAGATTTTCAAAGCCAATTTATCACATAGATGTCCAAAGTCTTTCATAGACGGGTTAAGCCCAAATGAGAGGTGGATAAAAAGGACCATATCGTCCGCATACATGAGAAGTTATAAAATGGTTAACTGCTGTGTAACGAATCTAAAAGATAAAGAAAAATTGAAATTTGGTAACCGGAGTTTTCCACTTGTGGTGTAATTCACACACACACACACACACACAGACACACACACACACACACACACACCGTACTTGTATTGAAATTTGTCTGTACGCACAAAAAATTACATATTAAAAACAGACAAAGTTCTAGCTTGTGTTTGGGGCAAATATGACCCCACAACCCTGAATTAGTGCTTTCATTTTCCCATTCATTACAATGGGGGTCCATTGTACCCCATTAATGTTTTTTTTAAAAATAGCTACAACCGGAGGGTGGGCATCAACCAGTGGGACACAACAGACCCCATTATCCTTGAGAAAGACATGGAATATGAAGTGGTACAAATTTGCTAAAAATGTTTTATGAATTTTTTTGTACAACTTCCAGGGTACCATGCGACCCTATTTACGTGTGAGAATGTTAACGGTACCTTTGACGTTTTCATCTTCAGATTATTTTTGTAGGTTTTTAAATTTCCAAAAAGGTTTCCAAACTATATTTCATGTATCTGATAATGGGGAAAAAATTAAGAAAGTGGAGTTGTTTCACATGCATCTTATTCTAAACTTTTCTCCCAATTGGGCAATGCTAAATGCGCACCAAATCGATCACATATGAGATTGTTATGCATCTTGACCAGAAATTAATTAATCTTGTTTCAAAGAATCACTTCCCAATGCATATGAGTAATATGAGCTAAATACAGCTTGTGGAAAGATTAGTAACTTAAGAGGCAGAACAATGCAAAAATAGTTTCAATCAAAAATAAGACGCTCCCTCCCTCACCCCCCCCACCCCGAATTCCATACTTCTTGCTCAGAGCCCACCCACAGCTACATTTTGATGCACTAGCTTGCAAAGCTGCAGTTGCATGATGTTAGATCGACACGAATGCCTCTTCTGAGCATTTAACAGATAGTCTTTGAGGCTACATGATAAATTACTTTTTTTTTCTTTTTACACTGAGTAGTCACATCAGGATTTTAATTTTTCTTCGGTAATTAGGAAGAACATCATCTCCACATGAAACGAAGTGCAGCACAGAATACAGATAAAGGCTTTGCGTACAAGTTTCAGAAAGAAGGTCAGTGTAGGACTGTGGTTCAACATGACCAGTGTTTTGCTTACACAGAAGTTTTTGCTTTCATTAAGAATGACACCCTTTCCTCCTATCACTCTGCAAGTGAGAACTGAAACATATCAGCTAACAAAGGAAACCGACTAATACTTAACACAAAATTTTAGTTTTGATTAACCTTTCAAGGAATGATTAATCATAAATCACACTTCCCTCACAAAAAACACCATCCTCATCACTTTCATATCCACGCAGTTCAACCACATGGGCCCGTGTCACACAGACACTAACAAAATGGGTGTTACTTTTTATATACATGTTGCAGGGTACCAATAGAGCACACTTGCAGTCCTGCAACATGTATAATAAAATATAACACCAATTTTATCAGTGTTAAGAATGTCTGTGTGAAAAGGTCCATGGAGGAGGGGAGTGGGTTATGTCAGGTTCAAGACTAATCTTGAGGCATATTCTAATTGAAAAAATCCAAAAGGGAACCTCCTAGCTTCCTCCAGTCAACTCCACATTCATATACTAAAGACAGAAGGTCTGATCTTTCCTTTCCGAGACCAGTGTCTCTCTGTCACCCAGGGTTGCAACATGGGGATAATCTTTCTATTATTCTATCCCCTGCTCCCCAGCAAGAAAACTGAAGAATCCAGGCTCACCAAAATTTTCAGAACTAAAGAGATTATCACGGTCTCAAGCTCTTCAAGTAGTCAGCCACACAGAGAGCAGAAGGAAAAATATGGTGGAAACCCATGGACCCTAGGCATCTAAATCCTCAGGGTGAGCACTTGGGCATCACAACCCTCTGTATCCTCTTCAAAAGCAAGGAGTAAACATGCTGTAAAGTGATCCTATCCATTCCTGCCAGATCTCATAGTTGAATCAATAATGCCTCCCAAAGCAACTATATCAACAGTTGCTGAAAGATTTCAGTTTTATTAAAACATAACTCACGGCACACAATCACAAAAACAAATTAAAACATTTCAGCAGAGATATCAACCACTACAGTCACATGATAGTCACTTTCCTTGAGCTTTCTCTGTGCCAATTAAGAGTCTTTGCTCAGATTTATTAGTAAACAGAAAAAAAGGAGAGAACATGATAATGGCAAATCACAGTTCAGATAGTTAAATACTTTTATTCTGCTTTAAATGTTATTTTTTAAAGTATACTTGTTTAGCAATCTCTAATTTTGGAAAATTGTGCACAAAGCCATTAGTGATTAATCTGGGGAGGGGTTATTTCCTCCTTCCATTGTTCAATTCTAGCAAGTTTAAATGGCTTTAGGTTAGTCTAGACATAAAAGTGATACCACAGGATACTTCCTCAGACATATAACACACCTAGGTTGTTAATAAACAAGATGATAGTCCCCACAAAGTGGGTGTCCACACACCCATTTATTCAGCTTTCGCCCCCACCTGCCATGCGGCTGCCACCCACCTGCTACACAGCCCCACTCATGGCATGGCAGGTCACGGGAGGACAACCGCATGTCCCAGAGATCCTGCCGCAGCAACCTAGGTCAGGTACTCATTCTAGCTTCCCTCTGGGTGGGAAGGGCAGGCAGGGGCTGGAATGTGGGGCGATCTGAAGTAATGGTTTTCCACATTACCTTGTTTCAGGTCCACAACTGCAATGGGCAGTTGCCCCAGCAACAAGCATCCAGCGCAACCAGGACATGTACCATTTAGGGATCTCGTCTCAGTATGCTGAGGCCCGCCTGGACCATTCCATGCAGGGAGGACCAGACCTTGCCTGGTATACTCCAGGTCCAGGCAAGGATTACAATCTTTGTGCTATCATATTCTGTCCTATTCCACTGTCCCAGCAATGAATCGAATGTTCCACATACTGTTCCAGCAATGAATCTCTAAGAGCACCCTTGTTTTTCCTCTAAAGCTTTAATGAAAGGAGACTTTTGCACACACAAATATTTTCCTCTAATAATTCCAAAGATGCTGTCTCATCTGCCTTTTGCATGTTTTTAATATTTCTTTTATAAAGGCAGGAAGTTTCAGCTTGGTTCCCACAGGGATCTGCATGTGAAAAATTCTGTCTTGTTTTCCTGTTTTCATTACTTCTGTACATTTATTCTGACAAGACTTCTGTATGGACATATATTGCTTTTACATAGATTTTACATTGTTTTATGATGTTTGAATGCACAGATTTTGTGACGCTCTGAGCACCATTCGGCAGACGATGGCTATATGGCTTCCATCCATCACCCCACTGAAAGCTCTCGATCACCTCCGCGGGGTCAGCCAACTGCACCACCTGGTCCGGCAGCACTTCCGCTATTGCCGTGCAAAGCACAATGAGGATGGTGCCCACCGTGGTGGTTTCACCAGGATGGACAACAGCATCACTGTGTACTGTTTCTCCAGCTGAGGCCTGAAGAGCTCTGCTATCTGCAGGACAAGGCGATGGGGCATCCTGAACTTGCAGATTAACTCATCTCACCATGAGGACAGCACGTGCTCCCACTAGTCTGCGCTTCTATCCTTCACCAACATAAGCCTCTTGATGGGTACAGCTATGCTCAGGGCTTTGGTGACTGAAGCTGTCTCCTGACATGCATTCACCATGCATCAGCTCCCATTTCAAGGCTTCCATCCTTCCGAGTGCAGACTGTTGTTGCTAGAGGGATGCAAGTGCACGGTGTTGAAGTTGGAGCCAGTTCCGTGATGTGGTGCGCCCAACTACCCCAGCCACAGACTGAATAAGAATCTGTGTATAGGAATCTCATTGAGCGAACCCCAGGACGAAGTTTGGATCTGCTGGATCGCTCACAGGTTCTGCTCAGCAGCAGTAACGAAGAACTAGAATGTGATAATGAGCATGGCTGTGTTATAGGCATCTGTGAAGTCTGCAGACCATGTGCCAAATGCTTTGAAAAATTTCAAAAGCTGGGTGGCTGCCTAGCTAGGATTGGCTGTGTGCCACGTGACCACCTACTGGCCACTATTGGCCATCTGTCATCACAGGACTGGCTGCGTGCCTAGCTATTGGCTGCTGTCGGTTGGAAAAGTTTTTCAAAGCAGAGTGGGTGTTTGTTGCACCAGCACTGATAATCCATGTAACAGGCACGTCAAGTCATTTAATATATGTTACAGCTGTTGACACCACAGAAGCATGGACTTTTTTTAATAGGGGAAGGAGGAGCAACTGAATATAAAGAAATAGGCCAGGTGTGGGGATCCGCAAAGCAGTGAAAGTCACTGTTCAGGGAACATATGTGAGAGCAGAGCTGCCCATTGGTTGAAAGCAACTCTAATATTTAGAAAGTAACAATTTTTTGCTTTCAATGAGCATGAAGGGCTCATTCTCCCAAAGGAAGCTATTGCTGTGGGTTGCTTGTGTGGATTGTGGCTACCCAGGGGACAGGGCCCAGAGAAACTGTGGGGTGATAGATACCCTGGCCTTTGCTAACATTTGGGTGAAGTCTGATGTACAGCATGAGCTGTCAAATCCTGCAAAGCTGGCTATGTACTCATAAGGTGGCACATATACACGAGGTTCCGTGTATGTATGGTGGAGTGCAGACACCATACAACCCTGCTGCAGTTCAAAGTTTAGCAGCATGGAAGAGTGGGTGCCCCAGACAAATTGAATTACGACAGCGAGAGGATTCCGATAGGGGTGTGCATGTTGGTTTCGTTATTACAATAACGATAACGAAAATGGTCATTTTCATTATTGTTATTGCAATAACAAAACCTACAAATAATAACAACAAAAATAGAAACGAAAGTGACATTGTTTTTGAAATAAAGGGAAAAAACTGAAAAGTATTTTCCGGCTATAACATTTATGTTCCTTATTCAATCCTAATGAAACTTGGGGTAATGTACCCGCACTGGAGGACACTGTATGTACCAATTTTCAAAACGACTGGATAAAGGGAACCAATTTTAGAAGCACTTCAAATCACAACTTTCAAGAAAAGTTCCATACACATTCATGGCTACAACCTTTTTAAACTTCCATCCAATTTGTATGAAATCTGTGAATATTATTTCTCTCCCACAAGCTTAACATTGCCAATTTTCAGAAAGATTTGAAAAAGGGTCCTGATGGTATAAGACATTAACTTGGAAATACATTTCCAGCTGTAAGATTTGTATATTCCATCCTGTTTACAGGATATTTGGCAGGAATGTATCATATACCTTCCCTGCCATCTCTGCCAAACTACAGGACAATTTAATAAAGGGACCCAATATTATAAGCAATTGAATTTGTCCCTTGAAGACCATTATTCAGATAAATAGCAGCACATGCAGTGCCAGTCAGAGGCAGGCACCTGGCATGGCAGGGGGGAAAGGCTGTAGGGGGGGAGGATGTGGAACAATCCAAAAGACTGAGACACATTCACTGACACGGCATGCTTCTAACTTTACAGGACCAATCAGTAGTGTCTTTGAGACAGGCATAGGGGGCAGTCCTCAGGTAGGCATAGAAGGGACATAACTGGGACTTTGAGGATAGTATCCCAGCAATCAGGAGATGTAGTTTACACATCCAAACTGACCAATTATCATCACAATCACATCCTGCAGCACTGTGACAGAGGACATCAGAGAGTCTCTATTGGCTCTTTCCTAAACAGATGCTTCTGACTTCCCAGTAACAAGTGGGGGAGAGATGTTGGGATGGTCACAGCACATAATGAGGATATTTGGTTAACATTTCTGCTGGCCAATTAGCATCACAAACCGATCTTATACCACATTCACACATAAGAGAATCCCTGGCATAGGCTCATTCTCTGCATATGCTGTGCAGGCATATAAAATTGGGACCCTTTACCACATCTTTATGATATTTGGCAGAGATGATCCTGAAAGTGTGATATAGATCCCTGTCAAATTACATGTACACTGGTTGGACTACTAAGATGTTACAGTCAGACATACATTTATAAGTTAATTGCTTATACCACCAGGACCCTTTATCCAATCCTTCTGAAAGTTGGTAGAGGTAGTAAATATGAAAAGTTGCCAAGTTTCGTCTCCATTAATTGTGAGGCAAAGACGTTACAGATAAAAATGTATATGAAAATTTTTGGAAAATAATATAATTCAACTGCTTATTAAATTGGACTCCTTTATCTAATATTTTTGGAATTTGGTACACTTAATTCCTTCCACTGGAGATATGATCATGCCATGTTTCAGCCAAATATAATGAACACCACAAATGGTACAGCCAAAAATGTGTTTTCCATTGAAACCAATGGAAAACGAAAATGAAAGCAAAAACGAAAATGACAATTTGATATTTATGAAAACGAAAATGACAGATTTAAACAACAAAAACAAAAACAAAATGACATGGGTCCTGGTGCACACCTCTAGATTCCAGGGGTGGCTGGTGGGTTTTGAGGTTGGAGGGGCAGTAAGGCCAGCTGACCCACCGGTGGGCGGCATAACCCAGCAGCAAGGAGTTCCAAGCGTTAATGTTAATGTTGGATGGACATTACATTACTTAATCAAACAATTTCAGGCAGACAACCTTAAACCTCACTTACAAGCAGTTTTAGCAAAGACACACACACACACAGCAGAGGTTAAGAATACTACTTCAGAAAGAAGCGACTTGCTGCATGTATGTTGGAAGGACCCCAATCCCTGCTTCAGAAGTCCGTTCTGAAGCAGTATTCTTGCCCTCTGCTGTGTGTGTGTGTGTGTGTTGGGGGGGGGGGGCGGGGGGATTTCAAGGCCCATGAATCACCAGACTCAGTTACATCTCAGGATTTCAAAAGCATCCCATTTCCAGCATTGTGACCACAGCTAAGATCACCAGACTCATAGTTACAGGGGGCAGGGTGGGGGATAGGGATCACTTACTTGGCTGCTGCTCCGGCGGTCCCTAGCAGCCCAGGCTGCAGGTAGAGGTGGAGTTACCCTGTTTTAAATTGCCCGCGTGTCCTGCTCCTCTGGAGTGCCGCTCCACCCCCCCCCCACTGCTCTGAGCAGCAGATTCGGGGGGGTGGGGGGGAACAGCAGCGGCAGGGAAGCAGCTGAGGCTGGCAGTGCGCTGTTTGAATGGGAGAGGGACGGAGGAGAGCACAACAGTGCACCGCCAGCCTTGTCCCTGAGCATGTGCGGCTGAGGCAGGGAGCAGCACGCATGCGCGCTGGTCCCTGCCTCAGTCGCCCCGCTGAAAGCTTCTCGCCTGGGCATTTGCATCAAGCGCCCAGGCGAGAGGTTCCATTACGCCCATTAGGGCAATTGGAAAAGGCTAGCCCTTCCCTCCACAGCACGTCCTATGTGTGCTGTGGATGGAGGGGCTCAGCCACCCAAATCGCATTTTCAATAGAAAACAGCTGAGCAGCTCAGACTTTTTGTCCCTTCCAGGACCCACTTTCAGAGCGGCTCTGAGAGTGGGTCCCGGAAGGGAGATCACTGACAGCAGCAGCAGTCTCTGAAGCAGAAGTTTTTTGTTTGGAGCAGTGGCGGGGGTCCCCCACGGCACATGGGGGGCAGTGCCCCAAAACGCCCAGGGGGGGCCGCCACTGCTAGATTCCCACAGGGCCAACCAGGAGTGCCTCGATTGGATGATGGAGGTGAATCTTTTGGGAGAAGAAAATGGTTGTTGAATATGAACCCGCTGATGGAAAGCTCCTTGCCTATGTGGGGTTTGAATACTCCCAGAAATGCAGGGCACCCTGGTGAGTGGGTCCATTTTCCGCACCCACTGTGTGGTAATGCAGAAGCTGATGGAGAGAACAACAAGAGGTGCATGTTTGACTGGGCATTTTATGCAAGCCAGGACGGATTTCCAACACTACAGAGGGCGAGAGCCCAATAAAAAACTGTGTGCAGGTAACCTGCCAGTACATCGCTGTGAGTCGTGGATGTGAAAAACCAGGTGGTGACAACATGCAAAGACCAATCGCTTTCGATTTCCATTTTTACATTCGTTTTCAATTTTCACTATAGGTGCTTGTGACATGTGAGTGGGGGCTACAGAGAGTGAACACCAACTCCAGTGGGCTATCGTCTTGTTTGCTTTCACACATAATTTACATGCCTGAGGAAGGACCCTGTACAGTCAGAAAGCTTGCATAATCTCTCATCAACTAGATGCTCCAATAAAAGGTATCATTTGAACTACTTTGTGCACATCATCCCCTCCCCTCAATATCCAGTTGCCCTGCAACAGCTCATAAGACTGTACATTTTGTGAAATGATCAAGATGTTGGGTTTAATAATGGAAAGTGGATAATCTCTGGTAAAGGTAGGCTACTGGAGTAGGGGTAAACTCCAAAATTCAATTGTTCCACCAGTTTGCCCATTCCACTCAAAAACCGAATCAATATATTTGTCCAATTCCAACTGGAATCAGATGAAATAAAATATTAAATTAAAAAAACTGTGCATGTGCAAAATGGCAACCTGTGCAATTTTAAAAAGAATTCCTCTTCCCACCCCGGATCAGGATTCCAATTGGAATTTCCAAACAGAATTCAGATCGAAGAGAAAAACAACTATTTCTGCAAAAAGAGAATCGCTGTTTCGAACCAGCCCTATGGAAGAGCAAAGGTGGGCAAAGTTTCCAAATCCCAAGAGCCACATCCATTGAACACAATGGGGTCAAAGGGCCTCATGTGGCTTTAGAGCCAGTTTGCCCACTTCTGTACTAGAGTTTTGTGGGCCAGTAAGTTTTCATCCAATAGGCAAGGATGATATAGGAGATTTGGAAAGGGAAGAGAAAAACCCCCAAAAATGATTAAAGGTTTAGAACAGCTGCTAAATTGAGGAGAGGCTAAAACGCTTATAGCTTAGAAAAGAGATTAATGAGGGTTGGATATGATAAAGGTTTATAAGATCATAAATGGTGCAGAGAAGGTTAGGAACTGGTATTTACTATCTGTCATAACAACAGAACTACGGGATATCCAGTGAAAATATTTAGTAGCACTTTTAGGGTGGCTTGCAACCAAAGGTCTCATCATGCAAGAACTTAAGAGGATTAGTTACACTCAAAAAGTGTGTTCAGGAGGGGCGGGGTATAAATCGAATAAATAAAATAAAATAAATAAATAAAAATAAATAAATAAATAAGTGCACATGCTCAGAGAACTGCAACTATATCATAACTTAGGGTGTGATCCTGACCCCAATGGGAGTTTCCTACTGACTTCAATTGGAATTAGGATTTATTTATTTATTCAAATTTATAGATCACCCTATCCTGAAGGTTCATCATGGGCCACAATACAAAATATAGTATGTATGTAACCCCACTCCCTAAAGTCTATCCCCACCTAACAAATGCCTGACCAAATAGAAAGTTCTTACACTACCTCTGGAAGATGCTTGGGCTTGAGAATCTCAGTATAGACCTTGGCAATACAATGAAATTAGCAGGAGTCTATTCATGGTTGACCTTAAAGATTGTGATGGAAAATAGGGGAGGAGGTGGTCTTTCAGATATGTTGGGCCCAAGCTGTGTGCACCCGGAATTACACCCTTAGAGTCTTAAAGAACCATGTTTTCAAGTTTCTTTCCGGTAAAATTGCTTTCTTTTTAAAATTCTGAACATTCTCACCTAATTATGCAACTCGAGGAGCTGAGACTTTAATTTTACTTACCAATGAAATGTACAGTAGAATACCTCTTTTTTTTTTTTTCTATGAGTGAGTCAATGTCCAAAGTTTTAAGAACAGCAGATGTTGCAACACATACTTGTAAACTTTTGGATTTAAAACTGCCAGAACTTACACTAGACTCATATCTGAGGTTAAGTATGTTGGTGGTGCACCTTAGGCTTACAGTAAATTCAAAATTAAAATACAGATTAAGGTTTCCCAAACATATGTGCTCTCACATACACACACACACACTCCCACCCACCCCTTCTGTAGCATGGTAACTTCAGTCCTCTTAATTTTGTTGCTGCTATCAATAAACCTATGCTAAAAGATCAAACTATTTTAGAGATGTGTGATGGACAGGCTCCATCTTTATTTGCTTGTGGGGTGGTATTAAATTATTTTTCAAGATCTTAAGTAAAGACATCTCCATTTACTTGTTTGACCAAAGGAATAAAGCCTGGGAAGTGGTTCTAGAATCGGAGTGGGGTGGGGCATGCTGTCCGCTGGTGAAGGAAAAGAAAAGGAAATTCAATGCTAAGTCCAATTTTTTTTCCTGCCCTGCCCTTCACCCACAGAGTCTGGAGAGGAGGATGTACCTGAGCAGTGTCATCCCTGAGGACGCATTCACACTGGATGGTGGCGCAGCGGTGGCAACTCCCGAGAGGTAAAGGCATGGCATGGGGAGGTGCTGGATGCAGTGCCATTGAGAACTAGGTTCTGCCACGACTTCACTCGTGAATGACAGGGCTCAAAATCCAGCTGGAAAGATTCCACGCAAAATCCCCTACTTGCATTCTCAGCCTGACTATCAAGGAATGAGTACTTTCTGAAGAACTTGGCAGCCAAAAGCCACATCTAAGAAGGCTATCATGTCCACCTTGTCGTTTGTAACTAAAGTAGGAACTGAAGACCACATGGCAATGCTACAAAAGTCCTCTAACGAAGCTCTGGCCTACAGGGTTGAAGCAGCAAATCGACAGTAATTTCTTTGGGAACATCCCACCCTACTACACAGCTCCTGAGCCATCTCACAATAGTAGATTTGGACACCCTCCGACCTAGTGATCAAGATCTAGCTACCACAAACATGGCATTTTCCTTCCTGAATACACAGGTGCAGTCTAAGTAAGTAAGATCGAAGTGTACCTGGCACTTTACAAAGTAATACAATAGACACGGTCCCTGCCCCTAGGGCTTACAATCTGAGAGAGAGGAGCTGGGGGAGAGACATAGGAAGGGGAACAGAGGAAGAGACAAGGGGTCTAACATTCATGAAGATGCGAGGTACCAGGTGCACGTACTTGGCTTGGTTACGATGAGAATGACAGCAGGCAGGTCCATGTGGCAAGGATAAGGGTAAACAGACCGTAGGTATAGGAATAGTGGCTCAGCAGGATAAAGAGTCAGACAGAGCAGAGCGAAAGAGGTGAGTTTTAAGGAGAGATTTGAAGGTATGAAGGGAGGGGGCAAGGCGGATGTGGACAGGGAGGGAGTTCCAGGCATGGGGGGCAGCAAGTGAGAAGGGACGAAGGCGCTTAGGGGAGCAGGGAAGGCGTGGAAGGGTGAGAGAAGGGACAGAGGAGGAGCGAAGTGCACGGGCTGGAGTATGGAGGGCGATAAGTGCAGAGAGGTAGGGGGGAGCAAGGTTGTGAAGAGCTTTATAGGTGAAGACTAGGAGCTTGTGCAGGATTCGTTCAGGAAGGGGAAGCCAGTGAAGCGAAGAGAGGAGGGGCTGCACATGGTCGAAGCGACTGGCGAGGTAGATGACCCTGGCAGCAGAGTTTTGGACAGAGATGAGGGGAGAAAGGTGAGACCGGGGAAGGCCAGTGAGAAGGAGGTTACAGTAATCGAGGCGAGAGATGACCAGAGCATGAACAAGAGTTTTGGCAGACGAGACAGAGAGAAAAGGGCGAATCTTAGCAATGTTATGGAGGGAGAAGCGACAGGATTTAGCAACAGAGTCAATGTAGGGTTTAAAAGAAAGGGCTGAGTCAAAGATGAAGCCTAGGCTACGGGCTTGGGGGACAGGCAGGATGGTGACTCCATCAATAGTTATTGACAGTGAGGAAGGAGAGGAAGGATGAGGGGGGAAGATAAGGAGTTCAGTTTTAGCCATGTTGAGTTTGAGTTGACGTTGAGACATCCAGGTAGAGATGTCAGAGAGACAGTTGATGAGACGAGCTTGAACAGAGGGAGAGAGAGAGGGAGTAGAGAGATAGAGTTGAGTGTCATCAGCATAGAGGTGGTATTGGAAGCCATGGGAGGCAATGAGTTTGCCTAAGGATGAGGTATAGATCGAGAAGAGGAGAGGGCCAAGAACAGAGCCTTGAGGAACACCAACTGAGAGGGGGAAGGAGGAGGAGGCGGAGTTGGAGAGAGACACATTAAAGGAGCGGTCAGAGAGGTAGGAGGAGAACCAGTTATGGACAGAGCCACAAAAGCCAAGGGAGTGAAGGGAATCCAGCAAGAGTGAGTGGTCAACAGTATCGAAGGCAGCAGAGAGATCAAGGAGGACAAGAATGGAATAGAGACGTTTAGATTTAGCCACCAGAAGATCGTTGGTGATCTTAGCGAGAGCAGTTTCAGTAGAATGAAGGGGGCGGAAGCCAGATTGGAGGGGGTCAAGGGAGGAGTTGGAGGATAGGAAGTCAAGGCAGCGGGAGTAGACAACACGTTCAAGCAGCTTGGAAGCAAAAGGAAGGAGTGAGACAGGACGATAGCTAGAAGGGTCAGAGGGGTCAAGAGTGGACTTTTTGAGAATAGGAGAGACTGTGGCATGTTTGAAGGCAGAAGGGAAAGAGCCAGTAGAGAGGGAGAGGTTGATGATGTGCAGGAAGGAAGGGGCGACAGTGGGAGTAATGGAGGTGAGGAGGCGGGAAGGAATGGGATCAAGGGGGCAAGTGGAAGGGTTGGAGGAGGAGAGCAGAGAGATTTCCTCAAGGGAGGCAGAGGAGAAGGAGGACAGGAGAGAAGGAGGGGGAGGAGGGAGAGGGGTGGGAGTGGGAAGAGGAGAGGAGTGGGAAGCGATGTCGAGGCGGATCTGGTCTATCTTGGAAGTGAAGGAGGAGGCAATATCCTGAGCAGAAAGGGAAGGAGGAGGAGGACAGGGAGGCTTGAGGACAGAACCTAGACAAGACAGAACCCTATGTTCTCCTCTCTACATCACTAGTAAATCTCTAGATATTCCATAAAACAATCTAGGAAATCACTAACTCAAGATGGCTGAAAATATTCTTAAGCTCAGAAATCAAAGACGAAAATATGTATGATAACTATGGCTCAGACACAGCTTTTATACCAAACAGTAAAGCATCCATAAATGGAAATGTAGGCAAACTACACGTAGCCAAAAAAGACCCTATCCAATTTATATAGCATTCTAAATAGCGTAGAAACTCAGTCTTCGGAAAACTTCAGAATTCGGCGAAGATTACTGTATTTGATTCCAAAAAGTCGAATTCTGAAGTTCCAAGGACCAAGGCCATTATTCAGAAAACTTCTGAAACCTCTGCACACGTGGGGGGCTGGTGGACAGCGGAACTTCTTCTGGAAATGAAACTTAGTGCCATATTTGGTAGGAGGGGGGTATGGGAGAAGACAGTTGAGTGATGGTAAGCCAGATGGCAAATTCTGATTGGCTGGCCAAGCCAGATGGCAAGCTTTGGATTGGCTGGCAGGGCAAAATAAAAGTGGCTGCAGCCATTTTGTCTATTCTCTTTGGTGAATTTGGCTGTGTGCTACAATCCTGCTGGGTCTGTAAATAATCCGTCGGGGGGGGGGGAGAGAGCGGTGCCTGTCCTGTTCACAGGGCTAATGTTGGTGGGTGGGGGTTACCTTTACCTTGCCATACAATTTATTTTTTAAAAATAATTGGGTGCCACATTGCTTCTCATTCTGCCTGCTGCTTGGTTGGCACTTGGCACCATGAGGCCAGAGGGATCTCTCTGCCTGACTCCACTTCCCCTTGCCCGGTCTGTTCAAGTTATCAGTGCCACAGTACCAATGCCATGCCAAGTCTAGAGTGCCCTGGGGGGGCGGGGGAGGGTGAACGTCTGGTTTCTTTCTTGTGATCATTATAATTGTCTGCTGAAAGGGCTGGCTGGCTTTTGGTGGGATTTTTATTTCTTCATGCAGTTGCACATTGTTTTGCAGGGTTGTGCATGTTGTTTTCTTTCTTTTTACCAAGGCTATAGCATGGCACAACAGAGCCTTATTGTAAAGTGTAACTTCTACTGTTCTGCCAGGTGCTTGGCACATGCGGCCAGACTGGGCTCTCTCTGTCTGGCTCCACTTCCCTTTGTCTGTTCTGTTCCAAGTTACCAGTGCCACAGAACCAATGCCATGCCAAGAGAGTACCCCTGGGGTGGTGAATGTCTGGTTTCTTAATTTTGTGACTGCTGGGGCCTGGGCTTACTGACTTTTGGTGGGATTTATTTCCCCATGCAGTTGCAGACTGTTTTGCAGGGTTGTTGTATTTTTCTTGAGTGAATGTCCTTTGCTAACCTGTATTTTTGTGCACTGCTTGGCTGGTATAGTGATTAAAGTGGGTGTACTCACTGCTGATGGTGGGCCATGCTGTGGGGTTTTGGATTTCTGCACACCGTTGCACTTTTGTGGTGTTGTCTTCTGGAGTGATTGTCTTACTCTTGCTAGCCTGCTTTTCTGGGTAGTGTTTTGGCTGTGGGTTCAAGAACTTTGCAACAACTTTGCAAAGTTTCCAGGTGCGGAATTCCGAGTCCGAATTCTGAAACTTCGGGAACAGCACCGAAGGGCTGCCAAGTACTCAGGCTGATTACTCGGAACTTCGGTATTCGGGTCAAGTACTCAGAAATACTATTTGGTACAGCCCTGATTCTAAGACAAGCTCCACTAAAAGTTTCATGCAATTTTAAGGAACTGATGTGTAAGATGGTGATCGGGGGAAAGAAAAGGGAATAAGAGGTTCATATGGAGGTTAAAACTATGAAATGGTGATAAAATCCTGTTACTATTTCATATCAATTTTTTCATTATTATACATCAGTGGTATCTGACACCAGTCAAAATGGAAAGAATTTATAGTACATGTTCAGATCTGTCCTGGAGAGAGTGTGATCTAATGATACATCCTTCCCTATGTGGTGGTTCTGCCCCTAGCAATAATTCTGCCAACAATGGCAGAAATGTTTGATCATATTAAAAAAACCAAACATTTAAAAAATAAAGAAAAAAAGCATAGACATTACAAACCCTCTGCACCTATTATGTAGAATGTAGTAGGAGCTTTAGGAGGAAACGTTAGAATGATATATACAATAGGAGTCTGTGGCGTAAAATGCATAGCTCCCTCTGAAGCCAATCAGGTCATAGGAGCATTAATTCCATAACCATGGCCAGCAATATCAGCCCCAATCATTCTGTTCTGATATAGCTGTATGTAGAAATTTCAATTACAGCAGTATCTATGCAACAAAGCAATAATACTGTGCATTGAAAGAGCAGCTTACAATCTTACACAGCTTTCCAAAGGGATTTAACAACATAACATACCTCATCAATATTCTTGTTTTATAGATTGACAAACTGAATAATCTTTATTTTTATATAGCAATCCCCTGCCATGGCACTCGAAGCGCTTTACACACACAGCAATTTAACACCACATTTAATCCTCAACAATCCTGTGAGGTACGTTAGGCTGAGAGAATAATGTAACTGGCCCAAGGCCGCCCAGTGAGTTTCTGGCTAAGGTGACACTAGAACCATGATCTAGAACCGCACTACCTCCCAGTCCAAGTACGTTGCATTTAGCCATTACACCATGCTGGTGTAATGGTTAAGCCATTAAGCACACAGCGGTTCAATGGCTTAACCAAAGTCTCTGAGTAAGTCTATGGAAGAAGTGTAACCTATCCGTCTGCCCTCTCAGGCCTCTGCTTTAAGCACTAGCCATGCCATTTTACACCCCGTTAATTTAAGAAAGCAGTCGGAGAAATACTCCAACCTTGACCAAACTCCACTGAAGCCAATGGAATGACTCCAATTAACATCAAAGTGCTTGGTCATGTGGACACTGAACTATCCCTGAAAGCCAGAAGCAAGAATGTATTATTTTAATTTTTTTATTTTGAGGAACAGTATGCATTATAAGAATTAAATAAGTAGCATGTGAAATTCAGCTGCTAGGTAAGTTTGAACATAGAAAATATGCCAAGAGCCCAGATTGTTATTATCAAGTATCTATATGAAATGTTGAACTGTAGATGTGCTACAGTTTATTCAGTTAAGTTTATCTTTATTAACAAAAACTTGGTTTCTATGGGAATTCCAAGAGTGGATTTAACATCTGCCATGTATATGGCAAACACTATTTTGATTGTAAGACTGCACTTCAAGCACATAGTCCTTGAATTTTCTTCATTAGAAAGGACTATATTTTTAAGATTTCATTTTGTGATTAAGGGGAATTTTTACTTTTGGATTCTGTATGCAAGAGCATCACATCCAAGACACAGGAAGCAACTGTTGCATTCTACTTGGCTTTTAGCAGGCCTCGCCGGTAGAGCGCTCTATTCAGTTTTAGGCTCCACACTTTAAGAAGGATGGTAACAAGGAGGAGAGGGTTCGGAGTTGAGGAATTAAGACGGTAAACTTTTTGGAGTGTGAAATCTGTGAGGAATGGTTGAAAGAAATGAGCATGTTTAGCCCCGAGTATTAAAGGCTAGCGGGGGCACATAACAGTTCTCAAATACATAAAAGGCTGCTATAAGCAGGATAGTAATCAACTAGCCTCCATGGTCAGTGAAGTTAAACCAACAGGAACAGCCTTTAATTGAAACAAAGATTTAGATTAAATAGCTGGAAGAGTTCCCAACTATTGCAATAGCTGGGCAATGGAAGAAATTACCAATGGACGTTATGGAGTCTCCATTACTGAACTTTAAAAAAAAAAAAAAAAAAAAAAAGGTTAAACAGAGGTCAGAGATTATTTAGGTATAATCCACAGGTCGTGAATCTTAGGCCCAGGGGCCAAATGCAGCCGACAGCTAGTTTTTATGTGGCCCCTTGCAGCTTCTGGATCTGGTCCCTGGATCCAGTTGTACCCACACAGTACTAAAAAACAGAGCTTATGTAAGTGAGCAGAGATGAGGGCATGCACACAAGGAGAGAGAACAGATCCATGAACTGGACTCTCCTCTTCACAGCCCTTATAAGACCCCCCCACCTCCCAATTTCTATGCAGCCCTTGAAGTTTGTACTATTTTTCACAGTGATCCCTAAGAGGAAACAGGTTCCCCACCCATGGTATAAATGATCCTCCTTGGGGCAGGGGGATGGACTAGATGACCTTTTAGCTCTCATTCTATGAGTCCAAGCAGTGTTCAATATAACGTATTCGAGCTTCTTCTAGCAATCAGAGGAACTACTGGAACTTTTGATCTTTTATTTATGTTGCGAAGAACTTCTTCAAACGTGGATGAAAATGTATTATCTCAAAGGGCAATACTCTATCAACCTAAATCAACGGAGCTGCCTATGTGGTTGAAGTCCAACATACAATTACTGGTTTACTGGCTCAGACATAAGGTGCTTACTTCCTTGAATGATCAAACTTTATAAGCTGCCCAAAAGACCATTACAATTTCATTTTATCACTAATACTTCACAGACAAATGTTTCCAAAACCTGAAAAAATAAATAAACTGGGATTTATTCCTCCCTTGAACACTGCCATACCTAATGAAATTAGTGTGATTTTGATAGATTGATAGATAAACTTTAATGTTTAGCTATTGCCATAACATAACACAGATAAGCATAAAAAGTAAACATCCAACATATATCACAAAATATACCAAAAAGGAGTAGATTTAGATAAACATATATATATATATATATATATATATATATATATATATATATATATATATATATATATATATATATATATATATAAAAAATCAGAACAAGAATCTCCCCTATAGGGGCGGTTTGGCCTGCAAAACATTATATAGAAAAAAAGCCACCCTCCCTGATAACACTTCATCTTGACCTGCAAGATAAGTTTGCCATGAAACAGAATTACCTAGGGTAAGAGAATCAGAAACCAGCCATTTGATCCGTGGGACATGCCAACAAGAGCAATAGAGGAGAACATGCTCAAGGGAATCAACTGAACCAGGGGCCGAGCCTGCACACTCGCAGACACACAAAGAGGAGGGAGCCCTATAAAGCGGCCCTCAGTAACAGCCGTGGGGAATACATTCATGAGAGCCATAGAAAAACATCTACGGACTGAGTGGGGCAACTGGAACTGCAGTGTGATTTTGATGTTCTGTATGCCTGCCCTTGATCAACCCTTCAGACAAATATTTAAAAGCGCACTCAGATAGATGTACACATTATATGACACTAATACATGGATTTCTTCTTTTACATAATATAAACTAATAAGTTAAATAGTTAGCCCTTCCTAATAGTCACTAAAAATATTAAAGCAACAGGGTGTTTTCTATTAAAAAACCAAACTTACATTTTCAGAAACACTCAGGAAGAAGTATTTATCTTCTGCTTAGGAATTTCAATTTTAATTGACTAACAAGAAGGGTAAGAGAAGACACCTAATGATGACAGCTTGATTTATGAATTTTGACATCTTTTTGAACTGGAATTACATTACAAAAGAAGAATTCTAAACAAGCCACATCTTGCTTGTAGCTGAAGTCTTCAAGTGAACTATGTAATATTGCTGAACAGGGCCTAATTACTTAGAAAATACACACACATTCAGTGTGGGGTTTTAGTCAGGTTTAGGAGAGACACAGAAGTATGGGGGTGTTTTTCTTTCTAAACAAGCATATTTCCACTTTGTTCTGCCTTAGGGAAATTAAATGTTGGAAAGTGTCACTGTCAAATAATAATGAAAAATTGTACCCAACCCAACCTGGAACACCTGTTCCTCATCTAATCTACCCCCAGAAGACAGGACGGACTGATTACTTTCTTTGGGCGGGGAGGGGGGTGTCAGATAAAGTAAGAGAAATGCTGTTTAGGCTGGCCATGTGACAGGAACTGCTGTTGGAGAAAGACTGCCCCAGAACAATAAAACATTCATGATCAAGGAGTCTCACAGACTACCTGAATTTCAGCAAAGCCACAAGGCCAGATCTTGTTAGTTTGATAATTACCAAATGCTCTGATTCTACCAGTGAAGTCTGCTCTTCCTTTAAATTATACTCAGCAGAGCAAGAAAACGCATTACGGTAACAGCACTGACATGTGACCAGAAGAGAGTTCCAAAGGAAAGGTAAAAAAAAGTGCAGAAGCAAACAAAATTGTGGAAACTGCATTCAGGTGCAGAAGATCCAAGGACAACCCAATATCAAGATGTTTTGAGGAGGCTGGGTAGACACCTGGAACAATTTAAATATTAAATCTATAAAAAGCAAAGTCCATCTACTATGGTATATTAATGAGAGATTATGCATAGGTATTTTTGTTGCATATTCTGCAGCAGCCTGAGCAGCACTATTGTCCCCGTCACCCCCCCCCCCCCCGATACTTGTAAATGGAGTCTTCGGAGATGGGCAGGGTGGAAATGTAAAATAAATAAATAAAAAGATGTAAACTTCTAAGTTAGCTATGGTGTTTAGTTATTAAGTATTCAATCAGCTTCAAGTGTTTACATCTCTTTACAGGCAGACTTTCATACCTTGTCTTGGTTCTCCTTATGCCTGTAACACAAATTTCCAATCAAACGAATAAGATGCGATTTTAAACCCACAGCTAGATGTGAGATTTCTCCCTCCACTGTCATGGAATGAGTTGCCGTGAAGATATTTGTTGTTTGTTTCCCAGCCAGGTGAGTTAGCCGCAAAGTATCTATACAAAGAAGCAAACAAGACAATTTAATACAAGATTGCTTCAGGAGTATCTTCTGAAATTGGTGCCACTCTCAACACATCAACCTCTAGCTCTGAATCAAATTAATTTTCAAGAATGTGTGGGAGTTACATTAAGCAATCAATCAACAAGTAGAAAAACTGATCCAATTAATATTGGAAAAGAAGTCTGTCTAGTTTGAAGTGCAAAACATTATTTTTGTATCTTATCCAACTAGATTAATGTCTCTTCAGTTTCAGTCCAACAGCGAATGGCGTGGATAACAAACTTTCTGCATTTGGAAGAATTAATGATAGGTCTGAACAAGGATGAAGACTCAGACAAGTAGATGGAAATATTGCTGTACCATGAAAAAAGGACTTCAGCTTCTACATACTTAAATTAAAAAAAGAACACTATGGAATCTCCACCAGTTCATGTTATCAGAGTTTCAACTTAAAGGCATACAGACCTGGCTTTGTTAAGCAATGTTAAACACGTATATATGAAACATGCAGCCATTTTAAGTCTTTATTAAAACTAGATATATTCAACCCAATGGAAATTAGTGTGGCAATTTTCGTTCTTTGCATTCACAGGAACCTAAATTTGCCAGAGCTACTGTGATTTTGCTGGGGTGAAGGGGGAGAAGGTCCCAGCTAAACAGACAACAAGCAGTAAGCCCCAAAGCTCTGTTAAGTGTTAAGAGTCTGTTAAGTGACAGTTAATACATTTACTTTTATCCTGCACAACACAGCTTAATGGCTTAAATCCTGCTGTCAGCTGATGTTTCGGTCTTGAAGCTTATAACCCCAACATTTTTTTTTGTAATCATAGGTTTAACACGGAATAGAGATTTTCTACCTGAAGCATGCTGAAAACATATCTCTCGTTCAAGCAAAATTTGTCTACAAGTACCACACAAATTGTTAAAATTAATGATTTCTTTAGAATAGTGCTCTTGTGCACAAGGCTGCATAGCAATGCCATACACAAATGGAGCTGATGTTTTGGTGAGTGGAAACCACCATTTGCACCCTTTCACCTTAAACCCTGACTTGCTCCTTATTTTTGTTTCAAATGGAATTTTAGTTATAGGTGATTCATGAGAGCTTTTGTTCTATCAAGTTTGGCATGAAGTACTGAGTTAATGAGACGAGGAGAACTTCCTGGAGAGGAACTTTTTAAC
The DNA here is from genome assembly GCA_003113815.1 of Sphenodon punctatus. Taxonomy (NCBI): domain Eukaryota; kingdom Metazoa; phylum Chordata; class Lepidosauria; order Sphenodontia; family Sphenodontidae; genus Sphenodon; species Sphenodon punctatus. The sequence continues at coordinate 2,869,136 of QEPC01003635.1, read as the reverse complement.
ACACCTTTAAACAGTAGAACACAGGGAGCGGTTATTCTTTATACAATTCATAGAATATAAACACTGATGAGAAGGATACAGACTTCCTTGCGCAAATGGAGCCAATAAAATGATGAATGGGTATAAGCAGATGAACTCTCGGTAATTTTAAAATGCTGTATCTGTCCAACTCACCTACAGCTTTCTCAAGCAAGCCAGGGCAAGTCTGCAAACACTCGAGTGGTCCGTTGTTTGATGTCATTTCACAAAGCACATCAAGAAGACGAACAGTTACCAGTGCTTCCTGTAAAGGAAAAGCTACACTTCTGAGAACTGAACTATATGCATCTTACTCTTCATAAACATGCATGTAAGATTAGAAGGGGAATTTTACTGAAAAGCACAAATTGCAAACAACGGCTGCAATCCTGAAGATACTTGCTTTGAATTGTTCCCACTGAAGTCCTTTAGACTTCTCCCAAATGGGAAGTTTGAGGATTTTAAGCCACTTTCTAAAACCTCTAAATCCAAGCCCATTTAGTAGTCATAGTCATATACTTTCTATGTTGTGGTGGTTTTTACTGAAAATCTTGCAAAGTGTCTGAAAGATAAGTGTAACAGAGACTTTTTCCCAACCATCAATATAATGAAATTTATTGAAATGCACTGATTCCCTGTCACCAAGAATTATAAACCCACGATGAAGAAAATATAACAAGGGGTCAAGTTTATAATAAAAAAAATTAGGGCTGCAACCAGATTAGAAGTTTTAGCTGATTAATTGATTAAGCCTTTTGTTGATTAACAGATTAAGTAAATGATTAACATTTGCATAGCTTTACTTAAATATACATACATTTGCATAGATTTGCCTAGTTTGCATACATTGGGTAAACTTGCCTTCTGCTATAACACATCTCCTTCAGCTATGGACTCAAAACTATGGACTGTCAGATGGTCCTGGCAGCTAACCAAATAATCAGGGGACAAATTTTAATCAGTTTTAGACAGATTAATAGGTTCAATGAATCGATTAATGGTTGCAGCCCTAAACAAAACACACAGTAGAGACAGAAAATTACTAGCTCTAAGTTGCTTATGTATGAATGTTGTCTTTGAGTTTACCGATGTAAGAATCCCACAAATGCTGCCTCCAAGTTACCAGTTTGTTAGCCACAGGAGTATTGAAAAATTAAGTGGTCAAGTGAACTTTGGCTGTGAGAATCCACATTATTCTTGGGTAAATACGCATTTAGGATTATTATGTATGTACTGTCCCTTTAAAAAACCCAGGGAGCTCGGCGGCCATCTTGTCAGGTGGGATCTCCCTCCCTGCCCCTGCTGTGAGAAGACCTGAATAAAGGAGCCATCTTAAATGGCTGTTCTGAACCTAACTCTTAGTCCTTCCTATGGGATCTATGAGAAAGGGGGGGGGGGGGGAGGAGTTGCACCAACACAATAATTATGAATTATTATTTGCATATTATTTAACCAACTTAAGGTCTATTTCTTGGTACAGTCTCTCACAGCTAGCTTAATTTACAATTACATGACTCAATTTGCAGAAAAACAGATTTTATAAGCATCTCAGAATATATAGAAACCAACAGCAATAAATATCTGTACATCAGCAAATATATATATTTTAGAGACAATAGCTGTTTAACATGCAAATGAGTTGTGCCGCACAAAAACAATGTGTTTTCAAGCAACTCTTGAAATCACAAAAAGAGTACACTGTCTTTTCAGACATGGCCTTGTGTAAGAGTTGGGGCATAGCCTATGCTGTTGATACAGCAGCATTGTGACTCAGACACATCTGAGTCATAACTTCTCCTTGCCCTGGGCAGGTAGCAATTTGCCAAAGGTATATAACCAGCAGCTAATTCTTATCAGTTTGTGTGCCAGCTTGGTTTTGCTACTCAAAAATGATAAGAGGAGGGATTAAGGCTTTGCCCATTCCTCTTCTCTCTGCACCCACCTGTGCCAATAGGACACTTGGCAGCCAGGTTCTTATACCCAATTTCTTCCTTGCACATGCATGTTAGTCCACATCACAGTTTAACCGTAAATTATTATAGGAACTGCTTCTGACAGTACACATCCAATCTTACTGAACTATGTGGTTAATGAACTGAGAAAAGTGCAAATATACTTTGATGATGGTGAGACAGTATTAGGTTTACTCTTGCTCCCACTGCAGAGGTTTATTCGTTTAGTTTATTACGGCTCTAGCTTCCGCCGTAGCCAAAAGAGGTACATTCTCCGCTTATATATTTGACATTTGTAGTTATAAACGAAAGCCTAAGTACTTCAGAACTGGAGGACAAAACTAATAGCAATAAGTATCTGTAAATAGTAATACTATAATTAGCAACTATATTTTCAGAGACAATAGCTGTTCAACATGCAAATGAGTTGTGCTACAGAAAAACAATGTTTTCAAGCAACTCTTCAGTTGCAGATACAAGAGACGTTTAGGATAGGTGGTGGTTATTCTGGCAAAAGATTTTGATACAATTTTGTTTTGTTGGATCTGACTAGCATGTGTTTACACACATACGTGGAAGCAAAAGGAAGGTCTTAAGAGTTAATAAGTACTAGGGGTGGGACACCAGGCAGAATACCGGTTACCAGTTTTACCGGTTACCGGTTCTCAAAAAACTGGATTCCAGGATTACACCCAGTATACCGGTACCGGATTTATTCCATTGATTTCAATGGGGAACTGTCCCCATTGAAATCAATGGAGTAAAAAAAAAATCCTCCCCCCTCCCAGGTTGTGTGGGTGGAAGGGGGGGTACCCCGCACCCAACTTGCCCAGCCTGGATTTAAAAAACATTTTTTTTTCTTTAAGTCCCAAGTGCGGGCTCTGGGCCGCCGCCGGCAATCCGGAGCCTGCACCAGCAGGTACTAGGGTGATCCCTGGGGTGGGGGGTGGTTTAACACCACACCACCCCAGGGATCACCCTACCTCCCCACCCAGGCATCGCCTACCTTGCGCTCCGGGCGGCGGCGGTCCAGATCGGGCGGCTTCAGCACTGGCTGTGGCTGCCGGCTTCAGCGCTACTAGGCCTTCCGGTGAACTTCCGGGTTTCACCAGAAGGCCTACCAGCGCTGAAGCCGGCAGCCACAGCCAGCGCTGAAGCCACCGGAGCCGGATCGCCGCCGCCACCCAGAGCACAAGGTAGGCGATCACTGGGTGGGGAGGTAGGGTGATCCCTGGGGTGGGGGTGGGGTGTTAAACCACCTCCCACCCCAGGGATCAGTACAGTACCGGTACTTACCTGCTGCTGGACGCTGGTGCTGGCTCTGGGTCGCTGCAGTAGGGGACTTAGGGGAAAATTTTTGTTGTTTAAATCCAGGCTGGGTGGGGGGTATCCCCCCTTCCACCCGCGCAGCCTGGACTCGGGGAGGGAAAGTGTTTGGGTTTTTTTTTTACATTGCGGCCATTCAAATGAAAAATCCGGTACGGGGGTGAATCTGGAAAACGGGTCAGATCACCGGGTTAATCCGATACTGCCGGTACACCAAAATACCGGCAGTATCGGATAACGGATGATCTGGTAGTCCCACCCCTAATAAGTACCCTTTTCCCCACCTAACTTATACCACCCAACCAGCCTAAACTTTGCACCTTCCACCTTATGTAGTGCACCCAAGTTTTCCCTTTTTTAGGCAACAAAAATGTGATCTCTTTTTCAAAAATACAGAGTACACAATAGTTCTCTCTGAAGTCAATGGCCACTGTTGGATGCACAGTATCTTTAACAGATGTCCTTCAGCATTCTCTTGACATTGGTGCTCCTGCCAGTTATCGGCCGGTCTCTAGCCTTCTCTTTTCAGGGAATAACCTTCCCTTTTTAGGGAAGGTTACTGAACAGGCTGTGGCACGGCAGCTCCAAGAACATCTGGACCACACCGGTTTCCTTGACCCCTCTCAGTCTGGGTTTCGGTGGTATGGTACGCTTCGGTGGTATGCTTTGGTGGCCTTGGTTGACTATCTCCGTCTGGCGTTGGACCAGGGTCAAAAGACCTTACTGGTCCTGCTAGACCTTTCGGCTGCGTTCGACACAGTCGATCAGGAGGTGTTGGTGACTTGCCTGCGGGACCGTGCCGGGATTGGTGGGACGGTCTTGGACTGGTTTCGTTCATTCCTGCCCGGGAGAACTCACCGGGTGGCCTGTCTCCTTACTGGAGTGGGCCACAGGGAGCACATGACACCTGTGTGCCAGGCTCTGCACTGGCTGCCTATAAAGCACCAGGCTAGGTTCAAGGTACTGGTTTTGACCTTTAAAGCCCTTCACGGCCTGGGCCCTGCCTATCTGCGGGATCGCCTCACTCCCCATGTGCCCGTGTGACCCAAGATCGTCCGTGGGGGCCTTTTGGGAGGTGAGATCTTTTTCGGTGGCTGCCCCTGTACTGTGGAATTCACTCCCGGAGGAGGCTCGGATGGTCCCCACCCTCCTGTCATTTCAACGTTTGTGTAAGACCTGGCTGTTCCGCCAGGCTTTTGGCGAGTGGGCGGGGGAGGTGGGGTTTGGGAGGGAGGGTGTGTTTTTATTACTTATTTTAAAATTTGTAGATTTATTTTTAAATGTTTTATTGTTGAATTATTTTTTTTGTGCATGTTGTTCGCCGCCCCGAGCTGCCTTTGGGCAGGATACAAGTTTTGAATAAATAAAGATAAATAAATTCCGTTACCCTTCCACACCTCTTCCCAAAAGTTGCCCCTCAATTTCTCTTGTTCCTGATCCCCCTCTCCTGCATATACTTACACACTTTGGGGCCAAACTGATCACCATATTAGGACTTGCTAAGGAACCTTCCTATAGGTTTAATTGGCTGGTGACGGTGGCAGGTTTTCACCTGCCCCCGTAACATGGGGCATGGTTTGCTAGTTATAGTCAATTAGGTATGTCAACTAATTCCCTTTCATTGCAGGGGCCTCTGGCACGTATGCATTTTGGTCTTGCCAGTGGCATATAATAATATTGTTTGGAGGCCTATATCTAAGTTTGGTTTATTTACTTGGCAGAAAGGGGATTTGGCGACTTGCTGTGTGCAGACAGTCCGATCTGGTGTTGCTTTCTGTCCTTGACCTCTGACTGCAAGAACAATTTTAACTTTCAATATATTATCTATATTTTAAATATTATCCTCTTTACACTTAGAGAAAATCTCTGATTCAGTCACTTGAAACATCTATTCTAGGGACCCTGGACAAAGTAGGGATTTTAATATCATACAGGGCAAGCTACCATGGGGCTCAGTTGAGCCCAGGATTCTAGGGGGTCCTTTGCAAGTGATCTGAGTGTCGCTAGGAAATTTTCAGAGGGGTAGGCCTGGGCCAGCATGTTGCCACCACCCACTCTGAAACTTTACAAGTGTCCTGAGCACTAGTAGGACACTTGTAAAGGGGCCTGTCAGGAAGGGAAGTCGAGTTCTGGCCCCACCCTCCACCCACTCTGAAAGCTTTCTTCTTGTTAGGGATGCTGCTGCTCTGGGTGGAGGGGGTGCTGGGAACTGGGGCAGTGCTGCCTTGAAGTAGGATTGCCAAATAGGAGGTTCAGGGTATCGTATAGTATAGTAATGTCATGTACACAAGACAAAGATGTGCATGCACTTAGAAAAGTGTCTATCTTTGGGAATATGGAGTATTTTTTGGTTAAACCTTCAAAGGTTACACCCATGGTGGAAATTACTATTTGTATTTCCACAAGCAAGAGTGTCTCTAGTGGTTGGTGTATAAAGGCATTGGTAAATTAGATAACTACAATTTTTGAAATGATTTAAAATAGAGAAACCAGTAGTACAAGGAGAAGAAAGAGAAGGGAGGGGGAAGTTCCACAAAACAATTGGGAAGACCAGACTCATTTTAGAATTCTACCTCAAGGCAGCAGGGCCTTGTTGGCATACGCTGTAGGGCATGACAAGCAGCAAAGGACCTTTGAACACACTCTTGCTTCCTCAGCCAGGAGGAGACAATGAACCAAAAGATACAAAACCTGAACTCCAAATCACAAAGGGAAGTCAATCACAAAAAGGCCATCTTTATACTCAGTCAGCTGGAAGTTATTTGTTTAAAAAATCTGCTATTAGTAATGTAAGAATCAATGGTTGGGATTCTGAGCTACACCGCTAAGAGAAGCAGCTGCCTGTCTGCAGCTGCCATGGGGTGGCAGTGATGCTCCACCCCAAGACAGGCCTCCTGCTACTACACCAGAGGCCGTCTTCCAAGAAATCCAATAAAACCTTAGGGCTGCCTCACTGGGTGAATCCTTCTACAGTCAGTCCCAGGGCTTTTGAAGCATCTTAACACTGCTTCTGCTCTTTTACTTAATGTGAAGGAGTTTGGGGATAGGGGAGGAAGGTGGCATGGGTGGTAAATATCTCATTCATTACTGTATAAAATGGCTATTTAAGACTCGAACAGTTGAACACAGGTAGTAAATCTGTACCCTCAGCTAATATCAGACGTTTTGAGTAGCCTAATTTTGGCAGCAGATCAATCAGTACTCGAATGCTGAGCTGGGTACCTGACAACCCAAGACACCAGGCATTGCCATAGTGTGTTTCAAACACACTATCAATAAATTAATAGAAAAAATGAATAGAAAAATGGTCAACTGATCATCGGTTAGATGTCACAAAATGGAAACACAGTAATTTGGTAACTGAAAATTCGGGTAACTCATCGTGCACTAAAAGGGTACCGTTTAGTACCCAATCTGCCCCAAACAATTCAGGTATTGAAGTTACAACCCATTACAGCTCATTTAAGCATGTCTGAAAACAGTTTGTATTCCATTAATCTGGATGTGATCTTTAAGTCACATATGAATTGCATTGACTACTCTACCACTAAAAATAAAAACACAAACATTTGCTGGTGCATAAAAACATCCAATTCCAATTCTAAACAAAGAACACAAAAAGTTTTTCTACCACTTCATTTGATGTCTCGTAATGGGCTATCTGGTTTATCTGGAAGCACTGGATTCTTAGGGGTCTTTCACAAAACTCTCTCAGAGTATGCAGTCACACAAACGCCTTCTGAGGGTTGTGTTAAATTTTGTGCTCTTTGATTTTTTTGTCCTCTCATGCTAGGACCAGACCATGGAAAGTAGGAGCTGCGTGAATGCATCACTATGGATTCAAGAGAAACAGATTACGAAAGAAGTGGTGAGCTTGCAAAGGGAAAAGGAGGTTTGACAACCGATTCAATCTTGAAAATCAGTTGTCAACCTCCTATTTCCTAAGCAACATTTGCATGGGCAAACAGCTGAAAAGATCAATACTTTCTACCTTTCTCATCATCTGAGAGCTGAATCCCAAGCCCTGCACGCACACGCGCACAGTTTCCGCGGGACACAATTGCGTGGCTGCACACAGGATCCGCAGGGCTTGGGATCAGCATGTCTCTCATTTTGCTGCTATACTGAGTGACCCTTGACACTTACAAGCTGTTTCTTAAGGGCTCATTTACCAATTGAAAATCGGTTGTCAAACTCCTATTTCAAAGCATCGTTTACATTGGCAAACAGCTGAAAATATTAATACTCTCTACCATTCTCACCATCAGTGTCTCATTTTATTGCTACACTGTGAGTGAACCTTAATGCTTACAAGCTGTTGATTAAGGGCTCATTTACACAACACTTTCCCCTTGCAAACTTGCCACTTCTTCCTTAATCTGTTTCCCTTGAATCCATAGTGATGCATTCATTTCACACAATTGCTGATTTTCATGCTTTCCTTAGCCTGGTCCTAGCAAGAGGTGACAAAGAAAAGGGTCAATCAAGGAGCACAGGATTTAACACTCAGATTGTGTGTGTGTGACCCACGTTAATTTTCTTTCCCTTTTTTTTTTTGCACCATTGCAAAGTCCCGTAACCGTAAGGAATCTGTTATTAAAATAAATGGATCCATGTACACATTACACCATTTCCTGGGGAAATTGCCATGGGAGGACTGTGGCAGGGCTGCAGGTGTCCACCCTACACACAGGCTTTGAGAGTGGCCCCTTTAAGAGCTAGAAGGCCAAGGAACAAGCAGGCAGCCAGAGAGCAGAATGGAGCCACTGCTGTGAACTGTAACCAGACATGAAATTGACAAGCAGAGGCTGGGAGCAGAAAGCAGTCAGCCTGAAATTAACAAGGAGCAGCTGAGAGCACTAGGGACTGAGGCCAGGCTGGGAGCTAGTGAGCTTGCCTGGAAAGGTACTTTGGGACCACAGAGGGGCTGCTGAACACTGGGGCAAGGTAGCACCCTGTAACAAAGACTAACCTGGCACTGCAAATAACGTGAGTCTCTTAGACACTCCAATTTTAGTGCAAGTTAAATTAACGTTAAAGTCACACGCACACATTCCAATTTAACGTAATACAGAACGCATGTTACTGTCCGCGAGAGATTTCACTACCCTGACATCTGTGCTGAAAATCAGATATTTTCAGGACGAATGAGAAAAGGCGCATGCGAATGTTATTAGATCTCCCGTAAGAGAGAAAATAACGTGAAAGTGTCATGTGTGAAAGCGCCCTGGCACCACAGATGATTGCCACTTCAGATTCCCACGCTTCAGTGCAGTCTTACCTCAACTTCAGTATCTGCAGCTGAAGCTAATTTGAGCACAGCTTGATATTTCTCCTGAAAACAACTTGCCAGAAAGGCAGCCATCTCCTCACTGATAATCACGTTCTTCTCACTTATTTCAGCTAACATTAGTTCTAACAAAGTAACCCTGCAATAAAAAAAACACAAAAAACCTTACAATGGATTAATTAAGCACAGTTGTTAAAATTCATCTTTATTGTTAAAACCACCCCTGATGATTACAACTAAGAAAAAGTTTGAAGTCATTTTCTTATACCATTTATAGTCTAACACTGCATTTCACATAGCTTGGTCAAGTCCATAAGAATCAAGCTGGTCTCAATTTAAGTGCTTGTACATCAGCAAAAATATACTAGAGAGGGGTTAAAATTTCCACCCCCTCTATTCATTTTTAATTATGTTTAAGAAAAGTGGGGGTTTTAAACATTCAAAACAATTACACAATGGATCTATAGTTCTAGAGAGCACGCTTAAAAAAAAAAAAAAAAAATAGTCCTGCATTATGCTTTTTAAATCTTATCATCCTTCTGTTAAACTCCACTAAGAACAAGTTATAGGTAATAAGGATACTTAGATCTATACAAAAATAAAATAGCGCCACTGGAACGACTGTAGAAACTCTTTTTCCACATCAATCATTGAGACACATTGAAAATTATGGAATTTTCTCAATGTCAAGTATGTGAATCAACAAGAACAATAATACTGTATCATAAAATGCAGTCTGGCCTTTTACACAGTTTTATTTGAGATTTTTTTTTTCACTTCATGATGTTATACCTAACGCTCTGCAGAATCTTTTAAAGAGAAAACAAAAAAATTTCAAAATAGGATACCTACTATACCAGTCTTGATTAAACCTTTGCTCAGAAGCAAATTTGGTTAAGCAAGGTTGTACTGTAATTCTCTCTCCTGAAAGTCTTTTCTCTTCATTGAGTACAAGGCAAGCTCAGAGTTTCCTTTCATGGAAAACATTTGCAATTCAGATTTCAGGACAGACATTTAGTAAGTAAGTTTATTGTTTGGGCCATTGGCCATAACAAAACTGACATTTCAAGAAACCCAAATTTGCATTTCAGCTGCTTTACATGTATAATTTGCCAGTCCAGTTGTCACAATGAGGGGAACAGACAGGTGTTTTTATTCTGGGGAAAATAATAGTCACAACTTTATTAACCCTGGGGGGAAAAAACCCACCACAGTAACAGGCACTTAATCTTAATGCCTAAAGGTCCTGAGGGAGTTAACCTTGGACTTGGATGGTCACTCTGTGGATGAGCTAGTCCAGCATTGGACCAGCTTGCTGGAGGAAGCCATTGACAGGGTGGCTCCAAGACGCCCTCTGCCTTGGTCTCATCACCGCAGGACTCCTTGGTTTACTGAGGGGCTGCGGTGTATGAAGCGTGTAGGCAGGAGGCTAGAGCGACGCTGGCGTCGGACTCGATCGGACTCCGACCGTCTTCTCCATGGGGCTCATTTGCAGTCCTATGTTGAGGCTGTGAGGACAGAAAGGAAGGAGTTCCTTGCTGTCCTCATAGCGTCTGCGAAGTCACGCCCAGCGGAGCTGTTCCGGGTGGTGGGGGGGCTGGTCAGTCGGGCCTCCCTCCGCCTGGCTGGGGACTTGTCCCAAGCCTGCTGTGAGGAGTTTGTCAACTACTTCGCAGACAAGATTGCTTGGATTCAGATCGACTTTGATGTTGGATCAGGGGCAGTAGGGGAAGAGCGCAAGGGGATGAGGTCCCGTCTGGTCCGGCTTTGTGGGGCGAGTTTCAGGAAGTGACGCCAGCCGATGCGGCGGATGTTTTGGCGTCTGTGAGGGCCACCTATTGCAAACTCGATCTGTGCCCATTCTGGTTAGTGAAAGCTTCCAGGGAGACGCTGGGGACGGTGCTGGCGAGGGTAGTGAATGCATCCTTGCAGCAGGGGAGACTGTCACCCTGCCTCAAGGAGACTGTGGTACGCCCCCTGCTGAAAAAAACTATCTTTGGACGTGGATGCGCTCGCCAGCTACCGACCTGTCTCTAACCTTCCCTTTTTAGGGAAGGTTATTGAGAGGGCAGTGGCACTCCAGCTCCAGGCGCATCTGGACAGCATCGGTTTCCTAGACCCTTTCCAATCTGGGTTCCGCCCCGGCTATGGCACTGAGACGGCGTTGGTGGCCTTGATAGATGACCTCTGCCAGGAGATGGACGCAGGATGTTCAACATTTCTCATCCTGCTAGATCTCTCGGCCGCTTTTGACACCGTGGACCATGGGCTGCTAGTGTGACAGCTGCGTGACCTGGGGGTCTGGGCGGGATCGTTCTTGAATGGTTCTGTTCATTCCTCTCGGGGAGAAGCCAGCGGGTGGTGCTGGGGGATGAGACATCATGCCCCCGCGCCTTATCATGCAGCGTTCCGCAGGGTTCCATCTTGTCTCCATTATTATTTAATGTGTACACGCAGCCCTTGGGGGAGGTCGTGAGGGGGTTCGAGATGCGGTGTCACCAATATGTTGATGATACTCAGCTGTACCTCTCCTTTTCAACTGAACCAGACCCGGCTGTCTCATTGCTATCCCAGTGTTTGGAGGTCGTGGCGGAATGGATGCGGCAGAGCAGACTGAGGCTCAACCCCGATAAGATGGAGGTGATGTTGGTGGGAAGAGCGAGGGAGGTAGTGGCCCCCCTGATTGGGGGAGTTCTCCCTCCTATACCTCAGCAGGTCCGGAGTCTGGGGGTGATATTGGACGCAGACCTGCGCCTGGAGCGGCAGGTGGAGGCAGTCGCTAAGGCTGCCTTCCGCCAGCTGTATCTGGTGCGTAGGCTGCATCCGTTCGTCTCCGGCCCGGACCTGGCCTCCCTCATCCATGCCTTCGTCACCTCGAGGCTGGACTACTGCAACGCGCTCTACGTGGGGCTTCCCTTGTTCCTGATTCGAAGGCTGCAGCTAGTGCAGAATGCGGCGGCTCATCTCCTTACGGGGACGGGCCGTCGGGAGGATATTATACCTGTACTCCAGACTCTGCACTGGCTGCCAATAGCGTGCCGAGCTAGGTTCAAGGTGTTGGAGTTGATCTACAAAGCCCTTTACGGTCTGGGCCCCTCGTACCTCAGGGACTGCCTCGCCCTCCGTGCCCCAGAGCGGCTCCTGCGGTCGGCCGGGGGTGCCTTTTTGGAGGTCCCCCGCGTAAAGTGGGGGGCCACAATGGAGAGGGCATTTTCGGTGACCGGGCACACCTTTGAACTCCCTTCCGGAGGAAGCCCACCTGGCCCCAAGCCATGATGGCAGGCTCTCATTCCGGCGATGATGTAAAACCTGGCTGTTCACCCAGGCCTTCGGGGGTGGGTTAGGGTTTTTCGCCCCCATCCTGTTTTACTGTTTTAACTTCCGTGGCCTTGTTTTAAATATTGCTGATTGTTTTAAACTGTTTTTATAGTGTTTTTATGTATTTGCAAATTGTTGGAAGCTGCCCCGAGCTGGTGACAGGAGGGTGCGGGGTATAAATTATAGAAATAAATAAATAAATAAAATGCCTCCTTAATAAGCAAAACCTGTGCAGAGCAACTACTCAAGAGACTGACATATGTTGTTTCATGAAAAGTGGCAAAACTGAATTCAGTATATCTAGGGGATAAGCTGGGATGCTTTCAACTAGTTTATGTTAGAAGAGAAATCTATTCTTCAAGTTTCATTAGGAATCTAATGTGGCCATACCACAGAATAAATGCCAAACTTAATATAGGGGTTCTTAGTCCAACCCTGCTTCATACCTCCCACACGCTATCATCTTCATCCTCATGCAAACAGCTCATCGTACCCATTTTCTACATCAGCCATACTAAACCAGATGTGTCCTCATGCATAGGAAGTGACTAGGTTTTACACTGAGGAGGTTATTAAGCTTCAAGTTTATCTGCAGGACCCTGAGTAAAACACGGCACCATGATACGCGTTTTTTCCCACATCATCTTGCTTTGGATGAGATTCTCATGCAACTTCCATTTCTGGCATGGACAAGCCAATCAGGGACTTGTGCGCACAGGATAAATTGCTACTGCTGCCACCTGTCCGGTCTTGCTGGTGCTGCTTGCCTGAGGGAGAAATGGCTGCTGTACTCACCTGCTCCTGCCACCACTGCTGAAGAAGTTGAGAGTGGCGGTGAGAGGATGCCTGCTGCTCCTCTGCACCATGTGGCTTGGGGGATAAGGAAGGCTTTGCCAAATTGCCCCAGGCCTGGAATGGAGGAGTTCCCACTGCCCCTCTGCACCAAGTGGCTAGGGGGTGAGGAGGCTTTGCCCGGGGCCCGAACCACGTGGCTTGGGGGTGAGGGGTTGGAGGTTGCCTGCTGTCCCTCTGCACCACATGACTTGGAGTGGAGTGGGAGACTTTGCCCTGGGCCTCAGCATATCCGAGTGCAGGGTGCCTGCTGCCCCTCTGTGCCATGTGGGGTGGGAAAGGTTTTGCTCCGGGGGGTGGGGAATGAATGGGGTCCTGCTGTGTTCTCTGCATTGCCATGTGCTTGGGGGTGGGGGGCGGGGAACGGCTGCTATGTCCTGTTTAGTCTCTGTTGCGCCATGGGCTTGGTGGGGTAATTTTTTCCCCCCCAGAATTAATAAAAGTTGTGACTTATTTTCCCCAGAAAAAAACCACCTGTCTGTTCCCCTCATTAAATGCCTGGAAGTAGAAAAAAATAATAATTTGATATCAGATTTTTTCAGTTTGAGGTCACAGAATTCAGGGTTCTGGGTTGCAGAATTTTGGAAAACTGTTCACATGAGAGTTAGGGCCCTGTTTATCTGCAGCTAAGGAGGCAAATCCATAATAGATATTAAGACCCAAATGGACACTTCTGGTAATTTATTTTGACCTGACAGAAGATACAGGACACAGCATTGTTTCCCATTTAATTTCTTCATCATGCTCATAAACTTCCAGATGAACTAAAGTCTGTCCTTCAGAAAGGCACATATTGTTTCAGGCTGTTTGCAGACTCTGGCAGATAACACTTCATTTATTATATTCAGTTCTAACATGGTTTAAAAGGTTTTAAAATGTGCTTTTCTGTTTTTCAAGACCTTAGATTGGGGGGGCACATGTCTACAACCAGGGTGAAGGTGGAGGCATCCTTTGACAAATGTCACAACTATAAGATCATGTGCACATTGGGCCTGACTGCAGGAAATGCTTTGAAAACCGCAAATACTGAGGTTATTCGGTTAGGTTTTAAAGGGCCACCACAGTAACATATGTTCAAGCAAACTTTCTCAGTATAGTTAATTTATTTTCCGAAAACAGGTTTTAAATTTGTGTAACATACAGTTTACTGTAACAGAGCGCATTTTCATCTATTTGTAAAGGTCAAACTATCCTCCCAGACACCTCAATACCGCATCCGTCCTGTTCTACCCATATGACTCAGTCAGCTTGCTTGGACACCCATGGTGGCACCCTTGTGGTAAAGCCTAGCTGACTGGTCTCCAAGTGAGACAATGATTCCCCTATGCTCTGGTTTACATAGTCTCATCTCTGTCCAGCTAATGGACATCAGAACAGTTTTACCGGTACCATACCTGCTCACACTTTGGTCATGTACCTCTCAAGACAATCTGAAGCAACACACCCGGATATAGGATATTAAAAAGTAGTCTAACAGCAGAGTTCTGTTATAATGTCTTAGTAAACGCATCTTCACTTCTACAAGGCAGCATGCAACACATTTACCAGTAGATCTACTACTAGTACATTTGTGAACAAATCAAAACTCACTTTCCACTGTCAACATAAATGAACTGCACTGTATGACTCAGTCTTTTCCTAAAAAAAGGGATGTTTACTTCAGCAACTTAAGAAGGCAGCAGACTTCTTGTGATTCACAATAGGTTTTCTCACGTGTAAACATTAAGGAAATTTTAAGGTTAAAAAATGGGAACACTGAAATACTTTGTATCTCGGTTCTTCCAGCCCTTCCTGTGTGACATACTCCTTTCCTGCCTCTGTTGAAGTCCTCTCATATACTCCCTAAGTCCGTATTACTTGTATCCTTTAATTATATCCACTTATTAATTCTCTTCCCATCTCATTCTCCTCCTGTGCCTTTTCACTTGCTCCTTCCTAGTTTCTAATCACATTTCTAATCCACTGAATCAGGGAAGAAACCATCTTCCCTAAAAGTAGTCTGATTTTTAACCCCGTTGAGAACAATGCAGTAACGGCAGCCATCTTAACCAAGGACATGTTGTGATTTTAGTCCAAGTGTAAGAGAAGATATTGGCTATTTTGAATAAGGACAAAAAATATGCATGAAAGGTGCAGAGGATCATAAGAAGCTTAATAAACCCTTTAAATTGCAAGGAAATATCTGAGTCAACGATTCTCCTAATCCTAAATAAATCTTAGCGTTTACCAAGTTTACTTTAGCATATCTGATGTGAGCTGACATTTTAACAAGGAAATATGCAGTTAACATTTTAAAAACGCATATTTTTTTAAAAAAATTGCACACTGGCTACATAAAGTAATATAATTAACAGTGGACAAGCAAGTGTATATTTTCACCTTCATTGGTAGAGTTTGAAGCACACAATGCAGCTATGATAGAACTGCGACATTACACTTCCTTTTCATTTTTAGCTATCCCAATGGTGGTGCAAACAGCTAAGCATGTCCAGTTCAGCCATAAAATATAGCAGGGTGCGGTGCTCTTATGAAATCAAGGCACAAGCATGAAATCTTGCCTTTAACTCCCTCCCCCACCAGTATTTCTTTCCTGAGTAATGGCGCCAACCTGGATTCTGCAACCCTATATAAATCACTGCCATTTGTGGCTAAGCTATAATGTTAACCAACCAATTTAAAACCATTACTGACATAGAAACATGTATTTAGAGATTTTGTGCCAACTATGAAACCACACAGTTTTTCAATCATGTGAACAGGATACTCTATATGGAATGCTAAATACTAAAAGCCACATTGGTTTTTGGGGTTACCTTTCTTGATTGCTCAGTTTGGCATACATGGCTTTTACCAACTCTGGACATTTCAGCAAATGGTCTGTAAGAATCAAGAACCTGAAGAGAAAAAAAAAAAATAGGAGAAAACTGCATTATTGGTCGTAGTGAAAATTTCACATCTGCTCTATACTGTGTTTATGTTTAGTTCATTATATATTATAATTATAATATATTTGCCTCTTTAGTTTTGTGCACTTAATTGAGGACAAAACTCAACAAAACCTCAGCAAAAAGTTAAAACTTAAGATTGAAAATTATCCTTTCATCCATCTTAGAAGCTGTGCTTTTAAGCCAAACAGATAACCAAAGGGAACAAGCTACATAATTCATCTCTAAAAAAATAAAATAAATCCAAACAATGGAGCAACACAAATTTAAATTGCTTTTTGGACAGAAGAGAGTAAAATACTGTTTTCGAGTTACCAAGAAAACATCTGTTTTATAATAGGATCCTAAGCCAACAACAGTAGCTAACAGGTATACTCAACTTTCATATTAAACACTCCTACTGCAGAAGCAGTCTCATGGGCTAAACCTGGCCAATGAATGTTTTGGGGTTGGCCCCTTTCCATATCCTGGATCTGGTCCATGGATTCTGTCCATATCTCTCAAGGTCAGGGAAAAGAAGAGGAGGTGACGGCAGGCTCTCAAGGATTAGAATAATGGCATAGATCTGTGATCTGGACCATCCCCCCACCCCAACCGAAGCCAATGCCTTAAGCACTCTTCTCCCCCATGCTCCAACTCCTAACGAGCCCATGGAGCTAAGTGGCTTGCAGGATGGAAATGATTTCCTGCCCCTGTTCTTTTATAATAGCAACTTCTCAAGTCTACTTAACGTGATTGGTGATCACGGATTATCACAACATTCAGTCATAGCTACATGGTAAAAGTGACCTCTCTAAGTTCAGCGTACCTTCTCTCAACATTCTTTGCATTACTAACCAAAGAATTCCATAACTTAAGAAATGCCTTTTGGGGTCAGACCCAAGGTTCATCTAGTTCAATACCCTTCCCTTTGACATCAGACAGCACAGAATAAGAATGAAGACAGTGCAAAATCTCCATGGTAGGCAGATGCAGGAATTCCTCCATGAAGGTTTGTAGAAGGGTGTAGGACTAGCTTTATGCCCTTGCATAGTGAGGACCAATACCCTCCCCTCAAATTTCTAGACAACTCTGGAACACAGGAAACTTTTCTTATGTACTTTACTGAATAGGTACATAAAACTACCCAATAATATAATTTACAAGCCACTCCCCCCTTTCTGGATCTCTTCTCTGGCACAAGCAGAATAGCAGTTATTTTATTTTTCATGTCATATACTGGCTTGGAACTAGCCATTAATTTACTATTGGATCCAGTCCTCTATGCTTTGTCAGGCAAGCACATTACCAATGTCCCAAGTAAAATAACCTTTTTAGGGAAGGTAATTGAACAGGTGGTGGCCCAACAGCTCCAAGGACATCTGGATAGCATTGGTTTCCTGGACCTGTCGCAATCAGGTTTTGTCCAGGATATGGCACTGAGACTATGTTGGTGGCCTTGGTAGATGACCTCTGCAGAGAGCGATTTAGGACATTCTACACTTTTGGTTCTATTAGATCTCTCACCAGCGTTTGATGCAGTGGACCATGGGTTGCTGTCGAGATGGCTACGGACCCTCGGGTGAGTGGACGGGACTGTCTTAGGATGGATCCGTTCATTCCTCTCAGAGAGTAGCCAGTGGGAGGTTCTGGGGGAGGAAACATCTGGTCCCTGGGATCTTGCTTGTGGCGTACCGCAAGATTCAATTCTGTCTCCATTGTTATTTAACATCTACATGCAACCCCCTGGGGGAGGTCGTGAGATGGTCTGGTGTGCATTGCCACCAGTATGTTGACGACACCCAGCTGTACCTCTCTTTTTCAACGAACCCAGGCCCTGAAGTCTCTGTGCTTTCCCAATGTTTGCTAGCAATAAGTGATTGGATGAGACAGAGCAGACGGAAGCTGAATCCTGACAAGACGGATGTAATGTTGGTGCATCGGGCGGGGCGTCACCCCCCACTGGCCCCGCAGGTACAGAGCTTGGGGTCCTGTTGGACCCTGGCCGCCACTTCCATTGTCAGGTAGAGGCAGTGGCAAAGGGAGCCTTTTGCCAATTACATCTTGTGTGTAGGATCCAACCATGTGTCTCAAGCTCTGACCTGGCCACCCTCATCCATGCATTCATCACCTCAAGGCTAGATTGCTGCAGCGCGCTCTACGTGAGGCTGCCCTTGATGACGACTTGGAAGCTGCAGCTGGTGCAGAAGGCAGCAACCCATCGCCTGACGGGCCATAGGGAGCACATTACACCTGGGCTCTGGGCTCTGCACTGGCTGCCTATAGCGTTCTGGGACCAATTCAAGGTGCTGGTTTTGACCTTTAAAGCCCTACAGTTTCAGCCCGTCCTACCCAAGAGGCCACCTCACTCCCCAGGCCATGGAGCAACCTCTGCGATCTACCAGGGGTGCCTTCTTTGAGATCCCCCAGGTGAACCAGGGGGCCACGATAGAGAGAGCGTTCTCAGTGGTTGCACCACAGCTATGGAACCCCCTCCCAGAGGAAGCTCGCCTGGCTCCCAGCTTGTTGGTCTTTCATTGGGCCTGTAAGATCTGGCTTTTTGTCCGGGCCTTTGGGGGAAGGGGTGAGTGAGTGTGTTTACCGCCTTAATTGTTTTAACAATGAATTAATAGTTAGTAACCCTTTTTGTACTGTTTTTAATGTATGCTTTTAAGATGTTGTGAGCCGCCCCAAGGGAGTGAGGTATTCGTTTTTAAAATAAATAAATAAATAAATAAATAAAATAAAATAGTATTGGAAAGTCTGAGAAGGAGCCACCTGATTTCTCTTCCTTAAAGACTTTAGTGTACACTCAACTGGATGAGAACGAAATGGGAGAATGAACAATCTTTGCAGAAAAACAGAAAAAATGAAGGATTTTCATAACTGATGGTGGCAAAAATCCAGAATATCAAATACTACCGTAAACAGTTATCCCTTGTATGGCGGTATAGGAAGAATACTTGAAATTCATTTTGTGACATGCGATGCCATTCAACGGTTTTCAGAACATGTTTCTTCTCTACATGCCATGCAAAAAGACAAAAAAAATTCTGAAAACAAAATAAATATGTATATATTTGTTTGGCTGTGTCAGTCTTCCAAGAATATCCTTTGTATAAGAGATTGGGCATTTAAAGGAATATGCAGGCATGTAATGGAACAATGTTATTTGGGCATATAACTTCACTTGGGCATTTGATGACAAGTGGGGACATTAAAATTTGGCCAACAGATAATATTTGAGTTAGTGGGAAAAGACGGCAGAGCATATGTAAGTAAGTAAATTTATTAACGTAGCTGAAGCCATAGTATTTTACACAGAAACACATAAAAACAATTAACACAAAATACTTTGTTACAACGATATCATTTTAAAACATACCAATAAATCGACCCTATACAAGCCCTCCCCATTTTATGCGTATGGCATGTAGAGTTGCTAAACTTTCCTATTTCATTTAAAACTTCCATTGGATTTATCAAGATATTCTTGCTTTATCTTAATCCTTTACTTTTTAACCTCCTTAATATTTAAATATTTAACTATCCTTCTCTGGCCGAGAACGTACAAACACCCTCGGGAAAGCATAAAAAAATAAAGCATTTTGTGATTTAAACAAAAGGAGGAACACTGGTTCTTTGTGTTTCCAACTGGCATTTCTGTTAATAGCATTTGTCAATACAAATTATTTTATTAATTCACTGCCTGCACTTGCATATTAGTGTGTATACACAGAGACCCGTTTACACTGCATTTTGCCTATTGGTGACAATGGGGAAAATGCAGTGAACAACACAGGTCCCTGTAAGGATAGCAAACATAGCTCATCGTCCAGGGCAACAAAATAGCAATGGCTGGTTCTGGCCATGATGCAATAGACAGACAGTGTGCTCTCTCTAAATCACACACACACACACACACACACACACTTAACGAGGATATACTTGATAATATCACTGTCCTAGGAACGTAGGCAACAAGGATACACAGTGTATGTATTTGACTCTAGTACCCAACTTCCACTAACTAAACTAGAAGCCCCCTACAGTAAATCTGATTATGTAACTATATGCCTCTGTTTTCCTCAAACCACATACTTCTCACAAGCGGTTGAGGCCATTACAAAATTTACCAGCAACCCTGGTCATTTGAGTGGTCAAAAAATTAAAATAAAATACTCCAAATGTTAGCTGGATTTCTTTTCTTTTCTTTTTTTTTTTTTTTGGGGGGGGGGGGGGGGAGAGACTGAAAATGGCAACCAAGAAGAGATTTGCATGGTAAGTTTTAACTCTTGTGATTTGCAAGTCTCAGACACCAATTCAAGATAACAAAATTGCATGTAGCTCAAAAAATAGGCTCTATTGTCATATTTTTGTATTCTATGGATAAAGTAAAAATTTACAACGCATTACAAAAAAAATCCTAATTCTATAAAGAAAATTTGCTTGGTTTTATTTTGTACCTAATTTTTAGCCCATTTAGGGGACCACATTTGATTAACATTTATATATCAGCAATGTGTCTGGCACCGAACAATCATTAATTACAGGCAAGCTCCTGCCCTGGGGGGGCATACAATTATTGTTGTAAATTATTTATATAGCACCAGCATGTCATTTATCCAGTTTAAGTATGCTACCAGAATATCTAAATAAAGCAAAACAGAAGCAAGCAAGCAGGCATATTAGAAAACCTTTTATCACCTGCAGCCCTGGCAACGGAAGGCTATCATGGAAGATAGCGGGATTTCAACAAACACTCCCATATGCCACACACCTGAACCAATGAAGTCTGGGGGGAAATGCTCTAAGTTTAGTTAGTCAATGGGATTTCTCAACTACAAGAGAAAAGATCTGTCTTTGCAAGTACACCTATGATGCAATTTTAGGTACCTTCATATTTCAGGGTCTTGGTCCCTCACCAAATTGAATTCAAATTAGCCTATGGGATCAAAAGCACATGCACATACAGAAATTGTGTAAGTCTTTGTTCCATATGAAATCAAGCCAAAAAAAGCCAGAAATTCACTGTGGATTACATATTCACCTTTCTGCACAGAACATGAGAATCTGTTGCAGTGCTTGGCTAGAGAGCCTATATCCCAAGTTTAAGCTAGAGAGGCATGTCCTTAGCTCTGGATGATCATGGATCAATCACTGGTGTCTTGGCCAAGATACTTTCCATCATATTAAGCTATAAAGGCCCTCCACTCTACTGTTTTTCATTCCAAAAATCACTGTCCAAGTTAAGTTATGCTCACTTTTGCACTGCTAACCAACTATGGCATTTTAGATATATACACGCCATGCCTCAGAAAGAAGGCTTTAACTGCGTTCAGAGCTGAAGACGACCACTACAATTTTAGCAGAGGAAATGGTGAAAATTAGAGCTATTATATAAACAGAATACAGCAGCAAATGAACAGCATTAAATATGCCAATTTCCTTGCTTTTCTTTAAAGTAAGTGTTTGGCGAAATGCCTAAAAATAAAATAAAATACAACAGATAAATATGGGAGATCTTGCGCTCAAACCCCTACAATAGTACAAGGGCTACATTGTACCAAACTAAACTTGATCACTAGCCAGGAAGGAATGGTACAAACCACGTTTACGCTCAATATACGCTAAATATGCCAGATGACCACTGATTTGGGGCCAAGCAAAACTTTGGGGGAGAGCAATTGACTTGATCATAAAATGTACTGCTCTGTGTTTAAGTTGATTTACAACATTAGTAATTCGACAGAGAAGTGTCTCACCCTCCAAGGAAAAAACACATTCAGTAGAGAAGATGGAGATTCTCTGATTCAGACAATATATTGCAACACGTTATTTGCATCCTGGCAATTCATACTATACTATTTATATTTGACATGAACAGGAGTTACTTTTCTTGTAGTTTGCAACATATGGAGGAATTAGTACGTTTCAAACACCACAACACACCATTCAAATTTTGTAGAGATATTCTTTCTCCCTCTTCCACATCTAGATCTCTATCCATTATGAAACCCAAAGGACATAATGACTTACTAACTAGAAAAACCTCTGCCAAAGCACCTGTCAGGCTAGTGGAGGAGATTTAGGGTGCTTGCCCACGTTACCACACCTGGGGAAACTAACTAGAAGCAAACCCTTAATGGGGAAAGCAACATGAGGATTTGAATGCAGGTGCATGGTTAAAAGTGTCGTTTAATGCATGCCTCTCCCGTTGTTTTTAATCACTGAAGGCAGGACAAAATCCTGCCTTGCCAAGGTGTTAAATTATGTTTTTAACCATGCGCCAATGTTGAAAGCTCCGTGCTACTTTCACCGCCAGGGGCTTGCTGCTTCTTAGTTTTCCCAGCATGATAACACGGGCAAGCAGCCTTACTCTGAGTAACTGAAAGTTTGTACTGACATATAAGAGAAACAAAAATTAGCCTCAGTATTTATTTATTAAATTCATTTAAAACCCACCCCTCTCACCAAATGGTGACTCAAGACGGTTTACAAATAATAATACAATAAAAATCCATAAATAGATAAAATACTATCCATCCAAAAAATCCAGGTCTCTAACAAATACACCCATCCCCCAAACCCAACTCACCCATCTCACCATCCCCCTGCCAAATGCCTGGTGGAAAAGCTAGGTCTTACAACTCCGGCAGAAAGTAAGAAAATCTGGGCTGAGACGGAGCTTCACCGGAAGTATATTCCGCAGTGATGGAGCGGCTGTCAAGAACACCCTCCTGTCCATCTGGACTCACCAAAAATACGGGACCTCTAGAAGGGCACCCCTGGACTGCAGGGGCTGCCCTGGAGCCCAGGAAGTGAGGCGGTCCCTCACGTAAGCTGGACCCAGGCAATACAGGGCTTTACAGGTCAAAATCAGCACCTTGAATTGGGCCCAAAAGACAATTGGCAGCCAGTGCAATGCTTGGAGCACTGGTTGAATATGCTCCCTGCGACCCGTCCTCATAAGCAGGCGGGCCACCACATTTTGCACCAGCTGCAGCTTCCGGATCGTCACCATGGGCAGCCCCACATAAACCACATTAGAGCCTGAAGTCCAGCCTCGAGGTGACGAATGCATGGATGATAGTGGCGAGGCCAGAGTACAACACATATGGGCGGAGACTCTTCACCAGATGTAATTGGTGAAAGGCACCTCTGACCACAGCCGACACCTGCTGATCCAGGCGCAGCTGCAAATCCAGGAGCACTCCCAGGCTCTGCGCATAGGAAGCCAAGAGGACAGATGCACCCCTCCCCCAATAACGGGGCTTTCCCCTCCCCCAGATCACCGATTCCACAAACTAGCTTCACCTCTGTCTTATTGGATTGAGTTTCAATTGGCTCAACCTCATCCAATCCCCCACAGCAGCCAAACATCAGGACAATGAGGAGACTGCAGGGCCTGGGTCAGTTTAAAAAAAAAAAAAAAAAAAGTTACAGCTCAGTGTCATCGGCATATTGAGGACAATGAACCCCCCCCAGCTTCGCACACCTCCCCAAGCGGCTGCATATACATGGTGAATAAGAGCTGGGACAGAATAGAACCCTGCAGGACCCCACACAGGAGGCCCCCAGGGGACAATGAACAGTCCGCTCACACCACCCACAGAGATCTCTGAGGTAGGAATGGAACCACTGTAAAAAAAAAAAATTAAAAAAATTAATGGTACCATCCACCCCAGTCAGGTCCCACAGGCAAGTCACCAACAGCTCATGATTCATGGATTAATAAGACAGGCCTGATTCCCAAAGCCTGGACAGAAGCAGTAGTAATACCTATATATAAGAAAGGAACAAGAGACTTACCAGCAAATTACCACCCTATAAGTTTACTTAGTGTAGTTGGAAAATTATATTCCAAGCTCTTGTTGAGTTTGGTTATGGAATGGGCGGAACAATCCAAAATAATCCATCTCTAACAGATAGGATTCCAGAAAGCTAGATCTACAATAGACCACGTTTTGGTATTAACCCACTTAGCAGGTAAATATGTTGGAAAGAATAGGCGGCTTTTCGCTGCCTTCATTGATCTGAGGGCAGCATTTGATATGATCAACAGAACTCTCCCGTGGGACAAGCTTGGCTGTTCCTCAATAGATAGACGCCTATTGTATCTGATCTAGTCTCTCCATACTAATACTACACTGGCAGTCAAATATAGCAAAGATGGTCATTTGACCCGCTGGATCCCCACTCACTCTGGCGTACGACAAGGGTGCTCATTGGCCCCCTTTCTTTTCAATTTTTTTATCAATGATTTGGTCCCTATAGTATCTAGTCCTAGTTTTTCTCCCCCAAAATTAGCATCCCATTTTTGGGGGATTCTTCTGTACGCAGATGATGCCGTGATACTTTCCCAGACATGCCAGGGACTTAAACAGCAATTAGTAGCCCTGGCAAACTATTGTGAGAGGAATGATCTAGTGATCAACTATGATAAAACCAAAATCATGGTATTTGGGAAAGAGCGGAACATCTACAAATGGGCTCTGGGTAATAATTATATTCAGCAAGTTTTTCAATATAAGTACCTGGGATTACTCCTGCAGAGCACAGGGACGTGGATGAGTCAATACCGGGCGGCTTACTCCCAATCTGCCCGGGTGAAAGGTGCTATTTTAAAATATTCATATGGGAAGGGGAAAAATAGGATCCCTTTGATCATTCGTGTTTTCAATGTCAAGATTCGGTCACAACTGTTATACGGGGCAGCGTTGCGGGCTATAGAGAGACCTTATAATTTAGAGAGTATGCAGTCGGACTTCCTTAGGAAAGTCCTTCAAGTCCCAATTGGTATTCCTTCGGCAGCTTTGCGCCTCGAACTAGCTCAGATTAGCTGGAACAAGATGGCACTTAGATTTGCAGTCCACCTTTGGCTGAAACTTGAGCTGGCTGAGAATCCAGGCCTTTTAAGTTATCTAAGGGAGGATTCCTTTAAGTCATCATGGCAGACAGTGGTTAAGCGTAAGTGGTAAAGCATACACGAGCTTGGTTTTTCGTTTCCTTACCGCCAACAAAAGGGGGTTAGAGCAGCCAGATTGGAATTAACAACTAGAATTAATGACATTGCTTACCAGCAGGATAAGGCAGTTGTATCTGCCTCAGCCTCATTGGGTCCATATTATACGCTGGCCCCCTTACAAAAGGAAGAAGGCCTTATATTGGGATTATCAGCGCTCTCCTGTCCAGGTGAAATATTTCTGCCTAGCCAGGCTGAATGCGCTACTCCAAAGTTTTGGAGGGGCGTCGTCTGGCTATCCCTTATGCCCTCAGACTTTGCCCATTCGATCATCTCGAAGCTGAGGCAGTTGCTCATATCCTATTTGACTGTCCCTTATACAACTCGCTAAGGGAGTTACATCTAGTCTCTTGGCTCGCTAAATTCCCCGGCAGATTCAACTCAGAATTAACCATCATTTTTCTGATGGATATTCATCAGAAGCTTACCCGTAGTGTCATGTCTTTCTTAACCAATGCCTTTGCTCAAAGGGAATCCTTTTTGAAATTCAAACTCTGTTTTGGATTACCCCTGGATTAAATGGAGGAAATAGGGTCACTAAGGTTGGCCCAAATTGAGACTGGTACTATGTGAGAGATGTACTCCCCATCAATGGTAGATCATAATTAAGTTGTATTGCTCTCTAGGGCAACGTCTCGGGCCATGTATGTATAAATTATTAACAATATGGGGATTATTTTTTATTTTATTTTATTTATTTATTTTTATCTACTAGTACGAAGTTTTATGTCTAACTTATAACTGTGCATATTTATCTAGTTTTTTTACTTGACCCTCTCCCTAGTGAATTTGTATTTTGCGCCTATGTCATGGCCTTTTGCTACCATCAAGTACTTATCAGGGGTCAAGTGCCACCGACAAGCCCCAAGAAGGGCAAGGCACTTTTTATCTTTATTTTATTATTTTGTTATTTGGTAGGGGGCAAGAGTTTCCTACCTAGCTCCTGGGTCGATTGGGGCCAATGTTATAGGGTTCAATATGGGGGAACTAGGCCCAAAACTAGGGTTTAAACACATTGTTTTTGTTAGTTATTTTATGTTTTTCTTAAAGCATTTAAATTATTCGATTATAATAGAAATTTTATATGGAGGGTGATGGTATCAGCTTTTTGATCATTAGTTGGTTTTGCTTTTTATGATCCGAAGTTGTAAGTCACTGTATTCAAATTTTATATGTCATGACTTATGGTTTAGACCATTTATTTATATGTTCCCTTTAAGGGGCTGTCTGTTTGTATGTACCTTTACGCAATGGCCTTTGGCCACGTGGAATAAATTTGAATTTGAATTTGATTCATGGTATCAAAAGCCGCTGACAGATCCAGTAGAACCAGCAGGGTCATACAACCCCTATCCAGTTCCACTAGGAGGTCACTGACCAAGGCCACAAGTGTAATCTCCATGCCATAACCCAGATGAAAGTCAGACTGTTGGGGGGGAAATCAAGAAAACCAGTGCAATCTAGATGCGCTTGCAACTGACGGGCCATGACCCATTCAACAACCTTCTCTGAAAAGTTAACATTAAAGACTGGTCAGTAGTTCACCAGGGCACCAGTGTCAAGCAATGGTTTCTTGAGAAGCAGCCGGACCACATCCCCCTTTGAAGCAATTCGGCACACAACTCTCCCCAAGGGAGATGTTTATCACCCCAGGCAACACTGGCCCCAGCATCTCCCTGGCGACCTCCACCAGCCAGAACGGGCAAGGATCTAATTCACAGGTAAAATATCTGTAACCCCTGAAGTGAGGGAGTTCTCATCTTTCTTACCTCAAAAGTATCTTCTCCACATTATAATTTTTCTATAAACTAAAATTGCCAACATTTGAAATTTTAAGCAACTGCACCAGGTTTTAAAGCAAACCTATAATTTCCTCAAACACAGAAAAACCTAGAGCAGTGGTTCCCAAACTTGTTACTTGTGAGACCCAGGCTGAAGGGGATGGGGTTTTCCCCTTCCGTTTTGCAGTTTTAAGAATTGTTTATTTGGCCAAGCATTTGGTAGGCAGTGACTGAAAGAGGGATAAAGGGAGTTATAGTTTGTTGTTTTTTAAAGTATTTATACCTGTTGTATATGCTGTTTTTACATGCTGTTACCCACCCTACACCTTTGGAAAATGGGGTGGGATATAAATTAATTAATAATAATGTTTGAAACTTAAATATAATTCTGTGACTCCCAGGCAGCAACAAAAGACATTTGAAGTAAAGCAATCATCATTTAGTAAGTTAGTTAGTTAAATTTATTCAGGCGTTCGCTTTTGCCATAGCCAGTATACCATAGTCGTAGTCAGAAAACAAAACAGAATGTATACAAAAGTCACACAAAAAGTTGAAAGTTAGAATAAAAATCACAATAAAAATACTAATAAAATCATTATCAAAATAAAAGGCTGCTGGAGCATCGAGATCAATATCATTATAGGAGAGCTCCAACAGAACGTAACTCAGCTCTTCCTTGAGAAGTTTCCCAGCAAGGAAAGCAAATGATGTAACCACCCTCATAACTTGCAATTCCTGTGAAGCCAACAATAGCTCAGTTTTGCTGATAGCTGGCAAAGATACTATATTTTTCCAGATTGGGTTTAGCCAAGTCTGTCCAATTTCTGCATAAAAAGAATACAGGAGGAAGTGCTTTAAATCCTCTACATCTACTGAGTTACATAAACAAGTTCGAATTTCATATGGCACTTTTTCATATCGTCCTTTAAGGACCGCAGAGGGGAATAATTGGGAACGCAATTGCGTAAAAGATCTACGAGATTTAGGGTCACTCAGCATATCCAAGTATTCCTCAAATTTATGTTGACACAAAGTATTGGAGGGTTGGAGCCACTTTCCATGATGTCAATATCGCCATGTCCTCTTGTTTTGCTATATCCACTGTTTTCAGATCTACCAGATTCCTCTGCTGAAGGGCATTCCTTCTCCAAAAACAGGAGTAACACAAGCCCAGACTCCTCAAATGCAACAGAATCTGGGAGATCCAGGGATAACAGCAGCTTCCCACACACTCCAGTTCTTCTTGTAGACAAAGAGCAGTCAGGGAGGCTTCTGGCTGGTTACAGACCTTAAGCCAGTATTTGAGCGCAGTTTTTCTTCCAAGCCAGGAGACGGCCAATATACCTGTCTCTGCTCTGACCACAGCAGCAGGCACACACTGCAGGAGCCCCAACAGACTCCTAAGAAATTTATTTTGTACAATCTCCGCTGTTTGAGCATTGTATAGTGGAACAATTTCAGCACCAAATATAAGTAAGGATTGCACTTCCACCTTGAATACGTCTAAGGTAACAAATATTGATACCAGCAGATATTCTAGCCAGCCTTAAGATTCCCCTAGATGCTGCAGTAGCCTTCAATGCAATTAGTTTTTTGTGCTTCTCCCAGAGGCTGTTTTTAGAGAGAAATCCCAAGATATACATATGAATCAGTCAAGGCAAATTGGTTGCCTCTAATAACCCCTTTCCCAATGTCATAATTTGGGATTTTTTAAAGTTTATAACTAATTCATTTACGGTACAGTAGTCCAGTAGGGATTCCAGCTGATAATGCAGTCCTTTCCTTGTCTGAGACATAACAACTATATCAGCATACATCAGGGCCCCTATTGTCCTGTCTCTAATTTGGGGGGGACAACACTCTATAGTTCACAGCATCTCAGGTAGATCACTTAAATAGATGTTAAAAAGTACAGGCGCAAGAACACACCCTGTCTAACACCTCTCAGGATGCGGATTGGTCTACCCAACCCTTCTTCATTCCCCCATCTGACCCTAGCAGAGTTATTTGTATGAACAGAAATAAGTAAATCTAATAGATGCCTATCTATACCCATCTGGAGCATCTTATGCCACAACTTTGGCCTAGAGATAGAGTCAAACACTTTCTGAAAGTCTATAAAAGGCAAGGAAAAATTTCCCCGCCCTAATTTTAACATACTTGGCGATAATATGGGTGATGATAAAACAATTGTCTGTTGTAGAGCAGTTTCTCCGAAACCCAAATTGCTCTTGCGGAATTAAGTTCAATCCATATGCCCACTCTTCTAAGTGTTTGAGTAGTATTTTCGTATACACTTTCCCCAGAACCGGGAGCAAGCTTATTGGGTGAAAACAGCTTGGGTCTCTAGGATTTCCTTTTTTAAAGCTTGGTACAATAATACTCAAGTCCCAATCCAAAGGGACCTTTCTGGTAGCATTAATCGGAGTAAAATAATTTGCTAATAAAGGAGCCCACCAGAATGGGCAGGCTTGGAGAACTTCAGCCACAAAAAAATCATGTCCAGGGGCTTTATTCCATTTAAGTGACTTAATGACCTCCAGCACTTCCAATTCGCCTACACGAGGATCAAAAACTAAGGTATCTGGTAGTTGCACAGCTCTAGCTAGCTCCAGAAGTTCAGCATCATCGGTTCCCCCCTCTTGATTAAAAAGCACCCCAAAATAAGTTACTCAAGTTTCCTCACTAATCAGTCCTGCCATCTTACGGGGCATAATTCATGGTTAATAAAGGTCCAAAAGGACCTAGAGTCCTTTAGAGTCACTGCAGCTCTGAGTTTAGCCCATAGGAGATGGATCGAGTTAACTTTGTATCTTTAATCATTAGTTTGTATTTATGTCTTATTTCAATATATCAATGCCTGGCCAATTCAGTATTTTCCTTCAGCCATACAATTTTAACCCTAGTTAAATGACGCTTAGCTTCCCTACATTCATAATCAAACCAATTACTAACCTGCTGATGAGTGTGTGACACCATACGGGAGAGAATACTCTCACCCAATCGCGATATTAGCAGACAATAATAGCCATTAAGCTGCTCAATTTCCTCCTCTTTAGCAGATATCATACTTTCACAAATCTTGCTGAATTCACATCCCCATAGCATATCCAGAACCCCCGCTAAGATGGAACCAGTCCATCTAACTCGGGTTCTAGGCATGTCCATCCCTCTTACTGATAGTTGGGCTATTGGCAAAAGATTATCCATATTAGTATTAACCTCAACGCTCAGTGCCCTATGGTCAGTTTCGGGGTGAGTGACCAGCCTAAAATTGCTAAGTTTATCCCAATGACAAGTCTGGACTACTATGTAATCAATTATACTCCTGCCATTAACATTAATAAAAGTGAAGTCGCCATCAGAGTCTTCCGTCCCCCCTCCATTGAGCACCGTCATCCATTCGTCAACAGGAATTTTGCCATATGGGTCCCTGACTCATTTTGAGTTATGTCCTTGGACCTTCTTGTCGGAATCCATCATGCATCTCCAAAACTTGTCTCCAGTTCTTCATTTGCTGAAGAACCCATTCTGGCATTCCAGTCTCCCGCAATCACAAACAGAGCTGAGGGAAACTGCCCTACCAGCAATTCTAAGGCATCATCCAGTAACTTCCACACACCAGGATCATAATAAGGTGAAGTGGAAGGAGGCAAGTATAAATTTATAAAGAGTATCAGATTGCCCCCATATAGTTCCCACAATCCTATTTGGAATTCCTGCCTATCATAGGGGATTAATTTGCAGGAGTTAGAGCAATATGGCTAGTCCTCCAGACACACACACACCCATTTTTTAATTATTTTTTTTAAGATCTAAACCCAGGGGAGGAGTATACCCGAAATCCAGAAACCTCAAAATATTCTCCATCCTGGCACCAAGTTTCCTGGAGAAAAACTACATCATATCCGTTAAGAAAAGCGACCCAATTAGATTTTAGTTTTATATCCGGCAATATTCCAAGAAATAAGCTTAAAAGTATCGTGGAGACTAGTATCAATGTAAGGGGCAATGAAGTAAGAGACGTTGTTCTTATAAGGGGCAATGAAGTAAGAGACGTTCTTATATCGTCTGGAGGTGCCAAATAAGTATCCATCATCAGATCCTTTGAAGGGTCCCACCTCTGCCCCTCCCTACCCCATAAAAGGTTTCAGGCTGGATTGGAGTCTTTCTGGATAATTCCCTCTTGTCATTTGGTGGACCCCTGCACTGGTGGTATAGCTGTCGAGGAAGCCTGGGGCTGCAAGACATAATTGTGTGGATTCCCCTGGCACTCAGTAGGGGAGTCAACACATCCATTTTCCTGGCAGTTATCACTATTTCCTGGCTCAATCATAGGTGTTATCAAATCAGCCCCCAAACTCTCCATTATTATGGAACCCACATTCCCACAAAGCCTCAATTCTCTTAAACTCGGTCCCACTGATGGTGGGACTTCCTGCCTGGATCCAACAGGAGGGGGAGCTTCCCCCAGCTCTTCCTGTGCTAGATAGCGGGCTGCAGTTAGTACTTCTAGCATATGCTCTGGTTGATAAGTTCTCTCCATAAGCTCTAGGCGCTTAGCCTAATATTCTAAAGTAGAGCAGGAGAGATTGCTCCTCCTGATACAGTCAATCTTCTGAATCAGAATATCCTGATTCAGGACAGGGAGCTCTCTAAAAGATGCCAGAACTGGTGGCAAACCTACCCCTCCCGCAGTGTCCTCCAGATAAAGTTTTATTATCTCTGGGAAGGAACCAGGGTCCTTATTATTGGAACTCTCAGCCACTTTAGAGACAGGACAGCTTATGGCAGTATTTAGCTGGACATCTTGATTAGCCCCCCCTTGCTTTTATCCTTGGGTGAGCCTGCTCTAGAGCAATCTCCATGTCCTCTTCCAGGCCTTTACTCAAACGGGGACCGGAGGAGGAGTTGTTACTCAGGCCAGATTTTGAATTCATCACATTTGACTCATGCAAAGGTATATGCAGCAACTGCTGGCCCTTTTTCTCTGATACATCCCCTCTGAGATCTCTATACAAGAAGGCTCTGTCTATCGAGATACCGTATGTCTTCAGCTTTTTCCTAACCAGGAATAACTTTTTGACTAAGCAAGCAGAGCCAAAAAAGACTCTGACACAAACACTACTTCTACTGTGGCTTAGATGCTCAGTTTTCCGCACATTTATTGTTCTGGTCTTAATCCCCCCAAAATATGCTAAATTATTGGAGACCTCATTGACAGTATCCCAACATGGCAGAAACCCAGAATTCATTGCTCTAGCCTTTATCCAAATTGCGGTTTCTTCAGCATGACACAAGCACAATGGGGTACTGGCCATAGATCTTCCATTAGTAATCTTATTCTTAATGAATATTTGTTTTTCAAGATCACTCATCTGCCTGTCTTTCAATCCCCTGCTCATAGAATTGTCAGCTACTGCAGGCAAACATTTAAACTGTAGGTGGTCAAGTTTAGTTAGTAGGTCGCCCAGCTGGGATTTCACCTCAACAAGGGAACTTCCTATATCTGCCACTGTTTTAAAGATTAAGTGGCACTGTGCTTTCAGGTCCTCCCTTGTATAAGGATCATAATGACCGCCAGGGAGATCCTCTCCTCTCTCCACCCCCTAAGGACTGCTTGTATTACAATCGCAATCTGTATCTGCCTTAGCCAGATTCTGGAGACTGTCCACAAAGTCACAGGGCGCCTCTCCCATTTCTCCCAGAGACTGGAAGCGATTCGATAACTCCACTCCCACTGATATTTCCCCACAATAACCGTCAATCTTGGGGTACTTTTGCCTGGGGGAACCCACAGGCACTGGGGAGCTGGTAGGTCTCTGCCTTTTCTTCTCCATATCTGTATCGAAAAGGAAATTTACGGGCAGAGAGTTCCAGCCGCTGCCCACGGCCAGCGCCTAAGGCCGTGCACACAAGGGTGCGCCCTTGTGCGCGCAGCCCTTAGGTGCGACGCCCCCAGCGCGGCCGTATGCACTGCGTGCGCCTATATGTCCCAGGTAGCAGACGGTACACAGGTGTCCCTGGTTTCGGTCAGATTGCCGGCAAACAGCCTCCCCGCCACCAGCAGTTTTCTCCAGCAGCCCAGCTCGCTCTCACTCCGGGTAACTTTTTCTTGTTAGTAGGTCTAATGTAAAGGTAGCTGAGGACAGTCTTCAGGTCGACTTTGTCATTGTGTTTCTCATACGTGGTGCCGTAACCTGTGGACCTGCAGAGCGAGCTTTCAGTAACACTTCCCAAGTTGAAGTTGTAGAGCTTTGTCAAAATGAGAATCAGAGCAGGGCTGACTAGGTAACAGTCCAAGGGGTGACCAAGCTTATAGTCAATGTCGAGACCTAGCATCAATGCTAGGAGATCAGTCCAAAACAAGAGAGTAGGATCTGGGTGAAGGTAGGAAAGCTTGCAGCACAGACAGACTGCACCGCAATAATCATTTAGAAGTGACACACACACACACACACACACACACACACACACACAAAATGGCAAAAGCACACTTGGGCCCTGATTCACCTTTTGGGACCCTTGGTGTCAGAGGCTGAAAGATTAGGGCCTCTAGGTCAAAGAGCTGTGCAAATTAAACAAGAATGACAACTGTCTAGCAGACACCTAGAAAGACACAGGAACACATAATTAAGGTTGCATGATTTATCTGAGAAATAGTATAGAGTTGTATAAACACCTTATTCAAATCCATGTGCACAAAGAGGCAGAGTTACAGTTGCACTTCTAGTGACAGTGCTATTGCTTAGCATGAATCCCACTGAAGTGAATGCATCTTGGTGCTAAGAGTTCATGCCTGCACCACATAGCCAGATCATTCTCTTAGAAATACACTCTTTTTGGCACATACTCATTTAAGTGTCATTAGTTAAGCAATTTTGTTTTAATCGGATTTTAAAAATAAGATCACCAGTTAGCACTTTCCAGTTTGTCTTTCACTCTTTAATTAGATGGAAGCAAAGAATTTTAAAAGGAGACAAAGGGGCAGGGGAGGATTTTGGTCTAGCAGTGCACTGTGACCATGCTGCGATTGCCGCAAGTAGATAGAATGAAGACATGGTTGGAGTTAAATGGGGCTGCAGCTTATTAATCAAGGTATCAAACTTAACAACATGGGCATTTCAAAAACAGACACCCCCCTCCCACCCACCCCTCCGGCTACCCCAGCGACATAGCTTCACCCTCTCCAGGATGCACACTGCGGTGTGCACTGTGATGGAATTGGATGCCATTGAATACAAAATAGCAATAGCTGGTTCTCCTCTTACGGGCTTGTCACTCACTCACCCCTCCAGGTTACATGACAGAAGGGGCTTCAAAACTGCAGGAGGCTCCCACCCACCAGCCAGGAGTCCAAGAAGTCTCACCTCCTACCTGCCCAACGTCAAGGCAGCAAGGACCCCATGCCAGGCAGGGACAAGACACTTGCTGACCCCTTCAATATTACCTTAGCTGAAGTTTTCCTTGCCTTTCTACGCCTCCAAGCACTCCTCACTGGATAGCTGAGCTAGGACACTGCCTGCAGCCCAAAATACTGATCATAAACCTTACATCCCAACACCAAAGGCCCTATACAAACAGCTACAGGGAAGGCAAAAAATCCTCCACCACCAATTACTAATGTGGTGGGGTAGGAAAAATTCCTTCCCAGCGCCTAATAAGGTGGCTAGCAATAAAGCCTGTAGCAGAGCTGTGGAGGGCCCCTACAGACAAGCCTACTGAAACGCTTATACCAACGAAGTGGGGAGGAGGGACAGGTGCAGCACTCTGCCACTTCCAGAACACACTGAGCCAACAGTGGGGGTGAACAGCTCTAGAGATGCTGATTCGCTCACCATCATCACGTGGTTCCCCCAGTCCGGGCTATGGTGAGCAACTAACAGCTGCCGCCTTCAAATCCCACACCTCTTTCTTCAACTCCCTCCCCACTAGGTCACTGTCCTGGCAGTGGAGGGGTAAAAGGGAACAAAAATATTTTCCCATCACCCTGGCAAATCTTCCCCTTTAACGCAAGAGGGGTAGTTTTCCTCATTGCCCTAAAGATTGTCAATATGGTGCCAGATCACCAATATATTAACTACCAAATCAAAAGGAAATTCTAGGAGTGCATACACGTGAGGTTTCTCCTGCATTCTGAATTTCTTGTGGGCAATTGACTATGCAGTCTTCGACTGCTACAATGCCATTCCCACATTGTATTGTGACTTACTTCAACTCAACTGTCCTGACTATCAAGACACTGGTGCTGATAATCTTTATAATGCTCCAGAGACTAAGCAGCCGATAAAACTGTTGCCACATCTGTTTATAACAAATCTCATTTATTTATTTTTTTTACTTATTTAAATTTTTATCCTGCCCTACCCCTCAAGGCTCAGGGCAGCTACACCATGATAAAACATAAAATACAAAATAAACCCGATAAAACCCTTTAAAATGCTTATAAAATCCCCCACCTCACCCCAGAATCTACCTCTGCCTGTTGAATGTCTGGCCAAATAAACGTGTCTTGCATTGCCTTCAGAAGATGCCCAAACTAGGGCTCAGGTGAGCCTCCAAGAGATGGAAGTTCCAAAGCCAAGGCGCAGTCACCGAAAATGCCTCTCTGCATCCCCATATTATATGGACCTGAGCCAAAGGTAGAATGTTCAGGAGGGTGCTTTCAGATGCTCTTAGGGGTCATGATGGAGGTACATAAGGAGAGACACAGTCCTTTAGTTATGTAGGGCCCAAGCTGTTTAGGGCTTTGTAGGTCAACCAGCACTTTGAACTGTGTCCAGAATGCTACTGGTGGCCAGTGCAGACTGTGAAGCACTAGTGTAATGTGCTCCCAGCAACCCACCTCCATCAAGAGGTAAGCCACCACATTCTGCACGAACTGCAGACCCTGAGCAGTCTTCAAGGGCAACTCCACGTACAGCACATTGCAGCAGTCCAGCCTTGAGGCTATGAATGCATGGATGATGGTAACCAGATGCTTATCTGAAAGAAAGGGATGCAGCCTTCTCACCAGATGGGAATTTATGGAGGACTCTCCTGGCCAGGGCCACAACAGGATGCAGCTCACGATCCAGGAGCACCCCAAAACTGCAAACCTGAATAACCATGGAAACCAGGGTAGGTCTCATTTCCCTCCAGGTCACAGGATCGACCAACTATCATCACTTTGGAGTTTACAGATGTGCAAGAACAAGACACGAATGTTAAGTGGGATTTTTTAACTTTTAAAATAGTTTTTATTGTATTATTTTATATTGCTGTTCGCCACCCCGAGCTGCCCTGTGGGCAGGAGGGGCGGGATAAAAATCTTCTATAAATAAATAAACTAATGATTTGCAAGGCAACGCTTTCAGTTTTATCATAATCAAATATCCCACCCTTCTCCCTAAAGGACTCAAGAGTGGCTTACAAAGAAATACAGAAACAAACCCTACATCAGTACAAAATAAAAATTGAGTTATATAAAAAATTACAATTTAAAAACCCAATATAAAGAATTACAATCTTTTGTCCCTGCCCATAACCTCCCCCTCTCACAGAAGCGTCAGAACATAACCTTCCACTTGGACCTCCTGTGCCCATACCTCCCCCTCACAGAAGAATCCGGGCATAACCTTCCCCCCACCCCCCGCCTCTTACCCCAATGCCCATAATTGTGCATTACACAAGTGGCATCCTGTGGTCTAATCTGTTCACAGAGTTACAAAAAAAAACTGTAGTAAACAGGAAACTGCCTATTTATTGTGTGTATGCATCTTTGAATAACAGTCATCCAACTGTTTAGTGTCAGTTCTGCACCTTAGTGCCATTGTAAGGCCCATTCACTTCAATGGGATTCATGTTCAGTACTAGCATTGGAGCTAAGCAGCCCCAAGAGGGACCTTATGACTGTGTTCAGATTGCTCTTTACACTTTAAAAAAAAAAAAAATTCTCACTATAGAAGGCCTGGAGGAGCACAATAATGTTCTAAATCAGTGGTTCCTAAACTTTTTCTCTGTCTGACCTCTTTTTCAG
This sequence comes from Sphenodon punctatus, assembly GCA_003113815.1. Classification (NCBI taxonomy): domain Eukaryota; kingdom Metazoa; phylum Chordata; class Lepidosauria; order Sphenodontia; family Sphenodontidae; genus Sphenodon; species Sphenodon punctatus. Next base: position 2,832,632 of record QEPC01003635.1, on the reverse strand, counting down.
AATTAAGTATAATCCCATGACCCTAGAGAGCAACGAAGACATGCCAAGTCTATCCAAGATCAGTCAAGATCACAATTCCATCCATACATTGGGTGACCCTACTTTGAGTTCTGAACCACAGTTTAGGAACCTCTCCCCTCTATCGTCTACCTAAAATACAAGCAACTCCCAATACTTTACAAATATAGTCGGGCTTTTCCAAAAAAAGAAAGTTAAATGTGTTTTTGACACAGTTATATTGATACATAGATATATACATTGAAAGATACAGAGACAGAATATGTAGGATCATGTCTGGAAGCAGTAGGATAAAATGGTTCACATTACTAATTAAGAGGAGTTTCTCTTCAAAGAACTTCTAGAACTTGGGCCAGCCTTCATACTTGAAACAATATTAGTAAAAAAAACCAACGAACTATTGTTAAGAATCCCAGATAAGCTTTCTAGTAAAGCAGATGATAGACCATTATGTCCTGCCACCGACAAGTAGTTATCCAAGATCTAGGGGGTAATGGGCCAGAAGGGGACAAGGAAAGGGGTAAAGGGAGGCAGGAGCCCAGAAGTGGGAAACATGACCGAGATAATGGGGAATTTAGAGACAGACAAGAGCACTCTCTCAGGATAAGGGGCAGCAAACTTCACAGGATGGGCCGTAGATCATCAGAGGAAACTATCAGAAAACAACCACAGGCGTAAGACGACTCAGGATTAAAAGCACAAGGGAGGAGTTGGTTCCAGGAGACTCAGGGGAGCAAGACCACTACAACAGGGAGCCTGACACACAGAGCTATGGAAGAAGCGGGGTTCCAGGAGAAGGAAAGGGGAGAACCAACAAGACAGAAGGAAAACCAGGAGGGGAAATTTGGGGGGCGGCAGGAGGCCAGAACAATAAAGGGAACAAGGCATAAATACACTTAGCAAGGCAGGCAAGGAGCACTAGGAATCAGGAACATATGGGCCAAGCACCACAAGAACAGAGAAACACACGGATCCTCCGCCAGCTGCTCTCAGTATGTCTTATATACAGCTGGGAGCCAGTCAGAAAGCCAGGCATGTGGAGCCATAACCACAAGGCCAAAAGGGAAATACACAAAAACCCTTCACCAAGACAACCAGGCAGTGACGTAGAGGGGGTCCACTGACCTCCACCATTGACTTTAATGAATGGAGGCTTGCACTCTAAGTTTCTAGATCTATCCCGCTTGCTAATCAGCTCAAACTCTGTTGTCAGAGCAGGCCTTAGAATTTGTGGGGTCCAAGGTCAAGATAAAACATGGGCCCCGATGACCTGTCCCTTCTCCCATAGCCCCGCCTCCTCAGAGGCACCCTCCCCGGAACCCTAGTGGTGGTCATGTTTGGGGTACCGCTGGAAGAGAGTGAGCCTCCACCCTGGTGAAAATGGGAGCCACTGCAGGGTCCCTGAAGTAGAGAAGATAGCTGAGCCCAGGATGGGTGCCCCGGATTGCCCTATGCTAAGGACAGCCCTGCTTGTTGTGCTAAGCAAGCAATACCAGAAAGCAGTGAACCCTAGCTGACTAAAAAGTGTCACTGCTTTTCTGTAGGGTATCGGAATCTCACTGGAGGTAGGTTTTTTGTTATGTTGGGGGGGAAATTCTACCAGAGAACAGCTATGTTTGGTTACATAAGAGAACTCCATCCATGGAAATTAGCTTTCCTCACACTTTGTATGGAAGCAAAATGTGACAGAAATAAAACAAGAATGTAACATCTAAGCATACGCATGGGTTTCTTGAGTAAAGTGTTTCAAAAGCAATTATCCTTGAATACCAAAGATACTCTTGCAACAAGTATCAGTTATAATGCTCCAATGAAAATCCCACCCTCATCCCCAAAGGACAGTTGTGCTTAAATCCACAGTGGCACTTGCAACGTGCAGCAGTAGTCCTACTTCCCAGGAATTAAAAGCAAAAGTGTTCTCTGGAGAGTACAAGACCAGAGCAGAAGAGAAAATATATCCTTTGTTACGAGAGAAGACAGAAATTGCCAGGCCGCAAACAGCAATTTGGGGGGGGAAGTAACATTTTCTAATTTACACACCGTGACCACACGTATACTAATACGGCACCAGATTCACCACCCATTTCTACACTTTTGTCTTTCCTTCTATCTGCGACGATGGTGCAGAGACCTTGCCACAGCAGCTGTGCCTTCTGCCCATACTCAGTTCTACAAGCAAGGAGGATTAAGTATTCCCAAGCAAAATTGAGAAGGGGAACCCCATGCCCATAAATTCATCACTATGTGGTTTTAAAGGGAGTAGATATTCAGATATCCTTACTTCGTGTGCCAAAGAGCTGACCACACTTTTACATCATTTTCCCCGAGATGCCAGAGTGCACTAAGCCTCTCTTCTCTTTTTAAAAAAGGGTAAGTTCTACTCTTTACCCTCCAGAAGTTGAGAACCCACTTTCTATAAAAAACACACAACGCTCTCCTTCCCCCCCCACACCCTTGGAAAAAGTGATGATACAAACCTATTGCATTTCTAAAGTAAACAGATTTTAGAATACACATTGGTATTGGTTAGGCTGAATTGTAATGCAATTTTGTACTACTTTTTCCTAATTATTTTAAACACATATGTTTGCAGGTTTAAGACTTAAAATAGATCACATATGGCATCTTACGTTGGGTTTCTTCTACATATAGTAGCTTCCAAGAGCTGCATAACACACTTTTCTGCTGCTGGTTAGTACAAACCAAAAAAAGGGGGGAGAGATTGAAGTTCTTCTAAGACTCTTCTTTTTCCAGAACCTAAAGCATGGCTTCTGAGCTGCTCAAATGTAAAGAGCAGTTTTAAAAATAGATCTAGAAAGTCCATGCAGAGATAACTCTGCAATGTAGCCCAAGACAACCATGTCTCATTTTCTTGTATGTCCTCAGCATTACAAGGCAGATGAGAAAAAGCACACACAGAAAGGAAAATTGGGCACTTACCTCCTGAATTTTCCTTTCTCCCTGGGGGTCCTCCTGGACGGCCAACCATAACACTAGGGACTTCCCCAAGCGGTGTCCCTCCCACTTATATTCACTTTCAGTATTATGGGAAGGGATCAATGAAGAGTCTTAAGGCCTGACCTCTACAACCCTTACAGAACAGCCTGTAAGACCCTTCTCCCAAAAGCTGCTTCAGCTGACTCATGGAGAGGGAGTTTATAGTGCCTCGTAAAGGAATGTAACGAGGCCCATGTGGCCGCCCTACAGATCTCTCCATAAGGAGCGGCATTCCTGAAAGCTTGTGTGGTTGCTGCCCCTCTTAAGGAATGGGCAAAAATTCCTTCTGGAGGAACCTTTCCTTTAGCCCTATATGCTTCCTTGATGCACAGAGTCAGCCATCGGGCAATGACTGACTTTGACGCCTTCCTTCCCCTATTCTGTACCCCGTAAGATACAAACAGTGCCGTAGATCTTCGGAACGGCGCTGTTCGTTTCAAGTAAATTTTTAGGGCCCTGGAAACGTCCAGGGTATGCCAGATCTTTTCTTTTTTATGGGAAGGATTTGGGCAGAATGAGGGAAGAATTACTTCCTGCTCCCTGTGAAATAAGGAGTTCACTTTAGTAAGGAAGGAAGGGTCAAGTCTGAGGGACACTGACGATTCCCTAAACACGCAAAGGTGGGGTTCTATTGAAAGGGCCCCCAGCTCAGAGATCCTCCTAGCCGTCGTGATACCTATCAGGAAGGCTATTTTTAGAGATAGGTAGTATAACGATACCTCATCAAGAGGTTCAAAGGGTATGTCTGTCAGAGCGTTGAGGAGTATATTTAAATCCCAGGAGGGGAAACGGTGACTCACTGGTGGAGAAATGAGTCTAGCTGCTCTAAGGAAACGAATAATGTGAGGGTGTCTGGATATTCTTTCCCCGCTCACTGTACCTATCACACTCCCTATAGCGGCCACCTGTCTTTGTAGTGTATTGGGCTTTAAGCCCCTATCCAGGCCCGTCTGAAGAAACTCCAAAATTACTCTAACTGAGGCCTTGTCTGGACGCAAGCCTCTCTCCTGGCACCATCCCGCAAAACAAGCCCATGTGCTTTGATAAATACGTTTGGTTGCCGGACGCCTAGCCTGAAGCATGGTGTTTAAGACCTGTTGAGAGTAGCCTAGTTTTCTGAAGGCGTCCCTCTCAATTTCCATGCTGTTAGTTTTAAGCCTACGGGGTCCGTGTGACTGACGGGCCCCTGAGTTAGCATGTCCTGTCTGTAGGTGAGGCTGAGTGGTGTGTCCGTTGTTAGATCTAGCAGATCTGCAAACCACGGACGTCGTGGCCAATATGGAGTCACTATGATCATCTCTGCTCCCTCCCTCTTGGCTTTTGCTATTGTCCTGTGGATCAGAGGGAACGGTGGAAAAGCGTATAGGAGTCCTTGCGGCCACATCCGGTTCAGGGCGTCGAAGTCTTCTGACAGAGGATGGGGAAATCTGGTCATGAACCTTCTTGTTTTTGTGTTGACTGGGGATGCGAAGAGGTCCATCACCGGCATCCCGAATTCCCTGACTATTTCCTGGAAAGTTGATGGATGTAACGCCCATTCTCCCAGATCCAGCGTCTTGCGGCTCAGCCAGTCGGCTTGGGTGTTCTTTATCCCTGGTATATGTATGGCTCTTAAGGACTTCAGGTTCGTTTCCGCCCATCTGATCAGTAGCGATGCTTGTTGATGGAGTGCCGACGATCTCGACCCTCCTTGATTGTTTATGTACGCTTTTGCTACGTTGTTGTCTGTGTAGACAGTTACGTGCCTTCCCTTGATCAGCGGGGCTAGGTCCCTCAGAGCCAGATATGTTGCTCTTAGTTCGAGCCAATTTATGTGGTGGCTCCTTTCCCACTTCAGCCATTTTCCTTGAACCGCTCTGTTTTGAGCGTGTGCCCCCCATCCTTGGAGGCTCGCGTCTGTTGTTACCGTCACCCCCTCTGGGTCCATCAAGGGGGTCCCCTTGCTGAGCCTCCCCTTGAGAGACCACCATTGGAAGGATGCTTTGACTGATCTCGGCACTACCACCCAGGGGTTGTCCCCCTGTGTGAGGGGGTCCTGCCAAGGTCTCAAGAGTTGCTGAAGGGGCCTGGTGTGAAATCTGGCCCATCTCACAATGTTCATACATGAGATCATGCTGCCCAGGAGACTGGCTAGTTCCTTTAGTCGGGACTTGTTTTTTGATACCACCTGCTGGATCAGGTCTATTAGATTCTGGCGTCTCTGCGTGCTGAGGCAAATCTCGTATGATCTGGTGTCTATTACTACTCCCAGGTGTTCGAGAGACTGGGATGGGCTCAGATGACTCTTCTTGAAGTTTATTACAAACCCATGATCTTGGAGGTAGGATATCACCCTGGTCGTGTTCCTCAGTGCTTGGTCGTACGTCGGTGCTCTTATTAATATATCGTCCAAGTAAGGGTGAATCTTGATCCCCTCCTTTCGCAGGTTCGCGATGAGGGGAATCAAGATTTTCGTGAATGTCCTGGGTGCTGTTGATAAACCAAAAGGGAGAACCTTGTATTGCCAGTGCAGGTTCTCGTATCTGAACCTCAGCCATTTCCTGTGGTTTGGCAATATAGGAACGTGTAAGTAGGCCTCCTTGAGGTCGAGTGACGTCAGCCATTCTTGTCTGTTTATGGCTATCCTGATTGACTGTAGGGTCTCCATTTTGAATTTTTTGGTTCGAATGAATTTGTTCAGTCTCTTCAAATCGAGCACTGCTCTCCATTCGTTCTGTTTCTTCGGGACTAGGAACAGAAGTGAATATAATCCCGTGCCCTGTTCGTTCGGAGGGACTCGTTCGATGGCTTCGATTGAGAGAAGCCTCTTGATTTCCGTGGCCATTGCCTCGTGTTTTTGAGGATTTTTTGACCTTGGTGAAGCCGAAAAGAAGCTGAAAGGGGAGCGTTCGAATTCTATGGAATATCCCCTTTGTATCGTTTGAGTGACCCAGGCGTCTTGTACGGTATTTGTCCACTTCTGTGCGAAGTCCTGGAGTCTGCCCCCTATTTTGTGGGGTTCCAAAGAGGACTGGTAGTCATGTCTCTGACTTGCTGCGTCCCTGTCCCTGTTGTTGTCTATTTCTGGGATTAGCTCCCTTCTGCTTATTCCATCTGCTTCTATATCTGCTTTGATGTCCCTTGTTGGGGAAAAAGGGGCGCCTGGTATTTCCCTGGTTCTGTCGTGCGTTATAGGGACGAAAATTCCTCTTTGTGATTCCTACGCTTTGTAGCGTTTGTTTTTTGGATTTGTCCGCTGCGTCTGAGAGTACTTTGTCGAGACATATACCGAAGAGTTTAGATCCCTGGAATGAGCCGCTGACCAAGGTGTTTTTTGCTGCAGGGTCTCCTTTCCACGACCGAAGCCAGAGGCGACGTCGTGCTGCCACATTCGAAGCCATGGATCTCGCTGTCCAGCGCATCATGTCCGTGGATGAATCGGCGATAAACGCATATGCCAGCTGAATTCTCGTAGATAGAATTCTAGTCATCTTTGGTGAGACTTTTTGACCTTTGGCTCTTTTGATCCAGGTCATGAGTGCCCTGGAAAAATAAGATGTTAGCACTGCCATCTTTAAAACTGCTGCTGATTCCTCAAAATTCCTTCTGAGGTTACATTCAATCCCTTTATCCGTGGGGTCGCGGGGAAAGCATTCTCCCTCCGTCGGGAATACGGAGTTTCTAGCTAGCGAGGCTGCAGCAGCATCTACTTTTGGTACTGCAAATAGTGCCTTTTTCTTATTTGATAGGGAGTACAGGGATTGCTGTGTTTTATTCAATTTGAACAGCCTGTTGGGTTGTTGCCATTCTTGTTTTATGATTTTTTCATAAGCTTTGTCCAGCAGCATCCCCGTCTCTATCCCTAGGGATGTATTCCCTTGCCCCCTCCTCTTCATCTGAGGAGTCTGAGGAGTCCTGTTTCTCCTTCTTTTGTTGAATTTTCAGGGCTCTAATTAGCTGTTCGTAGATTAGATCCCTGTATTTAAAAGGGAATTGCTTATCAGGGTCCTTTGAGGCTTCAAACTCCGGCTCCTCTACTTCCCCTTCTTCGGGGGGGGAATCCACTGATTCCTTTCCGGATTCCAGCTCCTCATCGTCCCCTTCCCCACTTTGAATATCATCGACCTCCTCCCCTTCTGCACGCACGGGGGAAGCGACCTCCCTGCTGGGTTTGGAGGGCTGCTTTCTTCTGTGCCCCCCCTCATCCGAGAAGGAGACAGATCTCACCTCCTCTGAATTTTCCTCATCCGAGGCTGGGGAATCCAGGGGTCTCGTCGACCTGCGGGGTCGTTTGGGTCTGGGGTTCTTTCCCTTCCCAGCCCCTTTGGAACCTCCCTTGTAAATGGGTCTCTCCGACCTCTGGGGAGAGCGTTTTCGCTGCAGCTCCCTGAGGATTTGTTGCAAGACCTGCATGTGAGGGTCCTGGGGAGCTGGGGCAGGGGTTGCCGGTGGAACGGGGCGCGGGGGACTTACAGCTGCCTCGTGCCCCTCCGGGGCTGCCGCAGCTGGCGCTGATGCCGGCCCTGCCGCACTCCTCCTCCTCGCCGACATTTTCACTTTATTCTCTGCCTGAATTAACAGATCGGGCCTAGCTGCTCCGAGAGACGGGGAACTGGAGACCTTTCCCTCTCTCGGCAGATACCCAGTGGGAGGAGCTGGCTAATTTTGGCGCCCAGATTGGTGCGCCTGCGCTAACACCGTCCCCTCTGTCGCCGGGCAGATCGGCCTTCCCTATAGAGGGGAGGGGGAGGGGGAAGAAGGGCGGGAGGTTTCTAGGCCCTCCGGCGCCCTCTAGCGTTCCGAACTTATAAAGTTCCCCCCGGAGACTTGAAAGCGGCGTTCAAGCGAAGGGTCCCCCCTCCGCCGCTGAAGCAACCGCTGCCGCTGGGAACCACTCCCTCCTTTCCCGCAGTGGGGAAAGTAACAGGGAAAAAATTCCGGGGTAGTGCCGTCGGGAATAATCCTTCCGACCGGCCTTGCCTGTTCCCTCCAGAACGCGCTCCTCACCTGACCCCTGCGTTTGGTGATTGGGCGCTCCTGGTTCCGCCTGACCGGGCTGCTCGCCGCGGTGGAGGCTGTGCGGTCCCAGCTCTCAGCGGGTCGGGAGATCCCGAACCGGTCAGCGCCCCCACGAAGGTCGGGCGTTACCCCCGCTCTTCGGGACCCCCCTGCCCGTAGGAAAGGGGCCGGTCCCGGGATCCTGCTCCGTACCCCCCTCCAGGGGAGGTAAGGTGAACAGGGGAAGAATTTCTCCGCCCCTGGCACCTGGAGCGAAGTATTTACTGCTGCCAAGGTTCTGATCTTCTGTAAACAGGAGGCAGCTAGCCTGCTTCCTACTAGTCTGAAGGCAGACAAACAACTGGGGAAAGGAAGATCCCTGAGTCCCCAAGGATGAAAAATCATTGTCTGCCTCCTACTGGACGTTGGCGGGATCTACGCTAGTGTTATGGTTGGCCGTCCAGGAGGACCCCCAGAGAGAACTATGTATTTATATGATACTAAGTTGTGTTATTTTGAATCATGTATACCCCGCCTTTTCCATAAAAGCTCAGAACTTAAAATAGCATATCAAGAAATACAAAAAAGTTAAGTTAGGCCCACAGTACAGCCTGTACACCTTTTCCCTGCCTGCAATACACTAAAACAAAGCAACAAAACACAACTAACCACATCCCTCCTCACTTCCAGTCCCCCTTATCTCTTACCCAGGGGAGTCTCTTGCTCCCATGTCTGCACCCACAATACAAATCGGAATCCCATCCCACCTACTCCCATACCTCATTCAAGTGAGTCCCTGCCTCACTAGGGGGGTCATGGCACCCTCACCCAACTCTCCCACATAACTTCCCCCACCACATAAAAATATTTATAAATATTCATTCATTCAATTGCTACCTGCCTTTCCCACAAAGGCTCAGGGCAGCTTACAAAAATACATAAATGTAAACATATATAAAAACAACATTTAAAAGTAGTTTTAAAAACCCCTACATCTCTCCCGCCAACTCTTCCCCTAATCCCTCCACCTAATCCCAATCAACCGTATACCATTCCACTAAATGCCTGGCCAAACAAAAAGGTCTTCCATCTCTTCCAAAAGGTAAGCAGGCTTGGGCTTAGGCGGATCTCCAAGGGGAAGGAGTTCCATAATTGTGGAGCAGTCACAAAGAATGCCTCTCTGTGTGCCCTCATTGCACAAACCTTGCGGGCAGTTGGTAATTGCAAGAGGGTGCCCTCAACTGACCTCAGAGGCCGTGACAGAACTTAAGGGAAGAGGCAGTCATTCATATACTTAGGGCCCAAGCAATTTAGGGGTTTATAGGTCAAAACCAGCACCTTGAATTGTGCCTGGAAAGCTATTGGCAGCCAGAGCTATTTGTAAGAAAATGCAGAAGGGTTTCCATTACCGACCTAGGCACTCCCATGGCTTCTTAGAGTGCTGCTGCCATGTTTGTTCCAAGTATGAGAGAAACATAATGCAGGTTATATGAGATGACTTTTATTGAACCAACTTCTATTGGCAGGTGTGTGAAAGCTTTGGATTTTAGCGAGCTCTCCTTCAGGCAGATACACAGCCTAACTAATGCATACTAACCACACCCAGACTCTTTGTATTCAGATACAAAGGTTCAGAAGTTAGTCCAATAAAAGGATAATCATTTTGTCTCTCTCATTACCTACAAATGGAATTTTGCTGAACAAGGAAGGAAAAGTAATTAATGCAGATAATATTCACTTACTGGACAGCAAGTTCCAAACTGCACTGGACGCTCACAGTAGGACTACATTTCAACAAGGTCAGCAAGGATAATAAAAATATTTTCAACATTAAACAAGAGTATCTTGAGATCAGACCTCCCTGTTTTGTAACAGGGAGCCAGCACGGCCCAGTTCCCAAGAGATTAGCCCAAATATAGCACTAATTCTTTTTGAAAAGGATCGCTTTGCTATGTGGTAGCCATGGCGGAGAAGGCCAAGTCTCTGTCACACAGCACTGTCTCTACCGCAGATACCATGGCTATGTAAAAGCGTTTAAGAAATCATAGTGGTGCGTGCCAGCAAGAGCCCAAACACAGCCCCAAATTTTGAATGAATGACTGACAAAATATTTTTTCAATGTTCCAGCCAAGGACACATTGCAACAACTCGCATTAGAGTTAACAAAAACAGACAAAATATCTTTGCACTCTTACCTGGCTGAATCTCTTGCATACTTATTTTCAGAGTAGGAAAATGGTATAGTCCTTAGATGAGAAAAATGTGTCTGATAATGAAATAAACATGAGGCTGGACCAAAAGAGTATGTGAAATAATAAAAAATGAGACTGAGGCAACAATGGCAATATGCCAATTTCCAAAGTTATTGTAAACGCATCCTGGAACCAATAAAGATGTCATCTGTCTTTCACACATTTAATTGCATAAAATTGCAACTCAGTCTGAAGAAGCGTCATATCACCAAGAATGTCTCAGAGACAGAAGGCTATTTATGGGAGAAATAGCTGTTTATCATCAACACAAAATGCATTATGAAAACTTACACTATTCCAGCGCCATCCCAAACAACGGCATATACTGCACAACACTAGAATCAATACCGAGCCAATGATGAGGCTTCACTTATGGCTAGCTGATGAAAAGCTACTTTTTATCAGAAACACATTGTGATGTCCTAGCAACACAAGATCTGAATTGGGTCAGTCATTAAAAAAAGAGCCCACCAAGATTCCACTTTACCCTGAAAAGTTTTCTTCAATCATACTAAGCTACAAGGCAAGAAATTACTACTACTGTGGCAAACATAATCCAAATCCAGGAGAACAGCTATAACAGGAACAAGCAGTGCAGTTGCTGCAGGCTTACAAGGTGGTGGTTGGGGGAGGGGGAAACGGGGGACGACGCCTTGCCTCAGCTACACCGCCTACTGTGGACACCCCTCTTGCTCTGCCATCAACGTCCAGAGTGTAAAGGGGCAGCCCAAAAGGAGCAGTCCCCACATGGGGTGAACCCCACTCTGGCCACCAACCCTGCCCCAGTAATTCAGGCCCGGTTTCTCCCATCCTGACTCCAACAACCTGAGCCCCAATGGGCCCCATTCACCCATTAACCCTAACAACCTGTGCTACAATCTCGCCGCCTCCTCCCCCCTGGCCCCTCAGCAACCCATGCTATGCTCTTGCCTCCTTCTTCTCGACAACCTGCACCCCACTCCTGCCTCCCCACCAGGTCCTGGCAATCTGCATTCCATTCCCAGTTACCAGGAACCCTTCCTTGATGAAATCACACAAACCCTGGCTCTCCTCCCCTATCGAGCCCCACCCCAGTGGCCCTGGTCTCTCCCCGATTTCAAAATCCCTGCTACCTCCTCCCTAACTCCCTCCATTTCCTCCTGCCTGCGATTGGGGGTGGGGGTGGGGGGAATATTCCATCTTCACAGAGATCCATTCCTGCCTTGCTATGCCCCTGTCCAAACCATAGCTAAATGCTACTTTGCTGTAACAAAATAATACATACAAGAAGAGGGGAAACCATTCAAAGTTTGTCATCTAAGTCACCTAACCAACCAGAAATCACCTGGGGTACACAATCACATGTTTTTTCTTTTGGGGAGTCACAAACTAATGAAGGAGGCAAGATTAGAATGCTTGCCACTACCCAATGCAAAAGATCTCCAAATCTAAACTCAAAAAGGTCTACAATGACTTTTATCCAACCTAAATATAGATGAAGAGAAGGGATGGCATGTCTCCTTGTAAACTTAAGCCACTGATTTAGCCAGTGGGAAATCCTGCCTTTAAATGGGTTTGGCTGCATCTACCCCTTCCTATTCAACACTGATGGCATTTTGCTCACTCACAGTAGCTCAGACGTTATTACTGGAATATAGATTACCAGAAACAAGGAAAAATGTCTGCCAGTAGTCTATCCTCTGTGCCAGCCAGAAGCACTTATTGTTTGCCGACATACATACAGTGGCACCTGCAAAAGAAATATAATTCCACTTTGACAAGAATAATAAGCTTCTCCAATTTTTGTTCTGGAGGATCACTGATGGCTTAATGAAAAACAGAACTGAAGGTTAGTCAGTCTCCTTACCGCTGACAGACAATGCACAGAAGTGAATTAATTTATATCAACAGTTACATGAGACTGTAGGTATGTCTCTTTCAAGCACATCAGCATTAAAAAACAAAATCATCCACATTTCTCTTTGGTTGATTAATTGCTAGTACGCTGCTGTTCTACCTCTGATATTCAAATTGCGACATCACCATTTTGTATATATGCACTGGTCTAATATACTCTAAATGGAACTTTTATTTCATATCAAGTATTTGTCAAACAATAGATCAAGGAAAATAATTACTTTGCAATACATTTGGAATGACAAAGTAAGGCTCAATGGAAAGGGTTCATGGACAAACAAAAAGTGAGCTTCAAAGTTTTTAAAATTAGTTGTGTATAGGAAGAACGGATAAAAGCGGGGTGGGGGGAGGTACAAGAGTACCAGTAACCTAAAAGCTAAACAAAAACAGCAAGAGACTTCTTTCTGGCTTCAGTTCTGCTCATGTCATCAGTACTTATTTGATATTCCGTGTGGAGATACACTTTTTAGTAGTTTTCTGTTTCTAGTGTACTTCTGCATGCTGGAGTAGGATAACAGTGCCAAAGCTAATGAAACCTTACCCTTTTAATGTTTGGTTTTAGAGAAGGCCACACAAGGAACCGGGAGTCTAAAACTAACTCATGCCTAAGCCTTTTTCACATGAGAAAAATGATGAGCGAGTAGCACCTTAAACACTACAGATCCTACTCTTTAAACATTGCAGAAGAAATATATATTTGTTGAACTTTTTGCAAGTTTACAGCTATTTCCATGCTCTTTGTGTATTTACTCGAGGTGACAAATTCCACATTGTGTAAGAGGAAAAAAAGAAAACATTTTGAAATTGCCTTTATTACGGGTGCTGGGTTAGCCACTTCCACCTAATGGTTCTTTTTTTACTCTGGCTCCCTTTTGCTTTCTGCACATTGGAAGGTCAGTCTGAAGGAAGTTTATTTTCATCACTTTCTTTCCACGGCAATTTTGGGTGCACAGAGTCCATGGAAGGCAAGGTGCACTCTAATGCTGTGATCAAATGTACAAATAGTTCAGTGAGGTGTATTTTTCTGCTGTGTGTATTCTAGGATTATATTTGTCTTACAAAAAGTGACATCAAAACTTTAACTATCCTAGCTTTGCCCTTAATACCATAAAGTACGTATCCTGCTGATCTTAATTACATAAACAAAATGAGGGATAAATCAACATAATTACAAACAAACCAAGCTGGTTCACATGTGTTTATATTGACAGAGACCAAAATTAAAGACTGGGATTCTTACTTGTGAAACTGAAGTCTGGTTGCTTGACCCTGAAAATTTCAAGTTTGCCGTTTGGAAACTATCTGTGCCCTAAACAAATTGACTTGGAAATGAAACACATACCCACAAACAAATTTTAAAGAAATTAGAGCAAAAAGAAAACCTTAAAATGACATTTGCTTTTCATTTAGTCATCTTAAATACTTTTGGAAAACTTTCCAGATATCCAGTAGGACCTCAGTCCCTTCCTCCAAATTATAGCATTTATGGCATACCACACACAAAGGTTAAACTCTGACTTTAGACATGACCTTGAAAAGTAATATAGAACCTGTTTAAAGGATTTTGCCTTTCAATATATTTTTTCCTCAAAATTCCCCTCCATTTACAGGAGACCAATTATTGGCGTCCTGATTTAAAAGCTGCATTTCATCAAGGCATAAACAATGGATTCAATCCTTACTGCAAAGTCAGAGACTGTGCTCCAACTGGCTTTAATGGAGTCAGGATTGCTTGTGCGTGCAACCAAAATAATTAACTTGGTGCAACCCTGAGACAGACTTAAAACCAATGAACGAAAACATGCATGATTCACTAGAATAAAATCTTTGACCTAATCTTCGTTAACTGTTGTATGTCTGAACAAACGAACAGTTAAGTCAGATTCTGAAACTGATGGCTTGGATCCAAACGGGAAGCCATTTGTGGATGAAGTTATGATCCGTCAACTGATATGTACTTGACATACTTTGCACTTGTTTGTTACTGTCTGGTGTCATGGGATTATATCAGTTTCAAACTGGGTCACACAAACAAAGAGGTTACTAAGCAGAACAAATACCTATTGCATACATGAATCTGTCTCGTCTACCCAAGAGCTGAAACCTGTGAATGATTATTTCCTGACTTAGTGGGCAATCTTCACCCATTAAAGTCAATGGAAGTTTTGTTATTCACTTAAAGACTGGGGTGGGGAGAAAATCCTAAACACCCCCCACCTCCAATGCACCACAGTCCCAAGAGCAGGCGCGTGCCCCAGTTGCATATGGGTTGCACATACGCATGTACATGCATGTTACGTGTGCCGTACGTATGCTACGTAGGACTTGGGATCAGCCTAACTGCAATCCTTAGCCATTAAAAACTTTCTTCCTTTTACAAAAAGAAACTGAACACACGCACGTATCAGTAATTGTGTCATTAAATTGTTGCCCTTTAACTTACTTTTACTCCATGTAGATTTTTTCCCCACTTCTTTTGTAAATTAAAGAAAAATTTTGCAATCAAGTCCATGTGAAAGATTATTAAAAGAAATAATATTTGTGCTAAATGAAGAAATCTAAAATCATTTTATGCTTCTGATTTTTTATCACCCTGAACCAAATTTGGGTCTTAGGAGATATCTTTGCTAAAGGTGTTTTTGAAAAAATTCAAGAATACATACGCCCATTCTGAATCCAGTTGCTTTCTGTAGGCTTCAAGAACAGCAAGGCCTACATTCAAATTCTTTAGTTCCTGCAGCTCTCTCGATCTCTCAGAATTAAGGCAGGTGAACAGGACCATACAACAATAGGCAACGATTTTCTCATCATGGCTACTTAAGCAATTCCTTCAAAAGAAAATTCAAGTACATGGTTAGTCTGCAGCACTGGCATTTCATAAGTAAACAGACAGCTTAAACTTCATGGCTATTATATTTTGGTACACAAGAGTTGGTGAAAAAATCCAGCTATACAAAACACATTTAACACCAAAAACCATGGAAAGGAGACAAAATTACTGTACTGTATGTTCGTTATTGAAAGACACCCACTCATCGCTTCACCATCAAAATATACCGCCTTAACTCTGTCCTTTTACAAACGATGATGGAACGACGAAGGTTTGAACACGAATGCCCAAATTGAAATATAAAGTCTATTAATAGGACTTTTTAAATTTCAAACTAGTTGTATAATCTTCACTTCTAATATGTTGGTAAAAGGACAGTTACGGCAGTGTATTGATTTTGAAAGTAATGCAATGAGTTGGTGTCTTTCAATAACTAACATATGGTACAGTAATTCTGACGTTATGTTATGGAATTCTGAGAAGTCATTAATTACCATGTTTTTTGGTATTTAGGTTTTGTTATAATGTATGTTCGTGTGTTAAGAGGTAAGGTGGTGTGGTTTTTTCAGAAATGGTCCTGCCTTTAATGGGGGTTTTTAAACTGTAAGGTTTCAATTTAGAACTGGAAAACTTTTCAGATCTTGACTCAGTCACAGAGATGAAAAGGTCTCAAGGGTCATATAGTCCAGCCCCTTGCACCACCGTAGGACCTGCCACACCCCAAATATCTGCACAGAAAAATCCCACCAACAGTCACAAGTAGAGACCAGGACCAACCAGAGCACACTAATGTCTGAAGTAACAGAAAACAGGGACTCTGGCGGTTGAGTAATACAAATACATCCACAGGATATGGTCTCAACTCTCCTGTTCTCCAAAGAAGTTATTTTTCAAAGCATTATGGCCTTAGTAGAGTTGCAAGTACCATGTATAAAACACTGAAAAATAACCACAGGGATTGCATTAGAAAAACCCATGTCAATGCTTACAAGAAAAGAGCTGGGAAAGCACACTTCCAAATGCTATTCTGGGACTCTCCATTTCCTGCTGCAATGTTTCCAAGAAACTGGAGGCTACAACGAGAAGCTGAGGGGGAAATAAAAACGAATGTTTATTGCCAGAAACTGAAAGAGGTGCCAAAGAGTAATAAGGTATGCAAATCTAAACTTAGAAAGACACCAGGAAATTTATCATGAATATTTCCATATCTATAAAAATTATTTACCACACCATACATAATAGTCACTGTACATAGCAGGAGTAAGATGACCCTACAGAAGTCCATGTATGGTAAATAAGTGACGGACTTTAAATGTTAGCTGTCACATGGTAGTGGCCACTTTGCGTTTCACAGATTTGTGGTGACTATTTTCACTGTTCGATTAATACAAATAGGCTGTAAATTATCACCAAATTCTAAGGCAAATGGTCTGCCTGCTTCTTAGCAGAGAATTCCATGCACGCTTCCAACTTGCCACTTCTGTTTTTGGTTTCCTGGGCAATGTAAGAACAGACAACATACTTCTTGCCAAAGCTGCTTAATGTCAGGGTAACATCCCAAACTTTTCTTCACTGTGAAAGACCAGGAAAGGGAGATTACCCTTTTTAACTGTAGCGTTTTCCATGGTGTTGTAGGATGAAGTCTTCCTACATATAAATGTATTAGTACAAGGGCAACTTCTACCCACTCCCCATCCATCCTCCTCCAAAAGTAGATTTTAAAATGGAGGATACAACTCTCATATTGTTGTATAACTGCCGATACCCCAGTCATACCTGATGATTTTGTCCTTTCACATGAGTTTATACATGGAAGAGAAAGTAATGGGTGAATGGGCATACTTACTTGTAAAGAAAGCAAGTATGAGTGTCAATCACAGCAGTAGCCACTTTTTTATACCCACAATTAAGAGACTGATTACTCTTCTGCTATGTCATGAATCAAAAAGTTAACAAGCAAGAGAGACGGGGAAAACATCATTTTAGACTGGAAAGAAGATGTGCAACTGGATCTACCAATCAGTATTTCAAATAGGGTGGCCATATATGCAAATTTTAGAGGACATTTATGACAAATACAGGTTGTAGGACTGCACTGGTGCCAATGCAGCCCTGCAAACTGTATTTCTCATGTGTCCTCTAAAATGTGCATATCTGGCCACCCTAACGTAAGTATTTGGTTCATTCACTACCCACTTTATTTTTAGACAGTTTGGCAAACCATCTGAGTATACAGTCAAGAATTCAACACTCTAAAATTGCCTTTAAAGTCATTACACTAATTACATTTGTCTCGGGCAATAGCAGAGTTTATAATGTGCCTGGTGTTTCTGCTATTATATTATACACACACATTTTCCAGCCTTCTCCCAAAAAGGATTTTAAGGAACAAGGTATTTCATCATGCAAGTTAATGTCCAAGACAATTTACATATAACAAGCGATGTAAATTAATAGGAAAAAACAAGATCAAACCGCAAAGCCCACAAAATTCACACACACACTTTTGGCAGTATCAACAAGCTCCCAACTGCTTCCTCCTTATGATTAGGTTGGCACAGAAACATAAAATGAAATATTAAACTACAGATAAACAGATATTACAAACAGCAGCCTATTGCAGACGGGAGTGTAGATTGCCAGCCCTTGAAAATGTAAAGTAAGGATAAGTTAGGAAGGTGCTCTGTCAGCTGGTGACCAGAGTTCTTTTCGAGGTCTGGGCCCATCTCCCCATGGGAACAAACAAAAAGCAAGCCTAAAATGAAGTTGATTGGACTTAGGGGATAGTAATTTTATTATTTTTCAGAAACATGGCTAATAAATGCATGTCCTTTACATAACAGGTTTTAAAGTACATTTTCTCCTCAAACATTGAAAGCTTAGTCTTCGTTTTCTTTCCCTGGTCATCTGCACTTTTTGGCTGTTTTTACATGAGACGCTAATACGCAGGTCCACCCATCCCCATGTGCGCAAACGTCCGTGTACAAGGGGTGGTGGGTGGGTGCGCACTCCCGCAACCCATACATCCCCCAACCTCCCCGCATGGAGCAAATGGAGAAAAAAACTGGGTTACTCCATGCAGGGGCATGGATGGAGATGGGTAGAAATGGGTGCTCACCCCTCACCGGCCTATGCCCACAGGGCAGCCCACCCATGGGAGAGGTCTGCCAACACCATTGAGAAAAAGCCACACGAGGGCTAGAGAGGCACAACGCCCCGCTGTCAACGAACAGCTGTCATGATATGTTCCCAGCCAAGACAGGAGCCCTTAAAGGAAACGTGACCAAAAAGATAGGCATGCTGGCTCCACATCACCCACAGTCCCAAACCTCCCCCCACCCCAAGAGCCAGTGCCATGGAAGGACTCAGCAACAGCCAGGTCAGTGCACCACATCCCTAAGAGGGGTGGGGGAGGGGGACTCTGCCCAAGGAGCAGCGGAGGGGGAGCAACAGGACAACTGGCAGGTACCGTGTCCCTGACAGGTGAGCACCAGTGCAGCTGTCTCCACCACCACCTGAAGAACCAGGCAAGCCACAGCCATGGTCCTCTATTACAATCAGGTAAGTCAGAGGGACCCCAGGAAGGGTCAGGGGATGGTGCCCTATTGAGAAGCCGCAGAGGGAGCGCCAGCTGACAGTAATGTGTCCTCCCATCACAACCGAACACCATACCATTCTTGGAATCCCTCGTTGCCATGTGTATCCTGTTAAGTCACCCATAGAGATGGGCCAAGGCATTTCCACCCAAGATGGAAAAGGCCACCAGGTTGAACAGCAGGCTCAGGGATCATGGCCAGGAGGGGAAGTACGGGCCACAGGAGTGAAACAATCCCCTCCTCCCCCAAAAGGAAATCAGACTGTGGGAACAGGGCTCCCCACCACTGGATTCCCATCTGCCTCCCCACCTCAGCGCGGCTAACAACATTATAAAAGTATAACACAATTCTGACATTTTAAAATATCAATCATAAAACACAAAAATACACACCTCCCCATCCCCCCCCTCTCCACCCTACCCCTGTCCCTCACAAAATGCCTGACGGAACTGCCAGGTTTTGCAGTTCTTACGGAAGGCCAGGAGGTCCGGGGCCAGGTGCGCTACGGGGATGTGTGCTGAGGGGGACATGCTTAATTGGGATCTCTCTCTTCCTCTTTCAGTGAGAACGCTCACGTGAGAGAAGGCAGAGGAGTGCCAGGAATTAATGAAGATCTTTCTTGATGTCCACCACCGAGTGCATGACCTCTCACAGGCCCAGAGCACTGGGTGGAGCAGGCATGCCTCGTTTGCTTTGATGTTCTTCCACTTCTGTTTGTTTTATTATTTTCTTCCACTTCTGCTTGTTTTATTAAATATTTGTTGGTTTACTTCACAACACCGCCTTCTGTGTTCTCATTCCTGCAAGGGGTGATCTGCTCACTTCAGCCGGGGGGGGGGGGGGGGGGGGGGGGGGGGGGGGGGGGGGGGGGAAAGGTGCTTGTGGGGGTTATCCTGGGGCTGCCAGTGTGTGCTCCCTCCCATCCTTGTAATGCTGTTATCGGTGCAGCCCTGGATTGGCAGCTCCTATAGCCCTTGTCCTTGCACTACGGGCAGCTTGTGTGGGTCATTCTGCGCCTTGTTCCTCACCCCCAGCCAGACATCTGGGCTAACCTCTCTGTGCAGCAGAGGCGTGCTTGTGTGCGCGCGTGACCTCCCAGGAAGCTAGTTCCACTTTGGATGACTGACACCGCTTTCACCTTTCCAATGCATGTTGTGTGGATGTATTGGTGCCCTGTGCATCCCTGCATCATGCATTGTACACGTCATAGTGTTCTGATGGAGTCATCACTAGGTCTGTTCTCACCAGATGTGTCCTGTGGTTGGGGCCGTGAGCGTTTTGGACTGTCCTGTCTGCCGGGCCCAGCGGTGGTGCTGCTTTTTGTCCCCCCCCAGCATGGCTTTCCTTTCCTCAGGCTTCCTGCTGCCATTCCCAATTGTTCCTGTGCTGTCCATGGGTTGCATGCTGTTGCAAGGGAGTTTCGGCTTCTTGGCGCCCAGCTGTCTCTCAGGTGCCTGGCAGCTAGGACGTCACTTGCGTTCCTCTACTGTGCCTTCCCCCATTCCTGCACAGAGTTGGACAAAAAAACTGGGGTTCAAAAAAATACCCCAAGGCAAATTGTACTGGGGTAGTTTTTGGAGAGTCACTAACTTACAAGTTATTGCAAGAAACACAAGTCTGGGTAGGAAGATACCCCCAGAAAATGTTTAAGGGTTAAGAAAATTTCTATAGATATTTAAAATATGGTCACAAAGCTTCATGAATTATTCTGTAATGTGGCAACTGTGTGAAGCATGAGGAAGAAGTGGAGGTTTTGCTGCTTCCCACTGGCTCAGGGTTTTTGGCAGAGATGAGGAGAATGCAGGTGGTACAGAAATTAGTAGAAGTTTTGTGTAGGACTGAGGGAACTAAAGTGAAATGTCCTACGATTCACTGACTATCTCTGTTCTCAGATATGGAGAGAATAAAAAGGGGGAAGAGTAGATGTATACATACAAGGTCTAGATAAACACTATCATCAATTGGCATAGCTCTACTACAGTCTAGGGTTCTGAGTGGTTCTGGAATGTCTCGGAATTAAAGACTGTTTCAAGGACATTCTGTAGGCATTCTGGGGGGAAAAAAAAAATCATAGGAAATTCTCAAAATGATTACTAGTTAATTTATCTTGTTATCAGCTCCTCGGAGGTTTCAAAAACTTCTGGATATGCTATGTAGTGCAGTGATTTAGTGCATAATCTCTCTCACACACACACGTACTATTTTCCAGTGGAACAAATTGCTCTCTCCACAACCTAACAAGCAAATTGAGTGACTGTGTCCTAAAAGGCATTAAACTAATGCAATGAAATCTTCACAAGTACACCCAACCTGAGTTGATGACCAGACTGAAACTTGCAGAAGTACACAGATTTATGCCATCTGAAGGTGTCCTTCTATAACAAAATTTCAACCAACTTTATTCAGTAACATTCAGTAAGTTCCTAAGCATCAGGGCCAGTCTTACCACAGGGTGATGTGGAACAACTGCCCTGGATCGCACTATTTTCTCGACTTCCGAGGGACTTGCATTGGCCCCCATTTTCATAAAGGGGAGTGCAGGGGCTCCTACTCCCAACTCTGCAAGGCCCCAAACACAACGGCCACTAGCGACCTGCCGCAGGGGTGGGGTCACCAGGGTCCCTGCATTTTATATTCGCCTTGGGCCCCACATATTCTAAGGTCAGCCCTGCTAAGCCTGGAACAATGACCTCACAAAAAGTGAAGAGTCTCTAGAGTTCACAAGGAAAGGGAATCTCAAAGAAGCTTACTTTCAGAACAAAATCAATCTCACAAAAACAAACCAAGGCAGGAAAACTACAAAATGATCATTTATACCTGAAAATAGGGATAAATACAAAATGATATGAATAAGTGGTCACCCATCACACAGTATAAAAGGGTTCTCAAATGTTTGAGATAAAGGGACCAAAGTAAACACTTCTCATCTAAGCATACCAGACTACACTTATACTTAGAAACATTTTTTTATTTTTTTTTAAAAGGCATTCTAAGGCTTGAGCTTATTTATTTTCAATGAAGTAATTTACAAACAGGACTATAAAATATATGTGAATAATTCTCACTAATCAGATATAAAATATTAGTTGCCAGGCTGGAACCTGCATGGAAAAGTGGGCCCAGAGCTCTGAAAATCCACTCACCATCTCATAAAGAGTCGCTGGAGGCAAGCAAGCAAGTGGATTTTTACAGCCCTGTTTACAAGAGATGGTTTCTCTACCTGTCGGCCTTTCAAACCCACCATGAAGGCAAGATGAACTGATACTGGCTCAGACATGCAAGCTTTACAAAGGTTCTACAATTAGAACTTCGTTAACAATTCACTTATTTTAGGTAGGAGCTAGAAAAAAAAAATCCACGCCACTTCCTCGTAACTGTATAATCTTTGCAACGTTTATAGCATCAGTAAAAACATTTTTTTCAGTAAAATAAGCAGACATGTCCCAGAATACACTGAAGTAGAATTAAATAAGAAAGTGCCATTTGTACACAGTAACCACATTTTTGGCCTGCAAATTAATAGTTCCCACTCATACAAATAATCCTGCCATCACCACCAAAAACGTTAGTTATGGTGTAACTCTTATCATGGAAGTGGAACTACTCAAGGAAGAATTAATTATTAAAATTAGTAGTAAGAGGTGATGGATCAGGACTTCTACCAACCTTTTTCTGACTGTTCAATGAATATGATGTTTTATTTACAGTTGAAGTCATGGAAAATAAATATTTGACTTGCAGCTAAAAATCAATGGGAAATTTTAGGAAGGCAAAAATGCAATTAGCCATACTGGAATCTGGTCATTGCACAGAAGTCCTTTTCAACCGGGCCTCGGTGGGTGAAGGTGGATGAGCGCTACCCATCTCCACCCACCTCCACACACAGAGCAACCAGCATTGGAGCCCATTCTCCATGCATAGGTGATGGGTGAAGGTGAGTGGAAAGCAGGAGCCGTTCCTACAGGCGCCCAGTCACACACTCCCCGCGGCATTCCTACGGACACACACACACCACTGCACACATGTGCAGGGGGCGGGTGCCCATGTGAAAGGTTAACAGGTCTATTGTTCAAAGATATTTTTTTAGCCACAAAACTTCTCAGAACATTTAGGTCTCTCATTTGAACGGTAAACATCAAGCCTCCAGAACATCCTATGCTCAATAAAGCAGCAGTGTCAACAGCTAAAGTACTTCATTGCAATTTGCTCTGATTAGAAAAGAGAATCCAGATACTTGGCTTGCAAGTCAAAAGCTATGACACAAGCAGCATTTGGAAATACTGTAGCTCTAAGATCATTCTTAGTTTTGGCATGCAAAAGTAGTATAGCAAGTGACACGTTGTTCCGAGAATTCCCAACCCCAGTACTGTTGAGCTACTCCCCTATTCTCCAGATAAAGCATGATTTTTCCCAGAGCTACATACAAAATTATAAACGTATGTTTTGGCCTCTGATTAAGAGACAACGTAGTTCATGAATTCAGGGAAAGCTGTATGCATGGTCAAACAAAGTTAAAATGGTTGATATACCTTATGTATACAGTAGGATACATTTCTTCAGTTTAACTATTTTGGAACAGCCAATAGCTCCTGGAACATCTGCAAATAACTGGCTTTGCTTATAAAAAGTATGCGTCGCAACTCCTTCAAGTGCCAGGTCTACGTAGTAGACAGCAGCCTACACCTTTGGCTCAAGTAACACCGGCCTGTGCTTTGCATTCAGTGAGTCAAGAATCAAACTTATCCAGATCGAATGAGACAGTGAAGTTATGCACATGGATGTTTTGGATGTTTCATACTATTATGTACAAGCAACAACATGAAGCTTCCTCAACTTTCATCATCCCTATATTCTGTTCCTGTGAGATACTATACCCACATATACATTTAACAAGCTACTTCGCTGTACAGTGATATTTTATTTCTCATTTATTTATTTTCTGGATTTATACCCCACCCCTCCTGCAAACAGCTCGGGGAAAGGAGCCTAAGCTTGATCCAATTCCCTCCAGCTGCCAAGGGGAGTTAATGAGGAGCAGTGGGGCGGACCCCCTGAAGGATCCTGCAGCCAAAGGCCGCCTCCGCTGAATCAAAAAGGTCCATTTTATAGTGCCACATGAAGGTGTGTACAGACCTCCATGTAGTTGCCCTGCATATCTCAGAGTAGGAAGCTCTAGCCTTAAACGCCCAGAAAGAGGCCATCCCTCTGGTAGAATGAGCTACCACCTCCGGGGGGGCGGGGGGGGCAGGCTTGTAAGCTTCCTTCACACACCCTGCAATCCAGCTGGAAATGATGGACTTAGAGGCCTTCTTTCCCTTATATCTAGGGTGATAAACTAGAAGGGCCGAGGACTGCCTAAAGGTGACTGTTCTATGAAGGTAAGTCTTCAGAATTCTGCGAACGTCCAGGGTATACCACCTCCTTTCTAAGGGATGGCGAGGATTAGGGCAAAAAGAGGGGAGAACCACCTCTTGGGACAGATGAAAAAAAGAGCTAACTTTAGAAAGGAAGGGTCGAGCCGAAGGCTCACAGACTCCTTCCTGAAAATGCAGAGAGCGGGATCCATAGAGAGTGCTCCAATTTCAGAAATCCATCTTGCCGACATGATCACTATGAGAAAGGTGACTTTAAAGGACAGGAACTATAGAGATACCTCAGACAGAGGCTCAAAGGGAGACTGTCAGGGCATCGAGAACGATATTTAAGTTCCATGTAGGAAACCTATGAATCACTGGGGGAGCCAGCTGGCACGCCCCTCTCAAAAATCTGCAAACAGGGTGAGATGAA
Organism: Sphenodon punctatus; assembly: GCA_003113815.1. Lineage (NCBI taxonomy): Eukaryota > Metazoa > Chordata > Lepidosauria > Sphenodontia > Sphenodontidae > Sphenodon > Sphenodon punctatus. The sequence continues at coordinate 2,808,279 of QEPC01003635.1, read as the reverse complement.
AATCTGTCCCTCCCCAGGGAAGATAGTGTAGAGCAAGCTGACGAGTTAACGTAGGGGCTTCGGTCCCTTATCAAGGCCATATTGGAGAAACTGCAGAACTTGTAAAAGGCTGGGAGAGTTTGGAGAACACCTTTGCTCCATACACCACCTCACGAAGGTGTTCCAGGAGGATTGGTAAATCCACTTGGTCGAGTCCCTCTTGTCTGCTGTGAGTGTGTGAATAATAGTTTCCAGGTAACCTAGATCCATTAGAGCCCTAGATTCAAGGGCCAAGAGTTCAGCTTGACGAAGCCTGAGTTGTCGTGTACTAAGGGGCCCTGATGGAGCAGGTTTGGGGCCTGCAGAAGTCTCCCAAGTGGCCGCCTGATAGCTCCATGAGATCCGCAAACCAAGGCCTGCGAGGCCAGAATGGTGCTATCAGGATTACTCGGTGACTGCCCTGTCTGCATTTGGCCAGCATTCGACTCAGGAGGGGAACCGGAGGGAAGGCATATAGAAGATCTGGAGGCGAAGGGTAGGATAATGCACCCGTCCCCAGCGCTGTCCTGCAGTAGTGTCTGTACAGGAAGTGGGGGAGTTTGGTATTGAACTGGGACGCAAAGATCTAGATGAGGCTGGCCGAATCGTAGGACAACCCGGTCGAAGATGCTCTGGTCGAGACCAGACTCTCCTCGATCGGCTGTTTTGCGGCTTAGCCAATCCGCCTCCACATTGTCCTTTCCTTTGATACGATGGGCTACCAGAGATGCTAGGTTGTCTTCTGCCCACAGGAAGAGACGATTGGCCTCTTGGTGGAGGACCGGGGATCTGGACCCTCCCTGGTTGTTGATATAAGCGACTGATGTCGAGTTGTCTGAGAACACCAGGAGGTGCTGGATCCTGAACGCTCTGGGAAGAGCGCTGGAGGGATAATCAGACCGCCCTCAGCTCGAGCCAATTGATATTGTGATGGCGGTCTGCCTCTAGCCACCAGCCTTGAGCCATCCAACCGTTCGCGTGGGCTTCCCAGCCTCTGAGGCTGGCATCTGTGGTCACGGTCCGTCTGGGTGGATCCTGCAGGGGGCCTCCCGCTGAGAAACGGTCTGGAGCTTCACACCAACGCAGAGAGGCTGCCGTGTACCTCTTGAGACACAGACACCTTGTCGGTCGGGACACGATGTGTTGCCACGAGCGAAGGAAATGCTGCAATGGTCTGGCATGAAATCTTGCCCGCTGCAGGTGGGGGAAGCACGAGACCATCAGGCCTAGCAACGAAGCTAGACTTCTCAAGTGGACCCTGTGCAACTGCCTGACTTTCCAGCAGTCCCGACGGATCCTGAGTTGCCTCTCCTCTGGGATGAACACTCTGTACCTCACCGTGTCGAGGATTATCCCCAGGTGATGAATTCTCTGCGACGGGATCATCTGATTTTTCTTCCGACTGATCACAAAGCCTTTGATACTGCAGCTAAGAGTGGTCTGAACATAAGCCATAGCCTCTGCTTCCGAGTGGGCCCTTTCTAGTAGATCGTCTAGATAAGAGAACACCGTGACCGGCTGTACTCTCAGGTTGGCCACTAGAGGAATTAATACCTTGGTGAAGGTGCAAGGAGAGGTGGCCAGATCGAATGGCAAGACTCTGTACCGCCAGTGTCTGCCTTGATAGCAAAAACGCAGCCACCTCCTGTGAGCTGGGAGGACAGGCATGTGCAGGTAAGCGTCCTTCAGATCTAAGGAGGCTAACCAGTGGCTGTGGCCGATGGACATACAGATGGAAGAAACCATTTCCATCTTGAATCGCTGGTGCTTCAGGGAACTGTTCAGTTTCTTTAAGTCTAAAATCCCTCTCTGGCCTCCCGTCTTTTTCTGCACGAAGATGATTGAATAAAATCCCGTCAACTTTTCTGATGGAGGGACGGGCTCTATAGCTCGCAGGGACAGAAGCCTTTGGATTTCTGCCAGCATAGCTGAATGCTTTGTGGGATTTTTTGACTGGGGAGAAGGCTGGAAAAATTCCCTGGGATGTTGAGTGAATTCTAGAGAGTAGCCCTTTGTTACTGTGTCTCTTACCCATCTGTTGGAAGTTGCTTTCTGCCACCTGGCTGAAAAAATTTGTAGTCTTCCCCCCTCAGAACGGTGGATTCGTGAACTACAGGGGAGGAAGTGTCAGGAGTTGTGCTTTTTGAATGGTGAAGGGCCCCTTCTGACCCTGGAGGACTGCTAGTGGGACCTTGGCCTAAAGCCCCTGCCTCTAGCCCCTCTGGCACGAGAGAAGAAGTTCCATGGATACAGAACTGGAAAAGGCATGCAGAAGGACTGCACATGGAATGGTTTCCATGCAAGGAGAAACTTAAAGGTATTAGGTTTTTTTTAGCTTAGAATGGCGATACCTATGGGGAGGGGAGTATGCTACAAGAATGTAAGATCATGAATAGTGTTGAGAAACCGAATAGGGAATGAACAAAAAGAATTTTTCACACAACGTTCATTTGACCTGTGGAACTCATTGCCATAAGATGGTATGAAGGTCAACATATTGCAAGGTTCAAAGAAGGTTAAACAAAATTAATAGAGGATAGGTCTGCCAGTAGATATTAGCCAAGATGTTCAGGGAATGTACTGTCATGCACAAGGTGTCTATAAACATCAGATCGATGGAAGTTAAGAGTCAAAACAGGAGATGGTTCACTCCACAACTGCCCTGTTTCTTTCACACTTCTAAAGAACCAGTGCTGGCCACTGCCAAAGACAGGATAATGGGCTAGATGGTCCATTGAGCTCATCCAGCATTTTGTTTTCAGAAATGTTCTTTGCCCTGAAAAGCTTAAAAGTCATGGCTTTAATATGCTCCCTATTTGAGGAGGAATCCTTTCATGTGGAGCTCACTGTAAAATCAGGAAGTATATTATTTTCCAAAAGATTAGCTAAGCTTGCTAGCCTGGTTTCCTTCATTCCCTAAAGAATATAAAACAGATTTTTCCCAATACATTTTTATTTATTACAATGTGTAAAGTCAAGGAGCTCCTTACTAGATCTAACTTGTCTAAACAGTCTAATTTCATAGAAAGCCAGTGTTGTGTACTGGTTAAGAGAACAGTACTTGGACCAGGAGGTGGGGGGAAGCCCCGGTTCAAGACTCACCTTAGCCATAAACTTATAGAGTGACCTTGGGTCAGTCACAGATCTCTCAGCCTAATCTACCTCACAGGGTTGTTGTACGGATTAAGAGCTGAGTTAATTAGTTGTTAACATTCCAGTTAGTAAATTAAAGAACTGTAAGCTGCCTAAGGAATAGGGTGGGATCAAAAAATCTAAGTAATTAAATAATTTGAACAAACCATTTTTGCCAAGGTGGTGCGAAAACTAATTCGCCCAGTATACATGAATTAGGGTTGGATAGGATGTGTCCAATTTATTTGATTTTTAAAACATTACACTATACAGAGGTGGTTTCCCAATTGATATATACATTCTTATTTTTTACAATTATGCTTTGAGGCCATGATTTTCAAACATGCCTCATACTTTTTGGTGGCTTTTACATTTTAGTCTTTAAACAACTTCAAGGGGCATGACTATCATGAGATGGTTGCTCAGTCACTAATCACTATCCATAGTTCACATTTGGAAAGACAGCATTTGCAGTCAAAAGTAGGGATGTCCCTCTATGTCTATCTAAAATATGCAACAGAGAACACTATCAGACACCTGCTATTACACTGTTACATTTAAAAAATAAAATATCAGGGCATTTGGCCCACACACAAAGGGTAAATCCAGTAACAAACCAAACAAAACCATCACAAAGACAGTTACTGGTAGTATATTGCAATATGAATATATATTTAGAAAGATGAAAAATGTACAATAAAAACTTGATATATGATATACAATAAAACCCAATGCATTTCGAGCAATATGCGCTTCTTCAGGGGGATCTTTTGAAGACCATACCAAGAGGCAAATATATACTCTAACAACAAGAACATGTCTTATAAACAAAGGCAGGCAGGTTTGTAAGTTCCTCTGTGAAGCTCAAAATTGATCTAGCTACAGAGATTCTTACACAAAAACAGAAGTACACCCACATAATAGCCAGATTATTAATAAAGGTCCTATAACGGTAATACAATAGCCTATGAAGCAGCATACCAGACCAGTTCTCAAAGTAAAACTTAAATATTATATACAGGTTCTGGAAACATCTATTTGCATTCTTATTGGATACCACACATGATCAACATGTTGTATTTTTCAGCATTACGTATCAACACAGAGCTGAAACTAAGGGCACATTTAACAACAATAATTTCTTTGCCTTTGCCTTTAAAGTCAATGAGAAAACTGCTGCTGACTTTGATGGTGGTAGATTCCACCCTAAGTTTTTATAATGATGTTAAGTTACCTCAAACTTCATGACCACCATTTAAGAGTAGCGAGTTTACTAGTGATATTATTCACCTGTGATTTTTTATCATCAAAATGACTGACTACAAAACTTCAAGTGCTTTATTTGCAAGTACTAGCAAAATGCTTGGCCATCAATGTCTTACACCGAACACACTGCTTAAGGTGTAGACTTCTAGTACTATGTAAGTGGTAGCTTCCACCACTGTCATCCAGTTATTGACTTGTTCCCTTGTGGCTGCAAGTTAAAGCAACATCCAGTCTTAAAAAGAGTTATTTGCTTATTCACCACTATGAATCATACCACAAATATTGATGAAAATCTATTTTCCTTGGAAAACACTCTGTCTAGACTACTCAAGCTGAATGAACAATGCACATATGGGTCCTGCCACTTAAGCTCATTAAAAAACTTCAAACACTAAAACATTTTATTTCTTTAAAACGATAGCAATATATAACCACTGGTTAAAATTCCTCACTGATTACACCGCACTTGCACTGACACTGAAAAATACAGAACCAATTTTATCTGTGAAGTATTTTAAAAAATGGATTTTAATAGCTTTCCCCTTTTTCTTCCAAAAAGGTGGTGGTAATTTTAAGATTACGAGTTAAGTGATAACTTAACAAATTATGTACTGTGAACGGTCCAGCAACTGAAGGCCCAACGCTAAGGCATACAAATATACCCATTTTTATTATTGCTGTTCATCATATTCTAAACCTGACCAAAAAAAGGAGTATCACTAAACATTTTTTTAAAACTGAAGCGTTAGTGGAATTTGGATAGGTCATTGGAATCACTCAAAGGAAGATGAACATGCTTAAAACTTAGCAAAGAGAAACCATACTGGGGCAATCATGTAAATTCATTGTCTCCAAATTGCTCTGGGCTGCTAAAAACAATGAAGTGCTTACTATGAAAAAGGTCAGCTATCCAACGCTTCCTCGCCAATCATATTTTACGTAACTTAAGTACAAAGTTAGCAAACCCAAGACACAAGTAACGTAAGACAAGACAAACAAAAACAAGGGTGTTTAATCAAACTTTTAAAAAAAAAATACCTCTGCAGTTTTCTGTAATAAGCTGATCCAAACGTTGGAGGATGCTTTGAAAACGAGCAAAGCTGGGGGTGGGTGGGGGACAGTGCCGGCTAAGTGGCACGGCTGTGGAGCAGCCACTCAAGTGGAGTGCGTTGGGAGGGACCACACAGGCAGCCAACATGCCCTCCTGCAGCCACCAACCGGCCCTTCAAACCACTCACCAGCTGTTCCTAGGGATGTGCAGAGTAACTCATTCACTTTCATTATTACAACGTCATTCGTTTGTGTTATATTTTGTTACTGTGTTTCATTTTTGCTTTTACTTTCGTTTTTCAGTTCCATTGGTTTCAATGGAACACACATTTTTGGTAGCAACTTTTTTTATTTTCCATCCCATTTTGATTAAACCTGGTGGGATTGTACCCCCAATGGAGGGCACTATGTGTGTCAAATTAGAGAATGAATGGTTACAAGGATACCATTTTATAATCAGCTGAAATTTATTTTACAAAATTCTATGTACACATTCCAGTCTGTAATGTCCGTCTCCCATCCGATGTGGATGAACCTTGGCCAGATTATACCCCACCCCAAGGGTACTACCCCTACCAAATTGCAGAAGGATTGGATAAAGGGTCCTGATGTTATAAACAATTTACCTTTGAATGCATGTCTGACTGTAACGTCTTTGTATTCCAACCAGTTTACATGAAATTTGTACAGCTTCTATCCCAGACCTTTAGGAGCATCTCTGCCAAACATAAAAAGGATCTGATACAGGGTCCTGAAGTTATATGCCTGCACAGCATCTGGAGAGTATGAGCCTATGCCAGGGACTCTCTTATGTTTGTCACTGTGGCACAAGATGTCTTGGTGATGTCAACTGGCCAGCAAAAATGTCACCTATGTATCATTCTGTGCTGTGACCACTGCAACCCCTCTCCCTCACTTGTTACTGGGAAGCTGAAAGCATCTGCTTAGAAAAGAACCAATAAGGGATTCTCTAATGTCCTCTGTCACAATTATGCACAATTGGCCAGACAATGCGTGAACCATGTCCCCTGATTTCTAGGATGCTTCTCCCTGCCCTCTGCCTGAAGTCCCAGTTGTGTCCATTCTATGGCCGCCTCAGACACCCAGGATTGGTCCTGGAAAGCTGTAAGCATGCAGTAAGAGAGGCAATCACATTTCTGTCCCAGCAAGGGTGTCTTTGAAATGTCAAGCAAATTGGCAAGAGAATATATTGGTCATCTCTGCTATTTGGGACAGGCTTCAATCTCGGCAGGGGATATCTGTCAACTTGCAGAGAACACCCCATTGGATTTATGTAGCTAGCTGAACTCTCGCAGTGAGCTCTAGCACGCGCACACACAGCCAGCAAAGTCTGAGAAAATGCTCTGACCAAAGCCAAAACTAACCACAAACAAGAGTAGGCCCAAAGAACAGCAGCTTATATATCTACCCTCTATGCCCACCTTGAAGCCACCACTGATCAGTCCTCCTGTAAGAGTGGAAGCATGCAGTGATTGGCCAGTGAACATGTCTAACAGTCTGTTGGACTCCCTTCCCCCCCCCCCCCCCC
>QEPC01003635.1:2681472-2795501 GCA_003113815.1 Sphenodon punctatus | reverse complement strand
CCCCCCCCCCCCCCCCGATCCTTCCTCTCTTTTCCTTCTGTCTTCGTTGATGGAGTCAACATGCAGCCCCGTCCCTCAGGCACACAGCCTAGGATTCATCTTTGACTCCTCCCTCTCCTTTAAACCTCAGATCGATTCTCTTGCCAAATCCTGTCACTCCTCTCTGCACAACATTGCTAAAATCCGTCCTTTCCTCACTGTTTCCTCTGCTAAAACCCTTGTTCATGCCCTGGTCATCTCTTACCTCGACTACTGCAACCTCCTTCTCACTGGCCTTCTTCACTCTCACCTTGCTCCTCTCATTTCTGTTCATAACTCTGCTGCCAAGGTCATCCACCTTGCCTGCCACTCTGACCACATACAGCCCCTCCTCTCCTCCCTCCACTGACTCCCTCTTCCTGAATGCATTCTGCACAAACTCCTGATTTTTACCTACAAGGCTGTTCATGGCCTTGGTCCCCCCTATCTCTCAGCACTCCTGTCTAGAAGCTCCGCTCCTCCTCTGCCGCCACCACCATCGCCTGCTCATGGCTCCCTTGCTCCTCAAAACGTATCCGCCCCTTTTCTCTGGCAGCACCCCATGCCTGGAACTCCTTTCCTGAACACATTCGCTCTGCTTCCTCCCTCCAAATCCCTTTTCAAGACCCACCTCTTCCATCAAGCTTTCCCTGGCTCCTCGTTCCCCTCGCCCCTTTGCTGACTTATCTTGAATAATCGTATCTTGTGTAACATTAAATGCGTAACTATACCTTTGTAACTAAGCCAAGCACATGCACTTGAGACCTTATAAGTTTGTGTATGTATCCTTGTCTCTTCCCCAGCTCCCCTGCCCTTTGTCTCCCTCCCCCATCTCTCTTAGATTGTAAGCCTGCTAGGGCAGGGACCTTGTCTCTTTCTTACAGTTGTAAAGTGCCAGATATATTGTTGCTATATAAATGCTTATTAATAATAAATACTACTAATAATAAGGGGGACAGCTCAGGAGCAGACAGAGCATTTAGCGGCAGCATGCAAGTGATACTGGAAGCTGCGAGATTCCCAGAGAACGAATGCAAAGGGAGGAGAGGGCCCAACACAGAGCCTTGGGTAACTCTTACCGGGGGGGGTGCAGAGGAGGTACCAGCAAGAGAGACATTGGATGAAAAACAGACATGCACCCTTAACTTGCTTTAACATTTAATATGCATGTTGCAGGGCTGTATTGGCATCCTATGCAGCCCTGCAACATGCATAAGAAATGTTAAAGTAGTGCTACAGTGGAGTTACATGCATTTCTGTTTTCACCCACTGAGAGCGGTTTGAGACACGAGAACACCAATCAAGAACCAAGTCTTGGAAACCAAGGAGCTGAAGCAAATCCAAGCAAGCAGGCTCAGGCACAAGATAAGCAGGTACGCTGGAAACAGGAACGGGGGAACAGGCTTGAGACAACTTACGAGGCAGAGGAACTTCACTTTCACTCTCCATCACCCACTTGTCAGTTCTAATCCTGATCCAACTCTCGCCCAGACCCAATCTTGACCCAACTTGTGTTTGGTCCAAATCCTGCTCCCACTCTGCCTGAGAAATGCAAGGAGCAGAATTGCCTGCCCAATGCCCAACAGGCAACTACTGAGTCAATAGAAGTTCTTCCCGCTCTGCCACCTTACTAAGCTTCGTGTTTCAGGTGGAGGCTTGTGCTGGCATCTGTGGGGAGAAGCGTTTAGTGCTGCTGAATGGCAGCCACATTGTAACTCCATGTGGTCACCATTCTGTATGAAGCAACTGCTAAAGATAAAAAGTGAGAAAAGCAAATTCTCATTATCCACTACCCAAACGTTGAGATAGGATTGAGAATCCATAGACCTACCTAAGATTACACTAATGGTCAAAACCTTTTCTCCCATCTCCTCTGCAATGCAGCAGGTGGCCATCAGAAGACTCAGGGGGATTTCAGAAGTGACGTGGTGAATGTCCACCACAGTCAACCTCAGTCAAACGTGGGTGGTGGTGAAAGTGCCGTGCATGTCTGTTTGCTCGCATCCAGATGTTCACCACAGTCAAACGCAGCCCAGGGTGAAGCTAACCACGCTTCGTGAGGTCGGGGCGGGAGGAGGTGCATAGGTGTGGTGAATGGTCACCACGGCAGGGGTGAATGAAAAGTAACTTCTGAACGGAAACCCACAGCCGCAGTGGAAGGAATTGACCCCAGCCAAGGTGCATTCTGGGGCTCGAACCACAGTCCACATCTCCACTGCATGTCTGTTGTGTTCCCCCGGCCCATGTTCTCTCTGATTGGCAGTGGTCACAATTCTGTCACTTCTGTTGGGGCCGCACGTGTCACCACAGCGGTGAATCTGTTGACACCGGGGTGGGATTCACTGTGGTGAATTGGAATGCATCACTTCTGAAATCACCCTGTGTTAGGCTGATGCGAGCAGCAAATGCTCAAGGCACTTCTGGCTCACATCAGAGCTGCACCTGAGGCTGCAGAGAAAATGTGAAAAGCATGTGGCTAAAGGTGCCCCTTATCTCCCCATTCCCTGTCATAATGAAGCTGATTGGAACATTTCCATTTTAAAACCACAGGACACAGCTCAGAGTACACATTTTTAGTTCTTATACAAATACAATTTTCTCCCAACACCATCATCTTTCTGGGTCACAAAAGGTCCACAAGCCACAGGCTGAGGCTAGATATTATTGTAGTATTTTTTTATCAGATTCAACTCACGCTGCTAACGTTCAGAAACTGAAAAATCTGTCTCATTGTAGCTTATTGGCATAATTGCTAACAGAGGAAGAATGAGAGTGTAAAGGAAGGAAAGGGCTTAGAACACACTGTGTTTAAGGGTCTACAGAAATACAGGCATTACTGTTCACTTCAAGCCTCAACCAGAGTAACCAGAAACCATCCTAATTAAAGAGACATCAGCAAACTCATTTCCCTTGTGCTCCAAGTGGATATTGGTACACATTATGAAACCACTGTGCATGTGTCATAGATCAGCAACAGATTGGCAGTCCGTAGGAGAAAGCCTCCAAATTGCAAGAGCATCAGGAAATGGAATCGCTACATGGATGGCCTAAAAGCAGCACTACTACAAGCAAAGGGGAACACTAGCCATGAAACCCAGTGATCTCCTTTGAGAGACAACCTAAGGGTCCAAAGTTCAGTTCAGTTTTTCCACTCAAGAGGACAGGAATGGTGGTTTGCATCAGCTTAATGAAAGCAATCCTCACAGCTTCCAGTTGCAAAAATAAGACATTTCTCACCTTACTATCAAATAAAAGATATTTTATCACAGGAACACCAATCTGAAGTGCTAATTTGTTCCCTAGTGTATTGACATCACACCATGATAAAGTTACTGGTCTATGTTTAGGGTACATCTATCAGGACAATATTTGGCCTATGGCAGTGGTTCCCAAGCTTTTTGCCTGTGTGTTCCAATATTGAGATTTAAATATAACCCTGCAACCCCAGAGCAAAAACTTTCAAAGTACTTCAAATGTCAGTCAGGACAGTGACCCCATCTATAGATGGCACAACTCCACTTGAGGTCAGAGCCTCTACACAATGGGTTATGTATTAAGCATCAAAAGGAAAATATGAGATTCTGGGTAGAAAGGATTTTACCGCCTGCCCTCCTAATCCATATAAAAATCAGAGAATCTCCCAAGAGTGCACAGCATAGATAGCTCCTCACTCGAGCAACAAGAAATTATCAAATGAGAAAGCACCAGAATTATTCCCTCTGGACTACTCCCTTTTCTTCAATTTTTCTAGCACATATCAATTATTTTATCCTCTAATCTCTGCTCTGTTCCAGCTGTTGTGAAATGAGAAAAACAAAGTCAGGCTTGTATAAAGTTTCCATATTCACACTGCAGAGCTGCAAGCCAAGCCATGTGTGTTAACAGAGACGCAGCAGACTGAAAACAATGCTAGTTTTGGCTTCTGGTCAAAATGACAGTCACTGCTGTATTACATAAAGCTTAGTCTACTGTACTAACATTGCAGGGCATAGCTAAATCAGGACCCCCCACCCCCCTGGCAAGAAAAGGGCAGTCCTAGCACAGAACAACAGATACAATTTATAATATAATCCAATGTACTGGGATTGTTGTAGTCATCCAGCCTGGACTCTAAGGCCCTTTTCACACAGGCGCCCCACACACACACACACACGATGGGGGGGTGCGCCCATGGGTGGGGTGTCAGTAGGAACAGTGCCCATGGGGATGGAGGCACGCGCACTCCCACGCTCCACTTATCACCCACGCACGGAGCAATGGGGTCCAATGCCAGTTGCTCCGTGCGGGGAGATGGGCATGCGCCTGTGGGAACGGCCGCACACACATCTACAGTCACCCTGGGCGCACACCCATCCACCGCAGCCCATTTGAAAAGGGCCTAAGTAGTGGAGAGTGATATTAAATATAAAAGAAACTTCCTAGATAAGCGAATTCCATAACACACTTTTTCATTTTATCCTAAATCCTTGTGAACGTATGTCTACATCTGAAAAACAAACATCAACATCAGATCCTTTACTTGATAGTCTGAAAACAAGAGGTCAACCAGGAGTTTTGGATACAACAATGAACGAACATGGAAACTACATTAATTTAAAATTCTGGCAATTTGATGCTTGTACTGCCACTGTCCTTGCTGTAGATATTCTGCCCATAAAGACTTCACTACTCAAGGGTCTTTTCTACACTATATGGTTTTTCACCATTTTCCAGTAAACACCAAGGCTGAAATGATTCATGCAGCAATATCAGTTGCAATGCAAACTGACCTCGGATTTTGCCATAAGACTTGTTCAGGTACTTTTACTATATCACCACCAGCAGGCCTTGGTGGTCTAGAGGAAAGACTCTTGCTTAGGGAGCAATAGGTCCTGGGTTCTAATCCCCTGTGGTGCTGCTGTCAAGTAGAAGGTAAAAAGGCTGTGCACTAGGTATTACCAGTAGTTGTACCTGCTTTCCAGGAACAGACCAATATGTGCATACTAGAAATGCTCATATGTAACCTCTCACAAGCACTAACATTCACCTTCAGTTTACAGTTAAATACAGCAGGTTAAAGAGCCATACTATGAGCAAGCTGTTCAACTAATTCTATTCTAGGTTAGAAATAATGGGACTGATCCTAAACCTATACAAGTTAAGAACATAAGGTTCAAGCGTGGGTGTCTCCCTAACATCCTCTGCAGTGCAGACCGAAGCAAGGAACTCATTCAGCTTCTCTGCAATGTCCTTTTCCTCCCTAAGCACCGCTTTCAGTCCCTGATCACTATTGCCCAGCAGCTCCAGCCCCGTAACCCCTCACACCAAGTCCTGCACTCCACTTAGGACTAGCCAAGAAGTGGCTCCTTCTCTTGTTGGTTCCAGGACGAGCTGCTCCAGGAAGCAGTCATTTAGGATATCTAGAAATTGTATCTCTGCATCCCTCCCCGAGGAGACATTCACCCAGTCAATAGGAGGGTAATTGAAATCGCTCATTATTACTGCATTTCCGACTTTAGTAGTCTGTCTAATCTCCCTTAGCATTTCACCATCAGTCTCACTGTCCTGGTCAGGAGAACGATAGCATAGGTCAACACTTGCCCATTATACATGTAATTTCTATCCACAGAGATTCCAGAGTACCGTTTGCTTCCTTTACAATATTAATCCTGCTTGACTCAACGTTGTCTCTTACATATAGCACCACCCCACCACCAGCTCGATCTACTTTGTCATTTCAATATATTTTGTATCCTGGCAATACCATGTCCCATTGCTTGTCCTCATTCCACCAAGTCTCTGAAATTCCTATTATGTCTATCCTCATTTAATGCAATACACTCTAATTATCCCATCTTACTTTTTAGACTTCCAGCATTTGTATATACATATTTAAATGTATCATTTTTAATTTTAATCTGTTTATTGTAAGTAACTGTCTTAGTTATTTGGGGACTCAACAGCGTGACTGTTGCAAACTGATTTCCACCAGAGCTCTCTGGGGATTTTTCCTGTCTTCTATATTAGGAATATTCTAATTCCCCTGAAACAACAGCATCTTTTGCAGCTGCCTCAGCCCAACCCACGTGCTGCTCGGGACCAGTTGGCTTTCCCCCAGTTTTTAGTTTAAAGACTGCTGTATCTCCTTTGTAATGTTTAGCACCAGCAGCCGAGTTCCCCTTTGGTTAAGGTGGAGCCCATCCTGTCAATATAGGCTCTCCCTTCCCCCAAAGGTTCCCCAGTTTGGGGGGAATATATTCCCTATAACGGGGATGCTCAAGGAACGTGTGTGCTGTGCAGGGAATAGGATTGGCCCCAAAGCTCAGAATCATTACACTTAAATTAGGAAGAAAGAAAAGTTTCAAGAATTAAGAGCAGTACAATCATAGAATCAACCTATACTGCCAACACAAGTGCAAACAGTTTACTTACACCAGATAGTTTATTAATAATATTTTTGTATATATAGCACCCCGCTGCGATGGCACTCCAAGCACTATACATACAGCACAACTTTTTAATCTTTAATTAATTTAATTTAATTTAATGAAGTGATCTTTAAGACTACACACTGGAAATGTTACAGAGACCATGAAATTCCCAATATTATTTTTACAGATTGGAAAAGCATGAAGGCCAAAAATAACACCAGTAACTCAAATAAAAAACTCATGCTTATGTTTACATAAAATTTTGATGAGTATAATATATTCGTCACACTCCCACAATTATTCCCTGAAAATATTATAAATATTATTTTGACAATGTAATTATAGTTTTTGCTTCAACAGTGGTAGCAAAGCTCTGGCACCAACTGCCTGTCCAAGAAGCCTGCCTAGACAAAGCAAAGATCACACATGGAAACAGGCAATCATCAAAATTAGGGCTAAATGGTGTCTAAAAAAAGCCTGTCTAAATTAGCAACTGGTTTATTTAGGCTGTACATCGTAAGTAACTTTACTGTGCCATACTGTGCCATCTGCAAAGGAAACCCCAAATTCAAAAATACTATCTGTCCCCATGGCAAACATCTAACTTCCATCTTAATATTTAGCATTGGGAAATTATCAGCATTGTACTTTAATCAGCAACTACTCTCCGAGGTCCCTCACCCTTCACAGGCTGCTTTTCGACATGCACAGTGTACATGTGGCATGAAATCACACCGCATGTAAAAATCCCGCAGGCATGGTTCGGAAGCGACATCTCGCATGTTAAAGCCGGTCGCACATTCTTTTAAAACCGCAAACTAAATATCTCGATATCATGGTATTTAAGTTTACAGTTTAAAAAGAATGCACGACTGGCTGTAACACGCGAAATGTCGCGTCTAAACCCCGCCCATGGGATCTTTACACGTGGCATGATTTCACACTGCGTATGCACCGCACACATGTAAAAGCAGCCTTAGAGAGTTGAATAGATCCAGTCATTTGTTAAAGTCATTATTTTTGACACTGAAAGTGGATCATCATCAAGTTTTATAAACAAATACTCATGCAGCTCTGGACACTGCAGTGGTAGTCAATTCAGGATACAATTTTCATGGCTCAAACAATAAACCTAGAGTTTAACAGCTTGAAATATTGGTTTACAAAGCCAGTGGCCCTTTCTCTCTCAAAACTCCTAACAAAGGTAAATATTTGAGAAACTGGCAGATTTGGAAAATTTCAGCCACAAGATTTTTGTTTTTGACAAATGACGGTATTATTATTAACAAACATTTATATAGCGCCAGCAATGTACCTGGCACTTTACAAAGTAATAAAATAGACACGGTCCCTGCCCCTAGGGCTTACAATCTGAGAGACCGGAGCTGGGGGAGAGACTTAGGAAGGGGAACAGAGGGAGAGACAAGGGGTCTAACATTCATGAAGATGCGAGGTCTCAAGTGCACGTACTTGCCTTGGTTACGATGAGAATGACAGCAGGCAGGTCCATGTTTCAAGGATAAGGGTAAACAGACCGTAGGTATAGGAATAGTGGCTCAGCAGGATAAAGAGTCAGACAGAGCAGAGCGAAAGAGGTGAGTTTTAAGGAGAGATTAGAAGGTATGAAGGGAGGGGGCAAGGCGGATGTGGACAGGGAGGGAGTTCCAGGCATGGGGGGCAGCAAGTGAGAAGGGACGAAGGCGCTTAGGGGAGCAGGGAAGGCGTGGAAGGGTGAGAGAAGGGACAGAGGAGGAGCGAAGTGCACGGGCTGGAGTATGGAGGGCGATAAGTGCAGAGAGGTAGGGGGGAACAAGGTTGTGAAGAGCTTTATAGGTGAAGACTAGGAGCTTGTGCAGAATTCGTTCAGGAAGGGGAAGCCAGTGAAGCAAAGAGAGGAGGGGCTGCACATGGTCGAAGCGACTGGCGAGGTAGATGACCCTGGCAGCAGAGTTTTGGACAGAGATGAGGGGAGAAAGGTGAGACCGGGGAAGGCCAGTGAGAAGGAGGTTACAGTAATCGAGGCGAGAGATGACCAGAGCATGAACAAGAGTTTTGGCAGACGAGACAGAGAGAAAAGGGCGAATCTTAGCAATGTTATGGAGGGAGAAGCGACAGGATTTAGCAACAGAGTCAATGTAGGGTTTAAAAGAAAGGGCTGAGTCAAAGATGAAGCCTAGGCTACAGGCTTGGGGGACAGGCAGGATGGTGACTCCATCAATAGTTATTGACAGTGAGGAAGGAGAGGAAGGATGAGGGGGGGAAGATAAGGAGTTCAGTTTTAGCCATGTTGAGTTTGAGTTGACGTTGAGACATCCAGGTAGAGATGTCAGAGAGACAGTTGATGAGACGAGCTTGAACAGAGGGAGAGAGAGAAGGAGTGGAGAGATAGAGTTGAGTGTCATCAGCATAGAGGTGGTATTGGAAGCCATGGGAGGCAATGAGTTTGCCTAAGGATGAGGTATAGATCGAGAAGAGGAGAGGGCCAAGAACAGAGCCTGTTTTTCATGATGAATTTTTCATTAACAAAACAGAAAAAACCCATAGTATTCCAGAGGCTCCAGGTAGTATAATCTGATATTGCATCCTCCCAAATATTCCAAATTGTAAAACTCACCCTATTCATGACTGGTTTTACAACATGCCTCTCCTTTTACTTGTATTTTTACTGCAGTCATGTTTTCAAATCTCTCTTCATAATCATGAAAGCTAGAAACTTATCTTTTTAAAATATGAAAGGCAAAAATATTCTCAGCGGCTTCAAAGCTTCAAATATCTTCTACATTCATAACATCTGTGATTAAAAAAACAGGCGCTGGCAAGCCTACAACTAAATTTGTGCAGGCAACCATCATTCGTAGACCGAAAAACCCAGGTTTTAGCAGTGTTAACCCTCATCTTATGGTTCTGTAGAGCAGTGGTTCTCAATCTCTGCATTGGAGACCCCCACCAAGGTAATTCTACAAAGTCTAGAACCCACCTTCAAAAAAATATCCCCCCCTCCCCAATCAGGCATGGCTAGTTAGCAGCAGCAGCGGAGGGGGAGGGGAGGGGAGGCAGACGCTGGTAACAGCAGGGAACTGGCATAAGGTGGCTGGAAGTAGGCAGAGGTGTGAGTCGGAGAGATAGGGAAACTGCAGGAATCTATGTTCCTCCTCTCCTTGCCTGCCAACAGCCCCAGAAAAAGAAAAAGAAAGAGGAGGCTGTGGCAACCCTCCCGTCCCCCGTGCCACTGCCATTGCCACCCCATCCCCACATTACTCTAGGGCAAGGGTTGCCATATATGCACATTTATAGGACACTTATGAGACATACAGGTTGCAGGGCTGCACTGGCTTCAATGCAGCCCTGCAACCTGTATTTCTCATAAGTGCCCTCTAAAAATGTGCATATATGGCAACCCCACCTAGGGTTCTTCTTAGGAAGGTCCTGATCTGCAGACTTAGAATGACTGCTAGAGTGCTAAGACTCCAGAAATATCAACTGAAAAGTTATATACAGACCAGGAAAGGAGTTCGCTACTGCTGATGCTTTATCCAGAGCATACTTGGTGCAAGGTGAAGTAGTAGGTATTGAGGAAGTTGATGCTACAGTACATTTATTTTCTAGATTTCTACTCCGCCCCTCCTGAGAACAGCTCGGGGCGGCTCATCTCATTATGTCCCGTTTACTGATCTCAGAACAGAAACTAAAGGAATTTTAAACTGCTACTGCAAATGAGGACATTCAGCAAATGTTAAAACAAGCTGTTTGGCAATAACAGCCAGAGAAAAGGTCATCGGTTATGAGAGGAGATGTGTGTTGAATGGACTTTTAGAAGCTATCTATTTGTACAAGATGGACTTCACTTAAAAAAAAAAAACACGCACATACTTAAAAGCACTACAACGTCCCAAAAGAGAGATTCTGAGTGTCACACACGAGAGTCATTTGGGAGCAGAGCTCCAGAGGAAGCTGGCTGCACACCAGGCATGTGTGCCTGAGGACCACATACAGTCATGGAGGACAGGTTAGACCTTTAGAAATAAATATCAGAAGGCACGAATACTACCACATAAGGGTCCCAAACAGGCTTTAACAGAAATCTTGGCACAGAATCCTGCTATGTTTGAGTTTAATGGTGCAGAATACTTTATTCTGACAACTATTTGAAATTACAGAAGTCTGCTTGCATGAAGACATTACAAGAGCATCAGTCATCAGACACTGCAAGTCTAGATTTTCACGACATAGGATACCAGAAGAGCTCCACAGAATTTCCCAACAAAAAATGGATGCCCTGTCACCCAGTCTCAAAACCCTCCTTGAAGATTTGTGTTATGCCCATATGAAAGAACTAAGAACAATTGATCACACAGATATTTTTTTCTCTTCATCTGGGCGTCTGTGTGTTCAGGATATATAATAGATTAAAATGTGAAATTTTCCTAACTTGTTTTTATTACAGAACAGAAACTAAGGGATTGCTTCTTAAGACACTGTACATTTGGCAGGTCACAGGGAACAAATCAATTAATACACTGGAAAGAACACCTCCCTCTGTGCTAGGCCTACAGAATCTCAACATGTCCTTTACAGAGACAGCAGTACACACTAAAAAAAAGTTAACAGTCACAGAAGAGGCAAAGCAAGTCTGAATTTAATCTAACAATATCTTAACAGATATTTAATCATAGCACTTTGGATGCCATTTTCCTTTTTGCTGTTTTATTCATTAATACATAATTCAAAAATAAACCCCTCTGCACAGCAGTACGGAGTCTGCCAGAGATACCATATATACACTACTTCAATGTTTTTATCCATTGCAAATTGTAGCATATTCTGAATTTTCCTACCAAAATTTCCATGTCACGCCAAGACTTTAAAATAGCGGCCACTGGATGAAATTAGAGCAAAAACATAAATCTTACGGTTGATTGTATGAATAGAGATTTTTCAGTCTGAAGTACTTCACAATATCTCCTTTTTAGATAGATAAATACATACATACATACACACTATATATATACACATATATACACATACATACACATATATACATACACACATACATACACACACACACACACACACAATTTCAACTTTAGACATGCCGATATGGCTGCTAAATATGCAGGCTATATGATATGGTTGCTGATACACTGAAGGAAACTCAGGAGAAATAATTCACACAGTATTTTTTATCCTTCAGTTAAAGAGTTCTACACTTAAATTGTAGCATGATTATTGCTATAGAAAAAGTTATACTATTGCTAATACACAATCAGGACATCACTGCTTGTATAATAAAAGAAGAAGAGTCATTTTAAAGAATAATTAGTAAACATAGGTGTTCATGTTTCTAATTACCAAGAGATAAATATGGAAATGCAATTTAGGCAAAATCCAGTTTAATGAAAAGTTTTACACCAGGCTAACAACTGAACCCCAACTGGAAGTGTGCAATCTAGATGCTGGCTTCTGAAAACAAGCTCCTATATTTTGATGCAACACATATGGGAGTAATGAGTGCTACACAGTAATGCCAGTATAGGTTAGCACTCCCATAGCATAGCACACAAGGATGGAAGCATCATCTACTATATAGGCAATGAAAATCTCTCCTTCCTGGGATGGGGGACAAGGGTAGGTGTGCCCCTCTCCACCCCCCTTCTCCACTAACACTTTCCCTAGACCTTTGAGGGATGAGGTGTAGCAAAGAAGAAGATTGCTTTCTAGAGTCAGGAATCTACCCTTCAATCCATCTAAGCCACTCTCAGTAGCGAATATTGACCCCTCCCACATCCTGTGAAAAGGCTGAAGGGACTTAGCTCTACGACCTTTCCTCCCTCAGTTTTTATCCTATCTCTGTAGCTGAAATGCTCCAGAGTGGAATAGGATGCACTCTCTGGTCCCGATTCTCTCCTTCCTTGGTTTCCATTAAGAGTGGTTCCCAAAACTTTACCTACAGGACACCATTTTCAGGCTTAAATATAATCCACGACTCCAAACAGCAACGTAACATTGCAAGTAAAATCAGAATTGAGGTCCCATTGGCAAGTGGCATGAGTGTACTTGGGGATATACAGTTTAGGGAATCTCTACATTAAGAGGTTGGAGAGAAAACTACCAGTCCATGGGCTGCTGAATTTGTAGTTTGGCAATTACCAGGACTGTAAAAAATATAATTCACCAGCCAGACATAGAAGACTACTTGCTAGTTTGGGACTTGTAGTAGGCCCGAGACTCTGAAAATCCACTCACCAGCTCAAAAAATATACTTACTACAGGCAAGCAAATTTTACAGTCCTGGCAAATTACACTAAACTGTACATCAGGTCAGGCCAGGATTTATAGTGTATGTAGGTATGTATGTGTCTATGTATGTAGTACCTGTTGGGATAGATGGGAGGGGTGGTAGCACAAGTTCTAAGAGAAACATTTTTCTTATTGTATATTTTCTATAAAATTTACAGAACAGAAAGCCACAATTTATACGATTGCCACCAAAAGGGGGGTGGGGGGTATTTTATTTATTTATTTAAAAGATTTATACCCCACCCCTCCTGCCAGGCAGCCTGAGGCGGCTAACAAAATCAGAATCAATAAAATACAATGAAACATAAAACATATAATATTAAAAATGAGAAAAAACAACCCACCACCACCCTCACAAGTAAACAATATGGGCTATACATTAAATGCAAGCTCCCAATAGATTACCTGCCAATAATGATTCCTGTCTGGTTTCAAATCCATGAAGCAACTGGATTAAGCGGACAGACACATCGATCAAACCCATGTTCCTGTTAAAATATTTTTAAAAATTTAAGTTTAAACTTCCTCTTCTCAAAATCCTATAGCACAGAAACAAAAATCATATCCAAAGTTACATCACAAGACATCAATGTTCACTTACCACCTAATTCCTGTAGATGTTAAAAGATTTAATATCAGTTTCTTAACACACTAGGAGTTAGCCCAACCCTTACATTTCCTCTCTCACTGAAATACCTTCTGACGACATCTGAAGCTGTGTGCTAACTAGCTTTTGTCATGTAAGGACTGCTTCATTTAATTGAAGCTACTGCATTATTACTACTAGTGACTACCTTACCACTACTAAAAGCAGGAGTATGATTTACACTGCATAAAGTTCTGCTCTCTTCTGTTGTGAAGAACTGCACTACCTTTCTTTTTAATTATTAGTGTTTTCAGGTGCTGCTCTGGGGGTGGCCAACCATGCATCTCCCACGTCCAGCCCACCTGAGCCAGGTTTACACAACTCAACAGCTAACCACAGCCCACCCACAATGCACCTCCCTCATCCCACACCATAGAGTTGCGGGCAAATCGCCCAACACTCGAGGGAATGTTATAGAGTTGTGGGTGGCAACCTAAAGCATCCACCAGCCGAGAATGGCGCTGCAGCATTCGTCCACTGAGCAGACAAACTGCAGCTCCGCCTTGAGTCAGTGCCCCCGGGTTTGGATGGCCCAATCCGCTGGCGGTGCTCCAGGATGTTCCAGAGCACTGCAAGCAAGGCTGGAACCGCCTGCTCCACCCGCACATCTGGCAGCCGGCCTTTAGATGGATGGGCCACACGGCGCAAGATGGAGCAGAGATGGGGCTACCGTCCATCTGTTTACACCCAATGTAAATTTGCCATTAAATATTACATTAGACATTTACAGCGCATGTGTGTACACACACACACACACACACAACCATATCTTTTCTCACTATACTCGTACATCCTCAAAAGAGCATCCTAGCAAAATGTTTTCAGCTCCCCTTGGGAAGAAACAGCTTCATCAGCATGTCAATGGCACAGAAGAAAAACAAGAACTAACTAATGCTGCTTCATGAGCATACTTCTGTTCTCCTAAAGCATCAGATACCATTATCTTTGCCTATATTCCTACTGCCTGAACAGCAACATAAATACTATAAATCAGGATACACCATGATGCCAGGTCAAGAAGAGCATTCCTATTTAATCTAGATTAGCCACCTTCAGTAAAGACGTGCTCTCCTCCCTCTCTGCTCACTCTACAAATCTGCATGCTAGAAATTAGTTGGGCACTTCTGTATTTAACTGGAAGCATTTCAATTAAATAAAGTTTTGAATAATATATGCAAACCTGGAAAAAGCCATCACTGCACATGTATGCTGTTCACTAACAAACTTTTAAGCTTTTCAATAGCAGGTAAAAATGGCAAGCGTTCGTCATACGTAAGGAAACACTAAATAAGCAGGGAAATTTATAGGAAAATATCCATGGCCTTAGGTAGCGGAGCAAGGCAAGCTACAGGTAGTCGCAAATCCCAAGAGGGACAGTGGGAAGCAGGGTAGTCCAAAGAGGACCCATGTTCACTGCATTTTCCCCCATTTCCAGCAATGAGGAAAACACAGTGAACAAGGGTCCACAGTTAGACACAAAAGTTAGCTCTCCTGGAGGTAGACTGCATGTGCCAATATGTTCCCCTCCTCCAGGGCACACAAAACCCACTGATGCAACCACTGCAAACAGGAGTTATTCCAGCTTTAGTTATTTCCCACTCCAATGTTCCTTTTTTTCTTTTTCTTCTTTTTTTGTGGCAGCAGCTGAGGTCACTATTGGCATCAAGAAGTCTCTGAAAACGGCAACAAATGGTTCAGCCTCCAGCTTTCTACATCTCGTCTTACAGGAATGTGCCACAGCAAATTCAGTTCTGGGCAGAATAATGTTTATAATTTTACTCCTGCAGCTGTTCATAAGGACAACTTGGGTCCCTTTTGATTAGGCTTTACAGCAAAGAAGATACCGCATATACCAGCAAGACACTGGAATTTCCTTGCAGTGTGCCAAGTTGAACCAGGAAGGAATGAAATGACACCATCCCAGGAATTTTATCCAAGGCATTCGTTTCAAATCCTTTGTATTTCTTCTTCAAAAATCAGGTATTAGCTTTATTCCACATGGCACCAAAATTATATACATTTTCAGCTTTCTAACTCTGCATGTTGCAAACTAGCATCTCTTCCACTTGACTCCTTTCCCCATGTCCAAACCTTAAATATTTATGAACTTCTAAGTCCCAAACAAGTTCTGCATTAGGAAGACACCCATCATCAGATTCACACATGTGCATGTTTTCTACAGGCAGGACTGTGTATCATCCAGGGCCCTACATATCTAAAGGACTGCCTTCTTCCTTATGTTCCACCATGGGCACTAAGATCAGCCCTCTTGCAAGTACCACATTTGGCCAAGGTTCATACAACCCGGGCACGCAGAGACATATTCGCTACGACTGCTTCACAGCTTTGGAACTACCTTCCCTTGAAGTATCTAAACCCTATCCTAGGCATCTTCGGAAGGCAATGTAAGACCTATTTATTTGGCCAGGTATTCAACAGGCAGGGGTAGATCCTGAGGTGGGAAGGAGATTTATAAGCATTTTATGGGGTTTTATTTTGTATTTTATGATGTTAGCCACCCTTAGCCTTCGGAGATAGGGCAGGATATAAATCTAAATAAATAAATCCAGAACATCCACGTGGGTTTAAATAAGTATAAGGCAATGTGTTGTCCCAGTCACACTTATCCCTCTGAAAGTGGTATAGACCTATCTATGCAACAGAACCAAAATGCTCTTATGCCACGCAGCAAATTTATATACAAGAACACTTTATGACTATAGAATGCCCCAAGATAAACAAACCTCAAGGCATTTATCCAATGATCTCTATCGCACATTAGCCCACACCAGGTGAATGTATACCTGCCCGTTTATTAGGTGGTCACCTCTACCAGATACGTGGCCCCCACTCATGGCAGGCTCTTGGAACATGTGCAGGCCACCGTGACAGCAAACAGGTGCGTGCAGTCCTGCGCACATTCATGTCTGCCAATAGATCACACACAATAGGGTTGTGGGTGAAAAACCTAGAGCTTTCCATGGAGCGACCACTTCCTGCCCCTTTCTCCGCTCTCACTCTACGTCCACATTAAAAAGGCCAACACGTGCCAAATTTAAATTAAATTTGTGTTGTTCCAGCTCATCCTGATTTGCAGCATGTGCTCAGCGTTCTCTCTTCACAAGTGGTTACATTTACATTTTAAGGAGAACAAACATGGCTCAGAACGACAGCCAGTCAACTATGGTAAATCAACCAACCTGGGGTGGGGGGGTTGAGTTTACACAACTTCATGATAACTGCTTCCCTTTGCTATCCAATATTTTTTTTCCTTTACTGTGTTGACAGTCAACTACCAGCACCACTACCTCCAGGGTTCCACTCTCCACCTACTAATCTCCCTGTCAGAGGTGCATTCCCTGGAGCAAGGAAGAGACGAAGGCCTTCATCATTTTGTGGGGGATCATAACGTACAAATACAAGCTTGTGAAATGCTATTGGAATGGAGGCAGTGTTCCACAAGATCTCCCTCCAAATGGTGAAGCAGGGATACCACAGGGACATAAACCAATGCAAGCAGCAGACCAATGACCTCCAGAGGGGGTACAAGGAGTTCTGGGACAACATCACTTTCAGCAGCAGGAGGGAAACATCCCTCTACTTTGAGCTGCTGGACTAATTCCTCTGCGTAGATGGAGCCATCAAGGCATCTCATGCCTATGGCTGCACCTTTGCCAGGAGCTGGAAGTGGGTCAATGCAGCTCCTCCAACACCCCCCTCCTGCTGCAACTGCACCCAGTCCAACCACTCTCCTCCCCTCCCCCCCAAAAGCCATGACTTCTGGCAGAAATCCCTCCATGCCTTTCCCTGCCCCAGAGCCACCAAAGGAGAATGAGGACACAAGTACCATGACTCGCCAGCTCTACCCCCTCAATGTTGAGAGCCAGTATCTGTTTGAGGAGCCACCAGGAGGTACTAGTGGAGGGTACAGAGGACCCAGAATTCATGTTTATGGAGGAGGTGGAGAAGAACAGCAAGTTAATGCACTGGGCGCAGGTGGGTGCATTTACACAGCTGTGTGAAAAAGGCTTCCATTTATTGCTATCTAATTATGTGGGGGGAGGGAGGGGTCCTTACTGCATTCACAGGTAGCCAAGAGAGCATTGGGGAGCAGCTAGATACTCCACAGGCCACAGCAGCACCAGAGGTGGAGGATAGGCACTATGGTTGAGGCTCATGGATTGGTGGGGGGAATGGAGGGAGAGGAACCATGGCAGGACGGCTGGCTTGGGGGGCAGAAGCCAAAATTATGGGCATGGAAGGAAGGGATAAGGGCACTAATCGCAGTGCTTTATTCCTCTACAGTGATCATGGGAGGAGAACTGTGTGCCACGCTGATCCCAGTGCAGCAAACTCCTCACGACTATTCCATCCCACGTACTCGTTCCCACATCTCTTACTGCAGGCGGAGGGCCGGTTTAGGCGGGAAGGGCAGACAGTGGCTGAAAAACCAGGGCAGGGTGAGTTGGGCTGAACTAATGGCTTCTTATTATAGGTCGGCATCACAACAGGTGCAGTAGGAAGGGCCCAGTAGAACCAGGACCTACACATCTGCAACCAGTGACACAGGGAGAATTTGGCAAGAGAGCTGCTTGAGGAGACTACATCATAGGCAGACAAGATTCAGAACACCATTCAGGGCATGGCTCAGGAGCCCAGGCAACATGCGCAGAACATCATACAATGCAAGGCCTTCACTACCGAGGCCCACATGGACCACCAGCACAAGGAAAGGTTCTGGGTCTTCCTCTGGCAGCAGTTCGAGCACTTGAACAGCACACGTTGGATAAGATGAGCAAGGAGATGGGCAATCTGCTGTCATAGTCTATCCAAATCCAGAACTTCCTTCTCCAGCATATAGCCACTGCAAGCACAATTGTTGATCATGGAAGGCTCCATTCACCAACCCCTTTTAGCAATTCACACCACCCCATATGGATCCCACACACCTGCCCTGGTTTTCCCAACCTTCAACCCTACAGGGAAAGCATGCAATCAACACGCCCTGTTCCATCAACACGCCCTTTTCAAGGCACACCTCCCTCTCCCCCAGCAAGTCAAACACACTGCCTCCTCAACATTCACAGACAGATCTGTGGGAGGAGGAGGAGAACACTGCCGCGCCATCACCCCCACCCAAGTGAGCACTTCCAGCTGCACTGAAAAAGGGGAAGGTGGAGGAAGCAACCAAAAATGTTTACCAAAAAAGAGTAAAAAGTAGTTAATATCGAGTGAATACAAGGTAAAGTTAATGTAAAATAAAAGTTAATGTTTTTATCATGTAATAGAGTTCTATTTTTTGGAATTAATAGTTTTCATGCTTATTCTGGGAAAGGCAGGAAGTTTGAGGGCGTTTGATGGGGGGGGGATGTATGTCAGTCATGGCACTGCATGGGGTTGGAAAGGAAGGGGGGTGCAGGTGCCCTCCGAAAACAGTGTGAGATGTTCTCTGGCAGTGAAGTTGCACATGGGGACACAAGGGAGGACTGTCAAGAAAAGCAGCATGACATAGCGATAAGCCACTTTACAGGGGCTAAGGGTTTAGAAACATATGCACTTGAGAGGAGGGGCTAGGAGCAGGCAGCACACCTGTGTCTCTTGGGAAATACCAACAGGGACAAGATTCTTAAAGGCTGCCAATTTGGCATTTGCCTTAAGTCTTCAGAGACAACGGGCGCCCTCCTTGCAGGATGCTAGTATTACACAAAACAATGCTTTAGTTCGCTAAAATAGCTTAGTATATCAAGTTAGACATGGTCAATTTATTAATGGTTGATAGTTTTGTGGGACAGTCGCTACAGGGGCCAAGAGTTTCCCACACTCAAGCTACGAAAAGGAGTTAGAGCAAATGTACAGGTTTTGGGACAATTGATGAGGTATTAGAATATCATATGTAAATTTATAGGAAGATTATATTTATTTCTAAGGGGAATAGCAATCTATCGATTTAATTGAAATAACTGACTGGACTGTTTTCAATTTAGAGTTATCTGGGTGGGCAATATCCCCCCAAGATAGTTCCTCCTATTTGTTTTTCCCAGTAGGAATACAAATTTTGTATATGTATAAGTGGAAGGAGGTTAACTTCTCCCAGAACTGTATCATTGTAAGCAAAATAGGACTTGGAATCCCTCTGAGTTTATGCTAAAAATGGAACTGAACTGAATTACAAAAAGTATTCATGTTTGGACCTCGTTGAAGATCCTTTAGATTTTTTATTTTGGAAATGTTTATTATGACAGCTTTACCTCTTTTTTAAAGAAGTTTGATTTTTAGCCATTTTTATTATTTTATTGTATATATTTGGTTATAATCAATGGTTGAAACAATAAAGTTTTATTTACTTAGCTGTGTCTCTGCGCTTCCTATTGCTGTTCGCAGACCTGGCTAATCTGTGAATGCCAATAGGAAAAAGCAGGGGTTCGTGTATGCCTGCAGTCAGCTAGCCTGGGAACATTAATAAGGAACGGAGAAGGTAGGAAATAGCACTGGCTGGAGGGTGGGGGCCTCAGGAGGGAAAGTATGCCATCTCAGTGGCAGGGTGGGGTGGGGAGGGGAGGGCTGTATGTGCCAGAGGAACACACGTTGACACACAGGAAACCGTTTTAAAGGCTTTATTGAACATTTTAAAGGATTTATGATCCATAACCTGTCACTTAAGGCTGGGTGTTTGTGCCAGCAATGCAGTTGATGTGCCTGCATAAGGCGTCCCTGATTTCTCCAGCTACGTGCTGCTCTGTTCAGCTAGTCATGGAAGCTAACTGGTAGGGGTGGGGGGTTCTCCAACATGGCTTTGTCAGTCTCACAGATGTTGTGGAGAACACAGGTGAGAGTGGCTAGCAGGGGAGCAAGTCTCCAACTGGAAATCAATCCTAGCAGCTATTGATTTTCAGCACTGCTTCAAGAGCCCTCTCCACAACAGAGCGGGTGGTGCTCAGCTGTTTGTTAAAGTATCTTTGCTCCGGGGTGTGGACAACACTGTAGGCCTTCAGCAAGTAAGCAGGATCCCCTAGAACAGGCTGTATGAGCACCACCACCCCACCGATGCATGTTTCAGTATTGGGTCCAAAGTCCCCATGCACATGCACCCAAAGGGGGACTGGTGGAAAACATGGGCATCATAGTTCTTCCCGGACCATCTGATCAACACATCCACGAACTGGGCACAGTGGTCCACTACAGTCTGGAGAACCAGAGAGAACCCCCCCTTCTGGTTCAAGTAGTCATTCATGATAGGGGGTGGGCAGATGGCAATATGGCTCCCATTGATTGCCCCTATACAGTTCAGGAATTCCCTTCCTCCGAAAGCCCTCCATCACTTTTGCAGGGTCAGCCAACTGCTCCACCCAGTCCCACAGCACTTCCACTATTGCCGTGAAAACCTTGAGGATGGCGGCACCCACTGTGGAGGTTCCAATGCCGAATTGCTGGGCAACACAGCAGCAGCAGTCTGGAACGGTGAGCTTTCATTTGGCCATGGCCACACACTTTGGACGAGCGCATCACCATTTACGGTTTCTCCAGTCGCAGCCTGAGGATATCGGCTATTTGCAGGATGAGAAGACAGCATATCCTGAAGTAAAGAGATGCACTTGGCATCTCACCAAGAGGACAGTATGTTCTCCCACCAGTCCGTGCTTTTCTCTTTGACCAACACAAGCCTCTCAGCGGGTACAGTCATGAGCAGGGCTTTGGTGACTAAGGCCGTGTATTCCGTCAGGTACTTCTCAGCACACATCAGCTCCCCTTGCAGGGCTTCGACCCTCCCCAGCACAGCCAGTTGGCATCACCAGAGGAAGGCAAGTTGACACCGTCAAAGCATGAGTCACCTCCGTGATGTGGTACGTCCCACTGCCATGGCCACAGATCGAGTAACCACCCATCTGTGCCTTGCAATCTCATTAAGTCAACAAGAGGAGAAGGTTTGGATCTGTTTGACGGCTCAAACGTTATACTAAGCAATGGTCATGAAAAATTGAGGCACCATATCGCACACCGTGAAGTTCTCTGGATCCTTCTAAGGAAGATATACTTGGCGATTACCGTCACACAGTGGCAAGCTAACCCCTACAAACGTAATATGCAAATACTAGTAAGGAGTAACCATTCTGAAGACTGGCGTCGTAAGCCTCATCACATTAACATTTTAACAAGACATGTGGTGCTTATTAGAAGCCAGGTTCTTAGCCAAACCCATGGACAGAAGTTCACTGCCTCCATTGGTCCTACCTGTATACCAGCATTCTTGTTTTCTCTGAGAACTTAAGTATCCCCCCCCCACTTTGGAGATATCACTATATAGTTAACATTATCAGTTTCCCTCCACT
The DNA here is from genome assembly GCA_003113815.1 of Sphenodon punctatus. Taxonomy (NCBI): domain Eukaryota; kingdom Metazoa; phylum Chordata; class Lepidosauria; order Sphenodontia; family Sphenodontidae; genus Sphenodon; species Sphenodon punctatus. Next base: position 2,773,803 of record QEPC01003635.1, on the reverse strand, counting down.
GATATCTCAAAGTTTTTCTTTGCAATCATGAAGGCTAACAACTAACCTTTTATTTCATAGAAGTCAAGATTCTGACCATCTGATTATGTCCTGCAGAGCACACAAATGTGTCAAGGGACAGTCCATAAATGATGTAATGCATTAAGGGGGGGGAGGAGCCAGGGCTACAACTTTCTAACGGTTTGTTACAAGGCATTGGTAATATGCAACATAACATGCAAATGCTTGCTTCTTCATCAGACTCATTTAATACATGGGTTGCTCGCTGCCTTAGATATATTTCTTTGTTCCATTCCACCTCTCAATTGACTACATCTTTGCCTGTTCTGCTCCCTACATCTTCCCTCCCTGCTGCTCCCAGGTTCTCATTTTTCTGTAGGCACCACTCCCAATTTTCTCTCTATGCAGCTCCCTCCCTACCACCACCAGTTATCTTCCAAAGTCACAAATTTTTGAGAGAAAAAAAAAAAGTTTCTTCTCACTTGTTTTTCAAATAAACGTTCTGTATTTGACAAATAAAAAGGTTGCTCATATGAAATCGGATTATACATAATGGGTGTTAAAATTACTACTTATTACTATAGCACTAACGTATCTGGATCTGTAAAATCATTAGAGGCAGGTGTCTGCCCTGAGGGGCATACAATCTAGAAAAAAGCAGGGAGAGGGGAAGATAGGGAGAGACGGGATACTTTCATGAAGCTGAAAAATTGCAAGTGCATGTGCTTAGCTTAGTTGCTGACGCAGGACTTGTGTAATAGGCTTTATTAAAAAGAGTCTGTCTTCATGTCACAAACCATGACAACCATGGCAGGAGACTCAAAGATGGGTCTGGCCAGGCTAAGTAAGTCCCCAAGCAGACCAGGTATGGTCTGTAGGTTGTATGTTCGGCATAGTGATGGAGGATGCTCGTCTGGTCTCAAGCACAAATGGAGAGCATCTGTTTCAAGAGAAGCAATTCCAAACAGTATTAAAACCACAACTCTGGCTATGACCTCATAATCAGTCCTATATAATATGCTGTAAAGGCCACAGCCAAATATATGATCCATTCTTACTTTTAAAAATAGGTCGCCACAGAGTTTCCTGGGTCAAGTTCATTGTTGTTGATAGCTCCTTTTTAATTTAGGCCCTTAATAAAGGTTAGACATCGAGAACAGCTACATACAAAATAACTACCATTCTGTGTCAGCAAAAGGTCCACGTAGCCGCCCAAGTATGTAGTCTTTGTTAGTGGCCAGTACCAGATACTTCAGAGGAGATGTACAAGAACAGGCCTATTATAGCGTCAACCAACCCCTACATCCAGTTGGAGGTTTAGAGACATGCTGACCGTATGGTTGCACTCACGTGACCACCTTGGTTAATAGCCACCGATGGACCTATCTTCCATGAATGTGTCTAATTTTTTTTTACCCAGTTATATTATTAGCTCTCTCAACATCCTATGGAAGGAGTTCATGTATTGCTTGGAAAAGCAATTCCTTGTTTGTTTTAAACCTACATTTTGGAAGATGCTTATATGCTAGAAGCTATTTTACAAAAAACTTAAAAGCCTTCATTTCCCTACTTCAATATGGAAACAATTTTTTCCTTTAACCGCTTTTAATACCTAAGATAATCTAAATGTTCAGACAAGCCTCAAACATCTACAGAGATGGCTTTAATAATTAGCAGTAAGACTTGTTGGTATTTAGGAATTTCAGACGCATTTGGATTTAACTATTGTGGTAAGAAAAGTCAACAAATCTATAAATATTTTATTTTGTGAAAAGACTACAGTAGTCTGAGAATGGCTGACTATTTGGCTGTCATTAGATGTAACCACAAGCTATAATGCAACTCTCAGTTAGGAATGTGACAAGATACTTAAGCATGAAGCATTTAAAAGTGCATAAGCAGCAATATAAATTGTATTAATTTATTGATAGTACCAGGAAATTCCATTCCCAGCCTTCTTTAAATTATTTTCCATAGAAATGACAGATACAAGCTTCTCATCTGAACGCTATCATGATATTCCCATTTTTATTAACTGTTCTTCCCCAATCTGGAAACCTAAATGTCTGGTTCTTCTAGAGTGAATTATATTCACAAGTAATTCATGGTTGAAGAGTCCCAGAACTGAAGTTGTAAGATTTTGAAGTACCCATCATATTGAGGTTAAAATTTGAAACTCAATTCCATTACTGCTAGCCAGTAGCTCTACAACTGTGGAAACGCATACCTCACTGTATAGCATAGACCAAATTCCCACTGATTCCAGTAGGTGAGGACTGCACACCCTATGTTTTGTTGTACAGTGCAACATCATTATAATGTCGTTACATATTTGGTTATAATGCAAGGCATGGCTCCCAACATGCTTCATCAAAAAGGCAGTACACTTTGTTTTTCAATTAAAATCACAATGCGACTGTTCCAGGGATTAGTTTTAAGCATCCTCATTGAAACATGAATTTGGTTATAATGCAGTGTGAAGCATGGCTCACAAATACCATGTTATAAACAGGTTGCACTGCATACACAGCACAGCTATTAATCTGTTCCAAAAATACATTTAACCTTCTATCACAAAAATCAATTAAGACTTAAGGGATAGCATTAGAGGGCAATGAAGTAAAATACTGTACTGCTCACATAACATTTTTTATTTACATTAAGTACAAAGATGCACAGTTCATCACTGCACAGCAACTTTTAACTCCTCCAGCCTATACATTTTTTATAACCTTGAATTTGATACAGCACTTCTGTATGTTCTTTTAAAGAATTATGGTTAGTGGAAAATTTCAGGTGGTTTCTCCCCTCCCCCCCTTTCTTTTTTTAAAAAAGAATTTTTTGCCATTGGTTCCCAAACATTTTGCTTATGTGACCCAGACAGTCAAGACGTTCAAAATATATCAGCTCCTTCAGTCTGCCGGGGGTGCCTTCGGCCCCTTCGGTCTGCCGGGGGTGCCTTCTTGGAGGTCCCCCATGTTAAGTGGGGGCCACAATGGAGAGGGCGTTCTCAGTGGCCAGGCCACGCCTTTGGAACTAGCTTCCGGAGGAAGCTTGCCTGGCCCCAAGCCTTTTGATATTCCAGCGAAGATGTAAAACCTGGCTGTTCGCCCAGGCCTTTGGGGAGGGTGGGTTAATGGGGTTATGTCCCCTACCCAGTTTATTGTTTTAAAGGTTTCCTGGGCCCTGTTTTAATACGTTATGTATTTTTGATGTGTTTTAAATGTTTTATATGTATTTTATATTATTTTTTTTGTTGGAAGCTGCCCCGAGCTATTCTCAGGAGGGGCAGGGTATAAATCTAGAAATAAATATCAAGTTTCAATCAGGATCATGACCCCATCTCCAGATGGCACAACCCCACTCCACAGTTTTAGAATTCTGCTTCGGCAAAGTATTTATAGTTCCTAATTAGTACAATGTTAAGTACATTTTAATTGAAGGAGTGCTCTTTACTGAGGACTTCCGCTAAACTTTATATAGCACGCTAGTTCTCATCCCACGGGATAGTCCACTGTGTCCCTTTTCATTCCACATAAAACCCTTCTCTTCGTGCAACCCATTCACGTATCTTGCAGCTCTTAGGTCTCTATCATTCCACTTCCTCCTCGGTCATTCTATTCACTCACCATGGCTTCCTCCTTGTTACTCCTTGACACTTATTCTTTCTCTCGCACACACCACCTGTTTCCCTACTTCTTGTTCTACTACTCTCCACTGTCTTCTCATTGTCATTCCATCTCCACATCATTATCCCTTCCTCATCATTCTTCCTATTCACCCTATCCCTAGGTTGGTCTTTCCATACACTTCTCATTTCAGTTTATACTTTTTCCTGTTCTTTGCATTCTCTCTTCTCTTTGCTAATCCTTACGGGATTGCACTTTAAATGGTCATTTCCTTTTTTGTTGGGACAGTAGATCTTTGGTTAAAAGCTGCACTTATACGGCAGATGCCCTCACACAGTGGCTGTGGGCAGCTGTACCACTGCTAACAGATTCTGCCCCACAATAATGCAGTGACTCATTTTTCATAGTAGCACCTTAAGTACAGGAAGCTGTGAACACAGCAATGCTTGTGCTTAGCAGTCCCAGACTAAATGCTGCTAGAATGAGTGGATTAGAGAGAGAAAAAAAAACCACCCAGTCTGAGCTACGTGCCATAGCAACTACACTACCTCCCATGTCTCTCAACTCACTGTGGAAAGATACCTGTCTTACTTTCTAACCAAATGCTTTATTAATAAATGCCACCTTTTAATTATAGTTGCCCATAATTAGTAGTCACAGACAAGGTCTGCTTTTTTAAAATAATTGTAACTTTTATTCAAAGCCATACAGTATTTCATGTAAGAGTCTGAAAATACTTATGTAAGTTAAGGGGGGTTGTTAATTAACTTCCCAAGTTGCTGAAAAGTCCAAAAGGAATCTAAGTATTTAATACCTGTATGCCAAAAATAAAGACAAAAGCTAAATTTGTGACACTGTGCTGGCTGGAGTAAGCCCTAGCAGTACTGGCTCCCAGACTAGCCAGCACAGCACCAACAACAACTGCTAGACACATGCCTGAGTACAGTTGGGTCCCATTAGGGCTATACAAACAGGGGGGCTCAAAAAGAAAAGGGAAAGAGGATCCACAGAGACTGATGGCTGGGTAAACTGCTGGCTGTTGGAGCCACTACTATCCCAAGTAAGGGACTATTGCACCAAAAACCAAGGAGCCTGATGTTTCAGATACCCCAGGGATACTGATTATCGGGACTGTATATATGTGAGGGCTACTGTAAATAAAGAACATGTAAAGGAGAATCTGATGGCATGAGCCTTTGTGACAGGCGGCATCATCCGCCCTGGCCCTGCAGCAACTCAGCCACCATGAGAGTAACCCTACAACAGGTGCCAAGAGTACTCCTTGTTGAAAACAGTGTTCTCTTACTGATTTTCCCAGCTTATCCAAAATATGCAAGGAAGGCAAGCAACTTTCATTGGTAAAAAATAGGTGGTGTATAAAGTTTCCTGTTTGGCCCTGCCCCCATTGTTTATATGGCCCGCCATCAGTATGGAGATATCAAACAAATGTTATCAGCTCCATGAATTCAAACTGTGGTAGCTGGCAGTTTAAGCATATGGGCCAAACCCACTTACTTGCGAATCCTATTGATTTCAATTGGACTTGAGAATCTCTAGCAAGTGTTTTTAGAATTGCTGCTCTGTTGCACAGGGACTGGAACTGTAATTTATGCCCTGCTAACGGCCTCTTTACATAGGTCTTAGTGTAAGATGATATCATGCCCAGAGATTATTAAAAACGTATAGGCTGGAGGAGTTACTAAAGATGCTGTGAAATGTGCATCTTTGTCCTTAATACAAGTTGCATAATATTTCTTCTCTAAGGTTCCAGCCTTTAAGTTAAAAAAGGTTTTAGCCCTCACAGTTAATGGACAAAAGTGAGCAGATGCCTGGATGAAACCTAAACACACAAAAAAAACCTCATTTTTAAACAAATGACAAGATTTTGAGATGCCAGACTGCTGATGTTGGAGCTGTTAAGAGCTGTTGAATTTCCCATTAACATGTGACATTTATGATATGAAATGCAGTAAAATCAAACAGCAAGGAAAACGGAATTGGTCACCTACCTTCGGTGAATTCTTTTCTCCCCTGCGCTTCGGATACTCCTCCGTTCGGGTAGCTCTGCGCTTGACCGCCAGGAGGCGGAAGAAGAAATTCGCTACTGCACATCCCGAGCTACCCCGATCCTTCTCCAGTTGATTTCCAAGCCAAGAACCAGATTCTCCATCATCAGGACAGCAGCCAGTGCGAATGAGAAACAAATGTAGGATAACATGACTAACAGCGATTAAAAAATACCATAACACCTAACAGGGGGAAGGAAGACTTTCCCTCCGGATAACCTTAAGAACTCCCAAAGAAACTAAATAAACTATGGGTAGGAAGGTCAAACTCCCTAGCCTTCTTTATGCTGTTTGGTAGGGAAGGCCAGAGGAGTATCCGGAGCGCATGGGAGAAAAGAATTAACTGAAGGTAGGTAACCAATTCAGTTTTCTCCCCCTGCCTCCGGCTACTCCTCCGTTCGGGATGTACCCAAGCAAAAAGACCTCTAAGGGTGGGAACAAACAACACCGGGAGAATCCAGCACCACCTGAAGTACTCTTCTACCAAAAGCAGCCTCTGCTGATTTATACACATTCAATTTGTAGTGTTTAACAAAAGTATGTAGAGAAGACAAAGTGGCTGCTCTGCATATTTCATTGTAGGAGGCTCTAGCTTTAAAAGCATAGGAAGTAGCCATGCTCCTAACTGAATGAGGCCAGATTTGGAGGGGAGGAATCCTACCCTTTGCCTTATAGAATTCAACAATACATTGCTTTACCCATTTTGATATTAGGGTTTTTGAAGCCTTAGTTCGCTTATATCTGGGCCTGATATTAACAAGAGGGCCGTGCATGTTCTAAATCCTTGCACCATAGCCAAGTACACTTTTAGTGCTCTACGCACATCTAGGGTATGTCAAAAAATTTCTTTTGGATGGACTGGCTTAGAACAAAAAGGTAAGACTATTTCTTGACTTCTGTGAAAAAGTGAGTTGACCTTAGAGATGAAAGCTTGGTCTAATCTCAATGTAACTGATTGTTCCTGAAAAGAACAAAAATTTTCTTCTATATAGATAAGGCACCCAATTCTGAGATTCTCCTGGCCGAAGTAACGGCTATCAAAAAGGCCACCTTAATTGAAAGCCTATACAAAGAAACATGCCTAAGAGGCTCGAAAGGAGCTCTGGTCAGAGCGTCCAGGACTAAATTTAAGCTCCACGAGGGATACCTGTGGACTGCTGCCAGGGAGAGGACTCTTGCTGCTCTCAAAAACTGCCTGACATGTCTGTGAAATGGAACATGCTTATTAGATACCGCCCTCAGGACAGAATCCAAGGTTACTGCTTGTCTAGCTAAGGTGTTGAGTTTTAGTCCCTTATCTAGCCCCTCTTATAGAAACTAAAATTTCTGGAATTCCTGCTTTGCACGGATCCTGGTCCTTTGTCATTGCCCAATGGGCAAATGTTCTCAAAGTAACCATATGATCTCCTGGTCGTTGGTCATCTACACAGCAGACAAGTCAAAAGGACAGCGTCAGAATATCCCTTATTTTTTAAAGCTGAGCATTCAACTTCCAAGCTGTCAACCTTCGATTTTGTAAGTTGTTGCACAGTAACGGTCCCTGCCTGAGAAGAATGGGAAGAAGGGGCAAGATCCTGTGCGGGGCCTGACTCGGCTCTATCAGGTCCGAAAACCATGGTCTTCTGGGCCACCACTGTGTTACGAGGATTATCTGTGCCCCCTCGATGGCCAAGGTTGGTTCAATGCATCCACTGCTATTGCTGCTCTGCACGGAGTTCTGGACATGAACCTCAGGACTTGTGCATTCTCTTGATTGGCAAAGAGGTCCATTAGGGGAAGACAGAAGAGCTTTACTAGGTCGTTGAAGACTTCTCTGTCCAGAGTCCATTCTTGCTGATCGAGAGTGCAGCAACTGAGCCAGTTTGCCTGCGAGTTGTCTCGGCCCTGGATATGCAGAGCCTTCACAGAGTGCACATGCTTCTAAGCCGATGTGAAGAGCTTTACTGCCTCCACATGGAGACAAGTGGACCTCGAGCTGCCCTGGTGATTTATGTAAGCTTTGGCTGTTGTATTGTCCGTATAAATTAAAAGATGTCGGGTGGTGAGTGATGGCACAAGTTGTCTCAGGGCGAGGCAAATTGCCTTTAGCTCCAGAAAGTTGATGCTCCGAGATGTCCTTCTTGTTCAATAACCCCTAGACAGAGGTGGGTCCGGAATGGGCTCCCCATCCTCTGAGGCTGGCATCCGTCATTATTACCGCTCTGGTAGGCTCCGTCAGCGGAGTTCCTACGTTGAACATCTCTGGTCTTAACCGCCAAGGAATTTAGTGTCTTAGGTTTTGAGGAATAGAGACCCACAGATTGAAACCTAGTGTCAGCTCTCTTTGCATAGGCCCAAGCAATAGCTGCAAGGGTCTGAGGTGGAACCGACCCCATTGCACCTGTCGGGTGAAGGAAATCAAAAGGCCTAGGAGTTGCGCTAGTGTCATTAGTCTCATCCATGTTCGATGCTTTAAGAGACGAATTAGTGTGTGGATTTTCAGCTGTCTGGAGGGAGGAAAAAGAGCGATGTCTGAAGTTGTATCTAGAATTACCCCTAGATGTTCCAGCCTGTGAGTGGGAGATAAGTGGCTCTTCTCCCTGTTGATCAGAAAGCCATGAAGGTTCAGATAATATATGGATCTGTCTAAGTCTGCTAGGATCTTGGTGTGTGACTGAGACCTGATCAGAAAGTCGTCATGGTAGGGATATAGATGGACTCCCTCTTTCCTGAGATTCGCTATTAGAGGAATCAGGATCTTGGTGAATGTTCTTGGCGCTGAGGACAGGCCGATTGGAAGGGCTCTGAACTGATAATGTGTCTGTTGATAGCAGAATCTGAGCCACCTCCTGTGGGGTGGCTAGACTGGGACATGTAGATACTATAGGCTTCCTTCAGATCCAGAAAGATCATCCAGTCCCCCTCCCTCAGGCTCTGGCAGATGGATGAAACTATTTCCATCTTGAACTTCTGTATCTATAGACTTGTTTAGGGTCTTTAGGTCTAGAACCGCTCTCCAGGTGCCCAGCTTTTTGGCGACCAAAAAGATGATTGAGTAGAGACCTAGTCCAGTTTGTTCTGGCAGAACTCTCTCTATGGCCTGAATTAACAGAAGTCTCTGAATTTCCCCCACCATGGACAGGTGTTTTGCTGGGTTGTTTGAGGAGGGGAAGGATATGAATCTTTCCTTGGGATGCCTTACCATAGCCCTGTCTTACACAATTTAGCATCCGAAACAGACTTTTCCCAGACCCCTAAGAAAACTTGAAGTCTGCCCCCGACCTCCGACTCCTCTAGGTACTCATAAGTCCTGTTTGGGTTGGCCTGCGGAAGGGCCTCTGGGCGTTCGTCTGTCAAATCTACCCTGTGTGGCCCCTGTTGCGAAAAGGGAAATTGAGCGAGGGTTCTCTACTGGTTTGAGGCTGGAACTTCCTAAAAGCTCTGTAATTTCCCCTAGATTTGACTGGTGGGTCACAATAAACCCTCTTTGACCCCACCTGTTTTAGGTTTAGTCTCATCAGTGGCATCCGCAAGGACCTTGTCTAGACACATGCCAAACAGTTTGAATCCCTTATGGGGCCTGAAACTAGGAGATTTTTGGCCGTGATATCCCCCTGCCACGATCTCATCCAGTCTCCTTCTATCCGAGACCGTGTTTGCTACTGCACAAGCTGACCAGGTCATAGCATCCATGGTGGAATCAGCCATTAATGCTGTAGCCAGAAGGATGCAAGATGTCAATACCTATCCTGAGCTTCCTGCAGCCAAGACAGCAGGGCTCATGCCACATACGAGGACATGATATTGATTCTTAGGGTCAAGGCTGATGAGTCTAGCCCCCTTCTAAGGGCTGAGTCTATTGCCTTGTCTGTGGAATCCCTTGGATAGCAATCCCCCTCAATGGGGAAAACAGTTTGCCTGGCCAGTGAGACAGCCGCTGCATCCACCTTTGGATTTTTGAACAGTGGCTCCTTCCTTCTAGAGAAAGAATATAAAGAGACCTGGGTCTTATTCATTTTATAGGCCTTGTTAGGGTGTTTCCACTCTAACACTAATTTCTCGAAAGCCTTATCCAAAGGAACTCCTGGATCTTTGCCATGTACTGATGGGATGTACTCCATCTCCTCCTTGTCCTGGGAGTCAGATGAATCTCCTTTGATTGGCTTCTCCTTCAATTGCAAGGATTTAGACACCTGAGTCAAGAGCTCATCTCTGTAAGAGAGGGGAAACTGCCTATCCTTCTCCTTGGGATCAGGCAGGGGTTCCTGGTATTCTGTCTCCTCTGCCTCAGAAAACTCCTTACTGGGATCTGAGCATGTCCTTTGCGCCTTTTAGGTCGCTCATTCGCAGAGCTTTCCTCAGAAGACTGAGGAGAAGCTAAAAGGCAGGCTATGGCGCCCCCTTTTCCTGCCCTTTGGTGATCCTTGATAAAGGGACCCTTGAGAGACTGACTTGGAGGGGGCTCTTTTTCTTTTCCCTTGAGTTTGGAGATCACATAATTTGTCTAGGGACTGAAGAATTTTCCCCATAGAGTTAGCTATGGAAGACACAGTGGCTACTTGCATGTCTTCGTTAACTGACAGACTGCTCTCGCGATTGGCCCTCCGTTGCTGGCTCCATCTCTCTGCACTGAAGGAGTTAGAAGCCGGTCTGGGTCAGCTTTCCGACTTGAACAGATTCTCGCCGTGCAGAGTCTGTTCCCGGGCCGGTGGGGGCGTCTGCCAAGACTGGGGACCGGCCCTAGTTGGAGAAAAGTCTCCCAAACGACTCCCCCACTCCCAGACGCCTTGCTAGGAGCTGTCCGGAGCTCTTTAAGTGGTTCCCAAGACCGGGTCTGGGAAAATCGCTGCCCCCATGCCCCTGTCATAGGTCTGTGCACTTCTCCTTGGAATTTGGCAGGAAGAAGAATACCAAAACAAAACAAAAAACAAAACAAGCTCCTGATGGTCCGAAGGCAGAAGACTGACTGGAGAAGGATCAGGGTAGCTTGGGACATGCATGCACAGTAGCGAATTACTTCTTCTGCCTCCTGGTGGTCAAGTGCAGAGCTACCCGAACGGAGGAGTAGCTGGAGGCAGGGGGAGAAAATGAATCCCACACACCTGTATTTTAGGATAATACCTAACTAGTGCAAAAATCATTAATACTATTTAGATTTAAATTGAAAAACACTATTTAGATTTCAACAGAGCCAGTGTAGCCTAGTGAACAGGAACTTGGTTTGGACTTGCGAGACCAGGGTTTAAATCCTGTTTTAACCATGAACTCACCTTGGGCAAGTTACTGTCAGCCTTCGTTCCTCATCTGTAAAATGGGAACCACCACCACCTCACAGAGCTGTTGTGAGGGTGAACTACATAAAGAACGTAAAGCACTTTGAACAACAAAAGACTATATAAATAATTTCTTTTTTTAATGCAAATCATGCTTTGGTCTTTTAACTTACAGTTCATTTAAAGACATACCACTATTTAGCAATCACAAGGTTTTATTCAGCTGCAGGAAAAAAATTGCAGATAAGGGTTTCACTGGGCAAAATGCTGAACATATGAAAGAATCCTAGATGCAATGTGTCTGCTTCTAAGTTTTAATAAGCTAAGAAAAAATAATCACTAAAGTAAAATTTTAAAAATATAAAATAAAAATTACATTACATAGCAACAAACATTAAAAACAAACAAACAAGTTTCTATGCTTGTTAACTGATCATAACTATACCTCATAATGTGCTGGTTGTTCGTACATTGAACACAGGCGTTCCGTAGGCATCTAAAACTTTCTGCTATTAGCAGCAAACATGCATCTAGACTTATCAGTTCACTGGTATCCTTGAAGGTCAATTCAATTTCACATGACGCTTTTGTTAGGATTCGCAGGAGGTTTTGGAATATGCTTTCCTCTGCCATTTCCCTGAAAGAAAGAATAAATGTAGTGAATAATGTGGCACTATAGCTTATTATGTGTGGGGAAAACATTCATATAGCCCGATGACAGCCTGCATAGTAGGGGAGACTGAAGTAAGAAACGAAAAGCGAGGAGGACTGGTTGAAAGAACGGATATCGAGCATTGGACAAGGACTGCAATGAAGTACAAACAAAATCTGGGAGAAAGCATGATGGAAATCTTGTGTACTCTCTTATCAAGACTGAAGAGAGATAGACAACATCTCATAAAGGGAGGAATATATTGTTGGAAGATAAAAAAAAAATTACGTCTCACATGCCATCCAAGATTAACCATTTCCTCATTTAAAGTGCATCACAAAATGTGGAGTTGACATGGTATTGCAAGATGTTTTTGCAATAAATACCAAACTACCACAACACAACGGGTAAAAACAAGTGTAACAGTAACCCTCTCTGGCCCGTGGACCACTGTTATGTTTGTCATCAGGCAGCCAGATGTTCACCCATGACCTCCGGCATGTTGGTGGCAAGCCCAGGTTCTCACCTCGGCAAAGGGCAGAGGCCACAGCCCAGGCTACTGGCAGCCTGATCAGGGCAAAGGCGGCCAGAGTGTGTTCCCACTTTGTTCAGATGTTCCACATCTGTTCCCACTGGCCTGTATCAGGTCCGCCATGGCCAGCAGCTATGGCTGCCCATCATGACAGGGGACGGGGTGCTGGATGCAGCACGAGGCCAACCACATGTTCGTGCATCTTCCCCCCCACCCCCCAAGACACATGAACCTTTGTTTCACAGCCTGACCCAGTCCAGACTGTGTCCGTGGCGGTTTCCTGACTCGAGCTGGGCTGGGTTGCTCCTCAACAAAGGAGCATCACTGTTAAATGTTAGAATAAATAACGTGTCCAAAATTGTAGACCAGTGGTGGGGACTCTCGGTTCTGAAGGCCAAATGGAGCCTGCAGCTAGTTTTTATTTGGCTCCTTTTAATTTCCTGCCCCAAAGCACTCCAAGAGTGAGCTCAGAGGAAAGGAGCAGAAATGAGAGCACACACACGAGGACAGAGAATGGATCCATGGCAGGGATCCATGATGTGAACCCTCCTCTTCCTTACCCCACCCCTGAACATACTCCAACACCACTACCTTCAACTGCAATGTGGCCCTCGGGGCTTGTACTAATTTTCAAAGTGGCCCTGGAAGAGAAAAGATTCCCCACACCTGCTGTAGACCATAAATCTAGGGCTCAAGCGGCAGCAGCTGTTACCACGCCGCCATTCCATTCCGAGAACTTGGCACTTAATGCGCCTTGCCGCCAACTTCCCCTCAATATTTCCACGATTCCACATTACCTGCTGCCAGCATCTGCAGATGCGGCATGTCTGCAGTTTGCGAGCACAAGCAGTTTTATGCCACCTTCTGCCACTGAGCGCGAGTTCCTGACACACCGTGATGCTGAATAATATATCATTGAATTAATGAACTTAGGGTGACTGACTATCTGCTTCGGAGTCCGCTGCAGGCGCGTAGCCACCGTGGTGCGGGGCGGAGGACGCATTTGCGCCCGTGCCCTGCCCTGGGAGAGGGCCGGCAGCCATCAGGGCCGGCCCCAGGCATATGCGGTATCTGCGGGCCCTGCTTCCGAGTCCCGGAGGAGTCTCTCTTGCACCACCGGCACCACCTTTTAGAACAGCTCAGTTGTAGCCCCGCAGCACTGCTACACCCCAGGGAATGTTGCTGCCTTGTAAACAAAGTTCTTCTTCGAGGGGCTCCTTCCATTCTCACAAATGGGAGAGTACCAAGCCTAGAAAGAGGCAGTGGGGAAATTTTCTAACAAAATGACACTCCATGCAGGTTGGATCTACAGCCTGGGAGGGGGGTAGCAGGCAGGGGGCAGCCTGCTCTGGGAGGGTCCATTCAACTGGGGGAGGGTTGGTTGTTCAGTGCTGTCTCTGTTAGAAGGATGGACAGATTCTCCCTCTTCCCTTTGTGATCGCCGCAGAGAGAGAACTGGGGGTGCAGAGCAGCTAAAATGAGGCAGAGAGCCATCCCAACAAAGGGAAAGAATTCCCTTGGCACCCTAACACACAAGAGAACTCACAGAAGAGCAGGGACTCTTCTCTCCCCCCCCACCCCGGATCACCATCAGGAGCCAGGTGCTCGCTCACTGCTGCTGGGGATCCCTGCATGCTAAGCAGGACAGAGACTAGTGCACAAGGGGGGTGGGGGGGGTGGACAACAAACAGGGCAGTACCCAGAGTTGAGCTTTGAGGGAGGGATCTTTGTTATCCCTCCCTGTGCACTAGTCACTGTCTCTGTCCCGCTTAGAGTGCAGGGATTCCCCAGCAGCAGTAAGACAGCACTGAACAATCAACCCTCCTCCAGCTGAATGGACCCCCAAAGCAGGCTGCCCCCTGCCTAGGCTATAGATCCAACCTGCATGGAGTGTCATTTTGTTAGAAAATTCCCCCACCGCCTCTTTCTAGGCTTGGTACGCTCCCATTTGTGAGAATGGGAGGAGCCACTTGAAGGAGAACAGAAGGTTGCTGCCTTGTAAACAAGGTTCTTCGAGATGGTTCCAAACATTCTCACAAGCACCCACCCTTCTTCCTAATTTCTTAGATTTGGAAGGAACTGTGTAGGGTTTAGGTACCTTATATAGGGTGGGGGCGTGTGACCGTCATGTGGTGGTTGTTTTTTTTTAAAGCTAGTGAGCTTGGTATATGCCGGTAAGAGAAGGGCGCGTGCAAGTGAGAATGGAAGGAGTCCCTCGAAGAACTTTGTTTACAAGGCAGCAACTTCCCCCCCACTACGGTGGCTACGCCCCTGGCTGCAATGCTGCGAGAATCACAAAGCTGCCGCGCTTAAGGGGAAACTGTGGCAAACCTGCCGCCCCGCGTGAAATCTACAGTGGCAAAAATACCGCAGCAGCAACTGCAGAAAGCTGCGAGTGCAAGGCGTGAAAAATTGCTCCCTTCCTAACTGTGCTGCTTGGTGCGGAGGAGCGCTTTCCGCCACTAATTGCTGCCGCAGCGGTACACCATTTCAGCCCTACATACACCAAGTCACCAGCTTTTCTAGATAATAAATAGCAATCATTAATGACCACAGGCCATATATTGCTTTAATTTACATACATCTTCAAAACAACACAACCGAAATGTAATCACAGTCAAACCACTTGCTCTGAAATAGTTCCCTTGATTTCGGTGGGACTACTCCAGAATAAAATGCATTGAAAGACTGAAGCCTAAAAAGACTAAACACAAGCACCATGGTTCTAACCACATGCAAGAGGCATACAAGATCTTGTAAGAATACGAATTAACATGATGAAAGGCTCATTTAAATTTTGTATTTCTATACTGTTTCCAACATCAGGTGCTTTACAGGATGGCACAAGAAATCTCAATCAAGTGGCTAGTCCATCAGTGAGTTTTCTTGTTGAGCCAAGGCAGTTAATGGTGCTTCATATCTTTAAACAGGATCTATATTCCTTATAAGCAGATAAGCCATTTTGAATCATACTATTATATATTTTATACCCCACATCCTCCTGCTGACAGCAGCTGACAACTCACCAATTTAAAAAATACAATAGAATATAAATATATAACTATAAAAGTCCACATGGTGGAGCACCACAAAATACAAAAACCCTCAACCCCATCTCCCTCACCAAAGGCCTAGCACAGTCATCAAAAAGAGAAGTCCAGGGCCACCCAGGCCTCTACTGGAAGCGAGTTCCACATTCTTGGTGCGGCCACCAAGAACGCCCTCTCCATTGTCATCCCCAAAGATACCATGGGGACTTTGAGAAGGGCGCTCCCGGCTGACCACAGGGGTCAAACCAGAGCCCAGGGAGTGAGGTAGTCTGCCGATAGATAGGGCCTAGGGTATATTATTTATTATTAAAATGTATATGCCGCCCCCTCCTGCTAAGCATCTCGGGGCGGCTAACTTTTTTCACACACATAACTAAAGTACAATTAAAACCTAGAACTTCCAGATTAAAATAGCCCATACCCAAACCCTCCCTAACACAACCCAGCCCCCCACCCACTACCTGTCTCCCCCACCCCTACACACTCCCTTCCCCCAAAGGCCTGGTTGAACAGGCAGGTCTTACAGGCTCGGTGGAAAGCCAGACTTGGGGCCAGTTGAGCTTCCTCTGGGAGGGAGTTCCAAAGCTGCGGTGTGACTACCGAGAACGCCCTCTCCATTGTGGCCCCCCCGGCTAACCCAGGGGACCTCCAAGAAGGCACCCCCGGCGGACCGCAAAGATTGTCCCAGGACCCAAGGAGTGAGGCGGCGTCTCAGACAGGAGGGGCCCAAGCTGTTTAGGGCTTTAAAGGTTAAGGCCAGCACCTTGAATCGGGCTTGGAATGCTGTAGGCAACCAGTGCAGAGCTCGGAGCACTGGTGTTATGTGCTCCCTCCGACCCGGCCCTGTCAGAAGATGGGTCGCCGCATAGGTAAACACCAACATCTTGAATCGGTCCCAGAAGGCTATAGGCAACCAGTACAAAGAATGGAGCACAGGTGTAATGTGCTCATGACGACCCATCCCCACAAGTAGACAGGCTGCCACGTTCTGCACCTGCTGCATCTTCCAAACCACCACCATGGGTAGCCCCATGGAGAGCGCATTACAATAGTCCAGGCCTTGAGGCAATGAAAGCATGGATGAAAGCGGCCAGGTCAAAGTCAGAGACATACAGCCGAAACCGCCACACTAGATGTAACTGGCGAAACGTGCTCCTCGCCACAGTCCCCACCTGGGCATGCAGTTGGAGCTGGGAATCGAGGAGCACCCCCAGACTACGAATCTGGAGGCAAACCTAGTCAGTGATGGGGGACACAAATTCCACCACCCTCCGCACTAGCATCACCTCTGTCTTGTCAGGATACAGCTTCAGGTGGTTCACCCTCATCCAGTCCCTCACAGTCACCAGAAACTGAGTAAGCACTGAGGCTGCCAGGTCTGGGTAAGATGATGAAGATACAGTTGGGTGTCATCAGCATATTGATGGCAATGAACCCTCCAACTGCACACAACCTCCCCAAGTGGCTGCATATACACACTGAATAAGAGGGGACAGAATGGAACTGTGGAGGACCCCATACGGGAGGTTAAGCTGATTGAAATTCAATCCCAA
The DNA here is from genome assembly GCA_003113815.1 of Sphenodon punctatus. Lineage (NCBI taxonomy): Eukaryota > Metazoa > Chordata > Lepidosauria > Sphenodontia > Sphenodontidae > Sphenodon > Sphenodon punctatus. The sequence goes on along the minus strand of QEPC01003635.1, from coordinate 2,757,069 downwards.
CAAGACAAAGGTGATGCTAGTGGGTGGGGTTGATGATCTGGGAGAGGGGGAAACTCCCATTGTTTGGGGGGGGGGGGGGGAAGGCTGTCCATTGATTTCTCATGTGCGAAGGCTAGGGGTGCTCCTGGATGTGGACTGTGGCAAGGAGCGCCTTTTGCCAATTACATCTGGTGAAGAGGCTTCGTTCATATGTCTCAGACTCCAATCTCGCCACTGTCATCCATGCATTCGGCACCTCGAGGCTGGACTACTGTAATGTGCTCTACGTGGGGCTGCCCATGTTGATGGTTCAGAAGTTGCAGCTGGTGCAAAATGCAGCGACCCGCCTGCTTACTGGGATGGGTTGCAGGGGGCATATTAAACCAGTGCTCTAAGCATTGCACTGGCTGCCTATTGTCTTCCTAGCCCCATTCAAGATGCTGGTTTTGACCTATAAAGTCTTACACAGCCTGGGTCCTGCTTACCTGAGGAATCGCCTCACCCCGTGGGTGGCACCTGCTGTCAGAGAGCATCCGCATTATTGGCGAGTCCGAAACGACAGGTGGGCATTCTCGGTGGATGCTCCATTGCTGTGTAATGTGCTCTCAGCAGAGATCCACCTCAGCCCGAATCTCCTTGCTTTCCACCAGCAATGCAAAACCTGGCTTTTCCACTAGGCATTTAGCGGGAGAGGGTGGGGTGGCTAAACTATTTTTTGTAGAGACCTGGATTTAGTGATGATTATTTATGTTTTATATATTTCTGGATATTGTTTTCATTGTTAATTGGGTGACTGCAAAAGCCAACCCATCAATACTTAACAGCAAGCTTCAGACTGTGTCCACAATCACTTGTCTTTCCAAAGATGTCTTTTGGTCACCAATTACTTTTGAAACATTACAACGATACAGCTGAATTGGCTATGAGGCCATGTATAATGTACACACTAGTCACAAGACGACAGGTAGGAAAGTATTCCAGTAGATGCATGATATAAGTTATTTTTAAGGTAGGGGAAGGACAATTACTTGACTCAAGCCTCCCACTTACAAGTGTTCTAGCCGATATCACTTACACACAAAAGCCAGAAGATTAGGCAATTTGGAGACCAACATACCACAGAACCTAGAAATAAACTTATCCGCCCATACTTTTCCTCAAACACTTGACAGTCTTGCAGAGGAGCAATGAGCACTACGCATGAGAAAAATGTTTGCTCTTGCTGAGTCATGATACTACACAGAACCATTATCAGTTACTCAGCTCAACTGAGTAAGAGTAATTCACCAGTTATTCTAAGAAAGGATCTTTAAAAGAAGTTGCCATCAGACTCTAATTGTTCCCTGTGCTACGAATTGGAATACCACACGTAACCACTGGGTCAAGTCTCCTGACTCAGCTTCAAAATATAGAAATCAGCGGTCATAGTGAGCCACTGCTTACTAGTATACAACATTCAATTATTTTAAATTGTTAAAAGACAGGAAAGCTGTCTGTCTAATCTCTTTAAGTGTGCTCTAGTGACTTGTAAAAACTATGATGAAATTTTTCCAATGCAAGAAGTTGCTAAAGTGCAGTACGACATTACACAAAAGTAGTGCGAGAGCCAGTGTGGTGTAATAGCTAAGCGTGCAGTATGTGGACCGGGAGGGGAGGGGTGGAGGGATTCTAGTCTTGCCAAAGCCAGAAACTCACTAGGTGACCTTGGCTAGTCACATTATTCTCTCAGCCTGACCTACCTCACAGGGTTGTTGTGAAGTTATATTAGTTATATGTAAAGTGCTCCCGAGTGCCATTTATAAAAAATAATATTAATAATCTTTAATTAAAACCATGCTACCATAATGTAATATTCACCCTGCATAATGATCAATGAAAAGGCTGAACACTGACAAGTTGCTATAAAGGATACATTCCACCTAACAATAGTAAGCTGAACTACTATGATCTAATTGTATCAAAGAAACTACTCCACTTCAGGTCCAAACCAAAGTAGTTATTCCTCAATCTTCCCCTAATGGTTTTCTGTTGGAACTGCATAGCATAGGGATAATAGTTACTTTGTTGTAAATGCATTCACATTAAAGCTAAGGAGAGTACGCACTCATTTTTCTGGAGTACACACTTTTCCTACTCAGTAACTTTTATATAGTGAATGCTTCAGAAGTAAAGCAAAGGCAGGCACAATTACTTCAAAATATCTGTTTGCCCAAACCTGGCCATACAGAACTAACAGGCGTCTATATTTAATTTATTTTTTTAAAAACCACCAAAACACAAAACAAAACCCTAGGACTGGCTAAAATTACACTGACTAGCAAAAATAAAGTATTTGTAATGAAGGAAGGAAGTGAACTATTAAGGTCCGATTACTTTGCCCTTTTCCAAAAACACTGCATTTACATTTTATGTAAAGGAATATTTGTAGTTTTCTATGGAACTCTTAACTGCAGGATGCAAGTGGCACACAAGTATCAATTTACTCCACCACCACCAAAATAATCCCCATTTAACATTTACAGCATTGAAGCGCCCAGTCTGAGTTTCAGAAGTGCCTACAGATTCTATTGAAATTCAGTAAGATTTGTGCTCCTAATCACGTAGGTGTCGCTCCTCAAAGCAGTCTGTGAACACAAAGCCGTTTACTTTAACATGGCTTGTGCTGGCAAAGCAGTTTGAGGATCCAGTTACCAGAAGCCTTTTTAAAAAATCCTACCAAGGGAATGACTCCCACTCCCTTGCAGCAACACCATGGGTTGCAAGATGGAGTTTTCTGTGATGTCCGAGCGGCTCTACTGCAAGATGCTCCACTGCCAAAGCACCCCATATAGTTTCCATGGTTCCTCTGCAATAGGTCACCCAAGGGATACAGTATTCCATAGCTATTCAGACATCACATAAAGTGTCATCCCCACAGCATCCACAAGGGAGGTTTGTCATGATATCTGAATGCATCCTATGTGAGAAAAAGGATGCATTACCAATTCTCAGGCCATAGATAGTGTACCCAAAGATATATATGGCAACATTGCAGAAGAGAGAGAATAGAACCCAATAAGGACATTATTCTTCTCACAGCAATAGTCTTTCTACAAACTGAAATGTAAGAGCAACTATTGCTAACCAAAGATAAGAGCAAATGTACACTCAAAAGGACACTCCGCCACTATTAAAGTCAATGGGAATTTTGCCACTGACCTCAATGGGTGGAGAATTTCTTCCTGATCATCTGCGTCAATAAGAACATTTGGCAGGCTTTAATTTTAAGAGTAACTTAAGAGTAGTTTTATGTACCACCTCATCCCTAAGACTCTCCTGTTAATCAATTTTTTTGACTATCAAATTTTCCTTTCTGTAGCTATAGGAAACATTCATATAAACACGTAGAGGTTAAAGAAAAAATCACAGCATACATGGATAGACTTTAAAAAAACAAGCCTTTCTCCTTTAATCTCTTTCCAGTTATAGTCACCTTTGATGTTAGTTTAGAATCACTAGAGTAAAATATTCATGCAGAAGTACAATTTTTTAATTGGTACATTCCATTAAGCACAAAAAGAAGTCTTCCAAGCATTTAATGCACCCTCCACTATCACATCAAAACATCAAAAGAAAAATAAGTCACATTAAATTTGCCATAAAATAAATCTGTTCTCAATAGTCTTAAATGCAAGTGCCTAAGCGTGGAAGGGTTTTTATATGTTCATTTAATTTATTCTGCCGCTTTCACTGGCAGGGAAATGTTTTCCATCACATTCTGAAAAGCCTCACCTGAACTAATTCTGCTTTGCTATGGTAAAGGTTTCCAAAGTCTGGGATATCCACTGAGAACATTCTTGCCCTCCCATCTCACAGGTTTCGCCCATGATCCCACTAAACAGGAGTCCTGGTGAGTCAGAAGATAGCAAAGCAGCACCTGAGACTGTATGCTCTTCTCCAATAATTCTCAAGTCGTGCTCCGCAAGGATATGGTAAGCAGTCTGTAGCAGTTCTACAAAACTGGCTATGACTACAACAAAGTGGGCTTTGGCCTTCCATCAGGACTGCAGCCATCTCCAGGTCAGACAGGGATCAGGGGATGGCTAATGTGCACATGCGCAAGAGCCAGAACATACAGATACTCAGCTCCACTCTACTGGAGATGGCTGCAGTCCCAGGAGGGACTAAAGCCTCGCACCTTGGGCAGCCAAGGTCAGCCCAAAATGAGCATGTGACAGGTAACAATCAGCTTTGGCAGGCGCACGGTGGTCCATGAGAAATTCTTATGATTGACAGTGGTCCACTGGTCCAGAAAGCTTGGGCTCTCCTGCCCTACTCTGGATGGAACTCTAAGGATTATGACCAGGACCTTGAACTGTATTCAAAACTGAGCGGGGAAACAGAAAGAAAACACGTTTTGTGTTTTCTTTCTTGCTTGAGAGGAGAGTTGATGAGTGCTGCACAAGCTGGCTTCCACACAGTCTTCACCTCCTGCCTCACATACTGCAAGTTATAACCGTCTGAACTGAAGATAAAAACATAGATTACTGTGGGTATGCGTGCTTTTAGACAAGCACCTGCCCATCCACTACTCACCCGCTCACTATATGCGTAGCAAGGCTGCAGTGGTGCCCTATCAACGTGTATAATGGATGGAAGGTGCTTGTCTAAAAAGCACTCCAGGTCTTCATCAGAGAAGATAGATAGCAGTTGTAGTGTCCTGGGGTAAGTCAAAAGGCATCTTTTCCAGCTTCCATGAACAGAAAAGAGAAATGTTTTCTTATACTGTACTTTTAGACAGGTCCGTGCTGCCAGCTTATTGATTCTGCTTGCAGAATACAGTAATGCGTGTTTTTCATGTTGAGAAATGTATCTTCTTTCAGACTTTCCAAGTTACTGGGGGTTACATGGGTGGGTGTGGGCTCCAGGGGGCCCACAACCACCCAACCCCATTTGGGGCCCTGTTTTTAGAGAAATGGAACTAATCATCCAATATTCATATTTTCTATGTCAATTTATACTGTTTTGGGGCTGCCAAGGTCATTGGTACAGGAATAAAGCAATATGGCTGCCAAAATCCAAAATGGCAGTATGGGTTCCAGAATGGTTCAACGTAAGTATGTTCAAGGGAGACCTGCCTATAGGGACTCTGGGAGCACTGTCCCCTTTGGGTCCCATGCCATTTTGCACCCCCAGCCACCCTCCCCCCCAAAAAAAAAAAACAACCCTTACTCGGGGCTGCCAATACAAAGAACTCCTGCTGCACTCTGACTCAAATGCAACAGGCAGGCAGGATCGGTTAGTTGCAGGCTGAGTCAGTGAAACTGTCTGGCCCTGTCCCCTGCCTGCGCTAGTGTGCTGGCCAGAGCATCCCAGGAGGGAGAGGGAGCACAGAGGACCAGTGGGGCTCTCTTCAGTGACCCACCAAAACATCATAGCCTGGGGGCATGGCCACTACCGAGGCACTGGGTTTCACTGGAACTTTAGCCTGTGCAAATTAATGGCCAGGCAGGGCTCCTTTGAAAGAGCCCCACCTAGACACTGGAGAGAAGGAGCCAAGGAGCACGAGGCCTGCTGTGCTTGTATGAGGCTCAGTATCTACTTAGTCTCTCAGGAGAGCTCTAGTCTGCCTGCCCTGCTGCCGTTGGTGGTGGTGTTGGTAAGCGTTTGAGGGCCCTTGTGGTGAGATCTGACCTTGGGGAGTCCCTTATTCCTTGTCTTTTTTGAACTTGTGTGTTTGAGAGAATTAGAGTTCTGATTTGGCCCAATGCCCCAGACTGGAGGAAAGGGGGTGCATTCTCCATTTTGTGAGCTGGATGGACCATGCTACATTTTATGTCATCTTGTGTAAAGTAGCCAATTTGGGTGTCTCTCTCCCCTTCTCCCCCCCGCCCCCCCATTTTGATTTTGAACCTTTTACAAGACTGGGGTTGCAAGGTTGGATCTCTGTTTCCATCTGGTTGGTGAGTTACTGAGGGGAAAGGGAGTTGTTGTTGGGCAGCCTTATTTCCTGCATTTTTTTTAACCTTTGAGCAATGTGGGTTTGAGAGAATTAGAGTTCTCTGCAACATGAAGCTTCATTTGCAGTTTCTGCAGGAGCTGGTGACTTCTTCACTTTCAATAACCCCAACTATTCTTGCTACCTGATGTTCAGCCTTGTTCAACTCATCAACATGAAAAATTATGACCCCAGATGCATACAACAGTCTCAATATGTATGGTCCAGGTGTCAGCCTTACAGGCAAAACATTCTCAAGCTTTCCTGGTGACTTAGTCACTGAAGTTGGCCCCAACCATGAAAGCAAGGTTAGGAGGCGGCCCCATGAGAAGGGGATACAGTACATCACAGGAAGCCGTTGTTGAGTTATACACAAATTCACACAAGCTAGCAAAGCTATGGAAGTTAACCAGAGAGATTTAAAATTATTATAAGCATTTATATAGCACTAACAATGTACCTGGCACCTTGGCTGCAGAATGCCCAGACAAAAGGGATACATTTGCACAGTCTTACAATGTACCCAAAAGCTATAGCAACACCAGACGGCAACCTGTACAACTCCGGGACGAAGCACAAATTCAGAAACTCTCTTACTGAAATTTCCAATGCCACCAAATCATCACCTCCACCCAACAGTTATCTACGATAGAATGGCTGTTAAAAAAGCATCTAAGGTTGCAGCTACATGGGGCTGGTACATGGAAAACTTGCTGAAATCATTCACTCCAAATGGAACGCCAAGGAGGTGGTTATAGTGTTTGATAACCACATGGATGACCAGGAGTTTTCCCTGAAGGAGGCAGGAGCGAGATAATGGCATCAGAGTCCACATGGGAACAAGTGATCAAGGGGTGCTACAACAGAAGCAATTTCAGAACTTCCTGCATAACAACCTCAATAGAGATGGACTTGACCACTTGATTCTTCCAGTACCTAACCTTGTCCGAGATTAGCAGCATTGAGTATCCCAATACAATCAACCAGTGGAAGCAAACTTTCAAGGTAACTGCAGGGGAAGAAATAAAAGAGCTAACCACAGGAGGCAGATACTCATGATGTGCTGCATACGTTTCTTCCTGATGATGCAATAATCATCAATGTGAAGGATACAGACACACTCAATTTGATAGTCTATGCTTACACTCAAACAGTCAGTCAGATTGGTTCATGCAGATCAACTTCAACAGGTTTGTCCGCATAAAGAAGATGGTTGCTGAAATCAGAATTCCTGCCTCTCTCAACTTAACTGCCTTCCATGCTCTAACAGGTTCCGACATCACAAGCTACTTCTACAGAGTCTCAAAACATGTTCAGGAAGGCTCTTAGCTTGATACACTCAAGCTACTCTCAACTCTCGGAGATAACAAAAACTTGAATTCAGATACAGAGAAGGATGCTAACACATTCATCCAACACACGGTGTACTCCAGGAATCAATCAGAAGATATTGTAGACACTCATGTAAGGCTCTACAATCAACTTACCACCAAAACCACTCAGAATATCAGTCCTGATTCTGACAGCCTGAAGTGTTTGATCCTGAGAGCAAATCTTGCTGCACACTATTAGAAGAAATTCTACGTTACTACTGTAATGAAAATAAATTCTACTGAAAAAGGTTGAAAAGTCAACAACAATGGCCTCTTGGTGTCTATTTGGTACATGGGACAACAGGTGACGCAGGCTCTTCTGAGGAGACAAAGCTCTAGAAAAGATGTTCGTGGTAAGGAAGGTTACCGATCGAAGGCTCATCACAAGCTGTCTGAAACAAAACCAGCCATAGTCCACCACATCTGTCAAAGTCGAAATGTTAGATACAAAGATAGATGCGTGCAAATCTGATAACATCCAGGAATCTGAACAGTGAAATTAAACAAGCTCAGATGATTCTGCTGGTGATGATTTTGAACCTGAGTACAGTAGATACTAGTGATGATTCTGAATGGCTTTCCTAAATACAAGATACTTAAGAGTATCTGATAAGTACATTAAAAGAATGTTAATACTAGACCAATTAGTTACACTTTCAAATTTCCATATATACAATTTTCATCAGAGCAGTAGTATTTCATCATTTTGGTATTATTTCACCTGTGGATAGTATTTCATAATTTTGTCATTATTTCTTGAGTAAGCCTACCTTTCACTCACACGTCACATTATGCTGTCTAACAATAATAAATGAAAGGGTTTGTCAGCCATATTGCTTTTTTTCTTGCACCAATGACTTTGGCAGCCCCAAAACAGTATAAATCGACACAGAAAATACGAATATTGGATGATTAGTTCTGTTTTTCTAAAAAAGCAGGGCCCGAAAGGGGGGCTGAGGGGTTGTGGGTCCCCCTGGGGCACCACAACCATCCATGTAACCCCCAGTAACTTTGAAAGTCTGAAAGAAGATATCTTTCTTGACAAGAAAAACACGTGTTACTGCAGAATCAATAAAGTGGCAGCACGGACCTGTGTATTTAAAGGATAAAAGATTTGGTTATAGGTGTTGGAATAAACTTGTGCAGTTTTTTTTCCCTCACTAGAATGGATTTGAGAATTCTGATCTGACCAACACAAAGGAGAAAATAAAATACCAAAGAAACTAACTTTGACCAGGAACAGATGGTGGTCTTTATCTTAAGAATTGGTGTTTAAGTTTGCTTAGTGTACTGATGCAGGCTGTTACCTAATCAGAACCTCACAAGTAGTGAATTTAAGTTTTTGCCAATTAAACTGGCATCATTTTTTAAAAAATCTTACATTTCCACAAGTTGTACGGTATTGGTTTAGGTTTACTGTGCGGCCATAGGCCTTGGCAAACGTATAAACATACAGACCAAACATACAATCAAAACAAAGACAACATTAATATAAAAATCAGAGGATTTTATATTAACATATTAATATAAAATCAAATTCAGCAAAGGAGATCACAGTTACAATTAGAACAGTTCACAGAAGACCATAAAGATACACCAAAATCAAAATCATGGCTCAAAGCAATTTCCCACCCCCAAAAATGTTCGCCTGTGTTTTGGTAGAAGAATCTCCCAATCAGAGGGATCTAGTTTCTATTTCTTGAGTCAAATCTTTGGGCACAAAAAATGTCTTCTGCTCATCTCTATCCCCCCAATAAAAACAAAGGTATTCCCACACTGGCCTTTCAGGCAGGGCTTTCAGCAAAGGGTGGATAAGGTCATCTCTTAACTGCACATCTAGACTGAGATCCAGCTTCTCCCCCCCACCCCACCCCCTCCTGCCAGTGCAAGGGGCCTTGCGCCAGCAGAAGACCAAGACAAAGCAAGTGGTTGGAAGCAGGGGGTTTGGGCGCCGGCAGAAGCAGAGTCCCGCTGGCCTGATGGATACACCCCCTCCATCTTTGTGGGGGCAACGCCCCCTGTACCAGAAGTAGAGCGGGGAGCAGTGCCCATTCAAGGGGTTCACAACCCCAGGGCAGACTCCACAGGGCCAGATGGACATCCCAACGGAGTTTACCTCCAGGGGAAAGCCCACCGGCTCCCCCCTCCCACAAACCCGCCGGCTACAGCAGCGGGGACTTACACCTGCTTGGAGCAGGCATTAGGCAGACACAGCCATGGGGAAATGGGCACCACCTGTCCCCCTTACCTTCAGAAGCTGCTGCACCTCAGCCCATAGAACTCAGCCTCAATCACAAGAGCCCTGGATGGTTCCCTATGAGACCCCTTCCTGCTGTTCTGTCCATTGCCCCGCCTCCTCCAGTTCCCCCTACATGGTGCAGGGACTGGAGTTGGATGCTGGAGTTGGGTGTTGGCCACCGGTGCCCCAGAGCTTTCCGCCAGCACAGCTTCTGCCCGCACATCCATATAGCTGGATCGCGGTCGTAGTCTACAGTAGCAAACCATGCTGTACTGATTTAACTTCACCCAACCCACAGGGGCAAAGTCTTTCAGAGAAAGGGACTGCTCTATATCATCCCACAAGTACTGCAGTGGAGAGTGTTTATGCAAGCGTGAAATGACAGAACCCTTTGATTAGAGACAGTAAGATCCGCTAGATACGAGGCAGTCAAATCCTTAGGTGGCAATATGGAGGGGTATAAAGAGAGAAACAAAACAGCATTTAGTTTTGCCAAATCTTCATGGCACTAAGTCAGATAATCTTTGTTTTAGTTCAAATTTAGCCTTAAAGTACCCTTGTGTAGTCAGATATGGGAGAGAAAAACCCATGCGATTCATACATTGAACCTCAGCCATCCCAATGATTGGGTCTAGTGTCACTTACCAAAAAAGAAAAACAGACCAGGTGAAGACAAAAAGATAAAATGGAGTCAAAATTTGATGGCAGCTTTCCACACGAAAAAGGATATCGAAGAGCTGCCAGTTTCCAGCCTCAGGGCAACATTAAGGGTTCTGGGAGATACTGCCAAAAGTGCCCTTAACATTTTTTTATTGCACTACCTCAACCTCCTTGTCTTTCCCTAAGGCCCAAAGACGAGCTCCATATACAAGCTGGGCAAGTGATTTAGCTGTAAACACACCCATTGCCGGCAATATCAAATTGCCACCCCTTGATCTGGAAAAACGAAGTATGGCTGTGGCATACTCAACTGCGGATCTGCAGTGAATAGCCCAGGCACCAGATGATTGAAAGACTATACCAAGGTATCTGAGTAAGCTAACCTACTGGACTAAATTGTTGTCCATTTCCCACCTATGCTGAAACCGATGTTTGGAAAAATACATAATTTTGGTCTTCTTGTAATTAATTAATTTTTCACTATGGCAGTAATCTGCAAAACCCCTCAGCATTCTTTTCATCCCCACCCAAGTTTGGGACATTAAAGCTGCATCATCAGCATAGAGTAAACAAGCCAGCTGTTTCAATCCAAGTCTAGGTGGATGATTCTTCTCTAATGAAACAGCTGGAATCAAACCATTTATATAGAGATTAAATAAAGAGGGGGCCAAAATACACCCCTGCTGTACCCCCGAGGTGACCTTGACCTGATCCGATAAGTAACCCCTAAAATCCAATCTTACTCACAACACAGTGTCTCTATGAAGTGAGTATATGAGAAAGAGCAAGCGGCGATCAACGCTGGTAGCTGCTAATTTATGCCAGTCTCTCACGTGGGATAAGGTCAAAATCAAAAGCAGATCTTAAATCCACGAAAGCCACATACCACTTCCAATTTTAATCATAGATTTGTCAATCAAATGGGACAAATGAAGCAATGATCCACTGTGGATCAATGTTTCCTGAAACCTGCCTGTTCGTCATGTAACACTTCATCTTCAGCTAGCCAAACCTCCAATTTTCTTAATAGATGTTTAGCGTACAGTTTCCCAATTACATTGAGGAGACTAATAGGCCTGTAAATGCTGGGAAGGGTTTTAAGGCCCTTCTTATAGATAGGAACTACAATAACCCTATTCCAGCCCTTCAGGAATTGGCCTGTTCTATCAATATGAGGGAAGAGAACGGCCAAAAGAGGGACCTACCAGTCCGAGTGAAACTTGAGCTGTTCAGGAGGCACAAAATCCTCAGCCAGGGCTTTCCCAGTTTTTAACTGGGCAATTAATTCTTTGACTTCTGTTGTAGACAAAGGGGGCCAATCAGGTTTTGGGAAGAGCACTAGCAAAGAAAGACCCGTAATACACTTCCCACTCATTTTTAGGGATACAGCAGGGAGAAGCGCAGTTATGTTGAAATAGCAAACCATTCACTATACACTGAAACCCAGCACTGTCATTAATCAGAGCTGTTGATGTCAAGTTATCCCAAAGGGCTCTATAATAGCTGAGCTTCTTAGTTTAAGTCAATTTCCTAAATTGTCTCTTAAGATCAGAAAAATAAGATGGATCACAGCATGCCTGGCCTTCCTACAAGCAGTGTACATCTCCTGAATCTCGTGTTTCCTAGCCAAACATTCTGAATCAAATCAACCGCTGGAATGCTTCAGTGATGAGTAAAGGATAATCTTTGAACTCACCAAATGTGGTTTGATGTTTGACCAAAGTTTCTCATACATACATTTTCTTCAAAAAAAATACATTTTCTTCAAGAAAAACAGAATACAAGCCTCCCGAAGTTGCAAACAAGTCAGCGAGGGCAGTGCCTCTTATTTTCAAGTTTACATCTTCAGACCACCTGACATGCCCTTTGCTGCTCTAAATTGCCTAATTCCCACACCACCAAGTTTTCTGACTGATAAAGCCGGGCTTTAAAGGGTAGATCAAAAGAGTAAGGGGCTGATGATCACCGATTGTTGTTCCACTGAAGATTTCTTAACTAAAAAGGTATCAACTGTGGAGATACAGCCACATAATTATGCTGGCTCCTCGACTTGAGAGGAACCTAAGTTCCCCCAATTCATCCCTTGGATGACTGCCATTAAGTAGTATCTAATCCGATCTAAACAATAAACAAGCCAGATATACCCCTGCAGAGTTAACCCTCAATGTACTCGGACTAAGATCATCTTCTAACCTCATTCTTACAGAATAGAACAGGACCTCATCGTTCGAGCCTAGTCTTGCATTAAAATCACCTGCCACAATTAGATGGGCTGTCGGGTGTAGTACTTTTAGATCTACAAAATAGGATTCTAATTGCTGCCACTAGTCCACTACATAAGCCCTTGATGACATAGGAGGGGCATGACTATTAGTCACTATACACAATGCCTCAGGATGTTTCAGTAAAACCCCCATAGCAATAGACGAACAATCAGTAAGGGAAATAGTTTCTGCATGTAATGTCCAACCTCCTGCACCGCATTTATCTCAGGCTCAATAGGAATAGCTGCTCAGGACAGCTCTGTCTCCAATTCTTGAGCAGCTACAGCCATAGGCAGATGCTCAGAAGGCTCCCCATCCTCTCTCCCCGGAGTCTCCAAAAATCTCATTTTGGTCCAGAGGTCCAGATCCTGGTCCAGAATATGAGGGGAAAGCTTCGCTGTCAATTTACTGACTAACACTCAGTCTGTTTAGAATGTTCTTTTGTTCCTCCCTAGAGAGAATGACCCATCCAGACTAAGCTCCCCAACCTCAGAAACTTTAGAATAATTAGGGAGGCCATTAAATTGTTCCTGGCATATTTGTGTCCCCCCCCCCCCCCCCAAAAAAAAAAGATGAGACTGAACAGGAAGCCATAGGATTCTCCATCTCCATCATGGATTGGCAAGAATCACAACGACTCTCCCCCAAAAGTTCCTGGTTTCCTCACTTTCCACTTTGCTAGTGGCAAATTCCCCCTATTTTTGCTGCTATTTGGGGGGAGCCCAACTGAGGGCAGGGGGATCTGATGACTTAAAAACCCTATTCAGGATTATCCCCCCAGCTGCAGAATAGTTTCCTAGAAACAAAAATCCCATGCACTACACTCGCATCAGCAAAGTGTTCAACTATACTATGCTATCTCGGCCAGGCAGAGAGTTTCTGTATGAATTTAATCCTCAGCCTAACTAAAGGTATACCAAGGATGGAACTCTAATGCTTTTAAATTTGCCACAGATTCTGCCAATGTGGTAAGATACCATTAGGCAGAGGAAAAACAGAAAAGGTCACAGTATAGCGATATTGCTGTAAATGTGAGGGGTTACTACTGAATTTGTCATTGGCACTCAATTTACCCTTTGTTCCTCTGCCAATCTCTATCTGTTCTGTTCTTCCCTAACTGCAGATGTTTGTGTACAACAGTCTAGGGACATGGGAATACCCTTTGACATACTAAACTTAAATGAAAAAGTAGTTTTTAGGTCCTCCACGGAGTCAGAAAGCAATTTAATCTGTCCCTCCTGGGCTGATAGCAGTCTCTTAACATCCTTAATCTGTTTGAACTGTTTGTTGACCAAAGTGGCCACAGCAAAACACTGATCAGACAAAGAGTTCCACAAATCCAGGTCATTAACTGGTCCATGGGAGGGATCACAAAAGGATCCCTTCATTTCACAGGAGGTTTCTTCCGTCCCAACATTAGGCAAAACCCAGCATTTCTGCCTTCGGGGCGCCATCCCCCTCAGATATAGGGGGTTCCACAGAGAGCAGGGCATAAAGGTTCATAAGGGCCAAAGAATCATTATTTGCCCCATAATTGGAATTGCTTTTCATACGTTGATCCAGTTTTGAACTTTGACCTGACCAGCCACAGCTAATGGAGAGCCACTCTGCCACCTCCATTTTCCAGACATTATCCTATTCTAAGTGGGCTCTGAACAACAGATCACTAACAAGGGAAGATAGGAGCCCTTGCACTAAATAAAAGCACAATGCAGAGATACCTTTGACTCCCAAAAGGAAATCCTAAGTTCTAAACCTAAATTTACAAATACAAACACCAAACTTTTACATAAAGATAAAACAATTGCAGTCCCAAGTCAATAAGCCCACAGTCTGCAGAACAGGATGTAGTGGGCTATGTTCTTTATATAGGGTATAGTAAAAATAAACTTATCACAGAAGTTAATAATCAGTCCTTAGGGTCTCCTTCTGACACAGCTCAGTGCAAGTAAGCTTAGCCCTTGTTGCTGGTAAACCCTCAGGTGTCATTTTAGTTCTTGCTGATCCCGTTCCGAGATGTGCTCTCCCCCCCACCCCCCCAAAGACAATTTGTCACAAGTAGAGCCTTGGGTCTTTTCTATATAAATAAGTCCAACCTCTGCAAAGAAAGAGGGTTCACAGAGCCAATGTATCTTGCAGGTGCAGAAAACTTTAAATGAGGTCCTTATACCCAGTCACCCACGCTTCACCCAAGGGCCTCACTTCAAGGCAGCACCCTTGTGCACACGGCCCTTCAGCACGCACCTACAGCACAGCTGCAGGCCAGGTCTCTCCACTTATCCCCTCCCCGGCCGGAAGTGGGCTGGGTTTCCTGGTCCCAGTCCAGGGGGGTTTCACCAGGTGGGGATCCCAATCAGTGAGAGCAGCAGGGGATAAGATGCAAAGGCAGCCCTCCAGGGGCTCGCTCCTCAGGCAACAGCCCCGGCAAAACTTGGAGCTGCCCGGAGGCCACTCTCCTCGTCACCAGTGTCTCCCGCTGCACCACAACTTGTAAGAGTACTTTATGGTTATCACTCTGATGGGACAGCGAAATTGAAAAAGTCACATTAATGATGATTCTCAGGCATGATCACAGAATATGGGTTGCAGAAAGGGAAATACTTAATCCATAGCCCCCAGATCCACCCAGGCCTCAACCCCCAGCCCACAGAAACAGAAATTCTTGGTGCCAGTGCCTTATTGATGCATCATTTATAGACTACAAAGCAGTTTGTGTTTTGGGGCTGTTGTTTTTAAAAGCTCTCCACTCCCACCTCTCAGACTACTCATACATCAATGTAAGTAGGGACTGAGGCCAACGTGAGTGACACAGCAGGAAGACATTTTAGATTGTAAGTTCTCCGGCAGGTACCGTGTATCTTATTCTCTGTAAGACACCAGGTACATCACTGGTGCTATATAAAATGCTTATAATAATAATTATAATTATATTGCAGACTCATCCATTTTGAGACATGCTGGGAGCAGGCACATTGCTCCGGTCAGTGACCAACAACTCCAAAAGGGCAGGATCCACTGTAGCGGCTGAGCAGGTTCCACATTACGCCATCTCATAAATTTTGAGTCCAGGCCCAAAGTGTCCAGGTAGCTCCTCCACACACACACACACACACACACACACACCCCAAGTGCTGTGACACCAGGGTACCCCACTGGCCATGAGATTTCTTGCAGCTGAGAAGACGGACATGAGCTGGGAGTGCACCCGACCTGAACCTGACAAGACCACTCTTGTCCCATCACATTACAGAACTCTAGCTCATAGCTCCCCAAGCATAAGCTGCTATGCTGTTGGTGGAGCATGGAGTGGGGCTAGAGACTGAGCTGCCCCATGCTGCACTGCACAAAAAACCTAGCAGCCTGCGGGGTAGAAGGTAGGGAGCTGTCAACAGCAGCTGTATGGAGCTTGCTCACAGCTGCTTGGGGGTAGCTTTGATCACCTTCTTGTTAAATGGTTGTAAAACAGCAATTCACAAATTATTTGCCTGGGGGACCACTTGGGTGACAATTACAATCCCATGACCCGACAGCAACATAAAAAATATAACCAATATCAGATGGGATCATGACTCTGTCCATGGATGACAACTCCAGTTAGAGTCACAACCCAGAGCCTGGAAACCTCCACTCTAAAAGCAAGCAAAATCTGGAACAAGATGACATATGTCCGGGAAACCTGCACACCACAACTGCATGAAAGCAGGTGTGTGCAGAAGAGCATCTGCATAGGCTTATGCCCAATTTTCTTCAGGCCTGCTTACGTAACTCATTCTCACACCAGACTGATTAATGAAAAACTGTAAGACAGCAAAAAGAACAAAGCATGAAAAAATTCAGTATGGGATTTTACAGTCACAATGTTCTGATGATTTCAAAGCCTTCCTTTTAATGTACAGCAACAAGGGAGTTCTAAAGCCACTAGAAAGGTACAGACGAAAGAGTTAACTCTAGGCCAGGGATGGGGAACCTACGTCCACAATCCACTTTGCGGGGGTCACTTCTCACCAACCCTGTGTGCTTCTTCCAAACTCCCATTCAATATGGCCCCCCTCCTATAACAGCCTGGCCTGCAGGTGCCCCATGCTCCAGGGGGCCTAAGAGGTGGAGGAGGAGTTAAGTTAGAGCAGGCTGCAGCACGCTGAATTAGAGCTGGGCGGCAAGGAGGTAGGCCCGGAAAGCATGCTGTGTAGAGACATACTAAAACAAATGATAAAGAATACCCATTGGAAACAAGGGAGGCAACATGAATACCCATTGGAAACACTGGAGATCTATGAATGCCAATAGCCCTTACTGGGCAGTACAGCAATAGGATGGAACTGCATCTCAAAAAGGAAGGGAGAGCAGGGAGGGTGTGAAATGCCAATGGGCAGAGGCGCATGGGAGGAATTAAACAGGGCCACAATAGAAAGACAAGGCTGGGATCCAGGAGAAAATGCTGGAATGACATGAAACTGGTTAGAAGAATTACAGCAAAGAGGCCACTGGAATGACATGGGACTGGACAAAATGGCAAAGAACAGGGCATCAGGAGCAGCTTGTACTGTTATTTCATTCAGCCCCTCATTATTTCAAGGTGATCCTGGCGGTTCCTCCTGTGATTCCAATGAGTCCCTCATTATTCTATCACCTCCGCTTGGCTTCCTCCTGGTCCTATCCTGGCACTCTTTTTTCCTGCCCCCCACAACTCCCCCATTGCCTCTGACGTTCCACCACCTTCCCCCTCCCTTCCTTTTAGAACAAGGAGGAGGGTGCTGGGGGGGTGCACAGACTATTATAGTACTACATGGAATGATAAGGATGGAGTACTGAGGACCTGCTGGAATAACAATGGGTATGACAGAGAATGTTTTGAGGGACAGGGGAGTTGTTAGAATGACAAGGAGGAATGAATTAGAGAGATGAGGAGTGACAAGGGATTGGGTCAAGTTCCCCCCCCATCATTCCAGTTGCTCCTGGTGCCCTCTTGTTTGCCATTTCACCCAGTTCCATGTCATTTCAGTTGCTCCCAGTGGGGTCTTTGCTGCAATCCCAATCAGTCCCATGTCATTCCAACACCTCCTCTTGGCTCCCACCTTGTCTCTCTACCATGACCCTTTTTATTACATGCACACCACACACACACACACACACACACACACACAGCGGCTTCTTTGGCATTCCACCCCCTCTCTATTCTCCCTTCCTTTTAGAGATGCAGCTCCATCGTATTGTTTTACTGCCTATTAACAACTACTAGCATTCACAAATCTCCATTATTTCTTTTTGGCATTTGTGTTGCCGCTCATGTTTCCAATGGACATTCCTTTTAATCTAGCCCTGCTGTGGGGTGTGCCTGTTGGGTTGATAATATGTTTCCTGGGCCCTGTCTCCCAGCTCCCCTCTGCCCCAGTCCTGGTAAGATCCCTAGTGCACTGCATGACACTCAGCTCTGTGCCCCAGCCCAGTGCCCCACTGCAGCCCCTCTCCCAAGGCTCTCCAGTGCCTGCCCCCTTTCCCCAGCAAGCTGAGCTCCCAGCTTGGAGTGACCTATGCTATTTCGGAAACCACGGGAGAAAGATCTATGCAGCCCTCCCCCGAACAAGTGAGCACCTTTGGAAGCCATGGAGCTGGGAGAGAAGGACCTGCGCGGCCCCCAAGAGCTGGGAGGACAGAGAAAGGACTTGTGCGCACCCCATCCCAACAACCAGAAAGGGGGCGGAGGAGGACCCATGTTGTTGTGGGGTGGACCTGGAAGGCAAGGAAAAAATAAGTTATGTGGCCCATACTGCATTTTCAAAATGCCAATGCGGCCCCCGTGCCTCAAAAGGTTCCCCACCATTGCTCTAAGCTGCAGCTACCACGGGGGGGGGGGGGAAATGGGTAGCGAAAGTCGATGCAGAGAGACGTAAAAACACTCCCGATAGCTCCCCCAAATCAGCATCAGGCACACACACTTTTCCTGGCGCAGACGCACATGCACTCTCCCCCGGCCAAGCCTGCTTGCCTCGTGCAGCGCACTCGCCCTCCCCTACGCACGAACACACCCACACGCAGCCTCTCCCGCCCCTCAAGCTCCTCCCCACCTCATCGCTCCCCAACACACACAGTCACTTTGCTAGGGAGAGCCGCTGTCTCTCACACGTTGGAGCAGCCCCTCCTTCCGCGGTACCTGGGCAGTGCCTCCCGGAAAAGCCCCGTCAGCTTCTGTATGGGCTCCAGGCAGCCAGGAAGTGCCGACGCCTCAGCAACGCGTCCAAGCTGCTCTCCCAGAGCCAACAGCTCCCTACAGGCTCCCAGCTCCTCAGCACCAACGGCCGCCGCCATCTTCCCTTACTCCGCCCCTTCCCTGCCTTAGCAGCGCGGCTACTGGAGCGGTTGAGCCGAGCCCGCCCTTCTCTTGCCTGCCTGGGGGGGGGGGGGCACACGCGCGTGCGTCAGATAGGGGACGTCCCGCTACAACAACAAAATGCCCATTGGAATCACCTGTTGGGAATAATGGGGCGTAGGTAGGAATGCCAAGAACACTGAGTGACGGGGGGAAAGGATGGGGAGTGGGGGGAACTGGAAATGGGTGCATAGTGCAGACAGACTGGACACAGACAGGCAGATCCAGCCCCAGGACTAGAATGAGGCCCCAGGAGGAACTGGAATGACAGCTCCCAAGGAGTGGACTGAGATAAGAGGCCCAGGAGTAAGAATGACACACACACCCCAGAGACTAGAATGACAGTCCCTGGGAGTGGGATGACAGACCCAGCTCTGGAATGATGGCCCCAAGGGACTGGAATAACCACCCCAGGACTAGAATGACAGGCCCAGGACAAGGAAGTCCTCCCATCTGGAGCCTCAGAGTGGTGAAACATGGGAGTGCTATAGAGAGCCCTCTTTTGTGAAAAGAGAAATGACTGATTAAAATATGCCATAATCTTGTAGTGAGAGGTGGTATTACCGCTTTCTGCTAAATTATAAGTTTTAGTGGTATTCTACCTAGACTTAGAGTGAGTAATTGTCTTGACAGGTAAAAGTTAACACAATAAATCATAAATTTAAGCACCCTTCCTAAAAAGTCAGTTCACTACAATACATCCATATTAAAATCCCTGTAGTCACTAATATCCACTCTTCTTACAGGCTTAATCCACAGTTGTTACTCATCGCATCAGCCCTAATCATGCTTGATGACCTAACTTCAGTGTTTACAAACTCAAATAGGGAATCCACTTCCAGGGTGCTCTATCATTGCTTAACTGTCGTTCAAACACTCCGCTCTTTTCATACAGTCACACAATGCAGGATCATTTTTCACCTTCCTCTCACAAGACCCTCTCTTCCATGTCCAGGTGTTCTAAACTCAGGCTGCTTTCCCACAAGCTACTTTCGCACCTCAGGAGCATGCGCTATTCAAATCTAGCGCAGCTCCCGTCTTGTGGGAAAGTAGGATTTGTGGCTCTCCTGCCGGCAAGCTCGCGCAACTGACAAGGTAGTGAAATCCTACTCTGTCCGTTGCACGAGCTTGCCAGTGGAAAAGCCGCAATTCCTTTTTTCCCACAAGACAGCGCATGCTCCCACAGCATGTGGGAAGCAGCTAGTGGGAAAGTAGTCTCAGTTTCTCACCTGCCCTTTCCTCTAAATCACATGCAGCATAAACCAATGCAAGCTTCCAGGCCACTTCAGCCCACTCCTACCAATGGTGGACACCCTTTGGTGTCACCTTTTTGCTGGTACTCGGGGCCCTCGCCTTCAGGTTATACCTGTAGAGGAAGAGGCAGTTGTCAACAATCTCTTTCAGCTGGTTCCAGTCCAGTCACACAGAAGCAGCCTGCAACTGCAGCCACCAACTAAGAAAACTCTCCTCCCAGGCTGGCCATCATTCTAATCCCTGGGCCCATCATCCCAGTCCTAGGCTGTCTGGCATTTTCATTATCTATTTCCCCATTTGGGAAGCTTTATCAAGATTTAAATGACTGAGCAGCTATGCATAAGAAGTGTGCTCTAAGAGGCTAATGTGGCTATTACATTCATGTACAGATATCCCACTGAAGAAGGGGAGTTTGCCCTGAAACACATTTGGGTATTCAGTTTGTTTGCCTCAGGCTTTTTGTTTATTTGTTATGTATTTGCCATATGTTAAAAGACTGTGATTGTATACAGCAGTCTATGGATGTTTTATCTGTTTTACTTATATATGTGTAATTGGTTCTTACCCAGTGGAGCCCAGTCATTGTATTTTTGTATAACATATTCATGGTCTTTTTTATTATATAAACATATTATCTTCTTCCTACCTGCTGCTTGTTTTTTATCAGAGGTTGTCTTTTTGCAGGTTAGGAGGGATTTTTTACAGCATTTGGGGATTGTCTCTTTCCCCCCCCCCCCTTTTTATTTTATTTTTTTGTTATTGAGCATTCTCATGGCTCCCATTAATTTATTATTATTATTATTATTATTAACAAACATTTATATAGCACCAGCAGTGTACCTGGCACTTTACAAAGTAATAAAACAGACATGGTCCCTGCCCCTAGGGCTTACAATCTGAGAGACAGGAGCTGGGGGAGAGACATAGGAAGGGGAACAGAGGGAGAGACAAGGGGTCTAACATTCATGAAGATGCGAGGTCTCAAGTGCACGTACTTGGCTTGGTTACGATGAGAATGACAGCAGGCAGGTCCATGTTGCAAGGATAAGGGTAAACCGATCGTAGGTATAGGAATAGTGGCTCAGCAGGATAAAGAGTCAGACAGAGCAGAGCGAAAGAGGTGAGTTTTAAGGAGAGATTTGAAGGTATGAAGGGAGGGGGCAAGGCGGATGTGGACAGGGAGGGAGTTCCAGGCATGGGGGGCAGCAAGTGAGAAGGGACGAAGGCGCTTAGGGGAGCAGGGAAGGCGTGGAAGGGTGAGAGAAGGGACAGAGGAGGAGCGAAGTGCACGGGCTGGAGTATGGAGGGCGATAAGTGCAGAGAGGTAGGGGGGAGCAAGGTTGTGAAGAGCTTTATAGGTGAAGACTAGGAGCTTGTGCAGGATTCGTTCAGGAAGGGGAAGCCAGTGAAGCGAAGAGAGGAGGGGCTGCACATGGTCGAAGCGACTGGCGAGGTAGATGACCCTGGCAGCAGAGTTTTGGACAGAGATGAGGGGAGAAAGGTGAGACCGGGGAAGGCCAGTGAGAAGGAGGTTACAGTAATCGAGGCGAGAGATGACCAGAGCATGAACAAGAGTTTTGGCAGACGAGACAGAGAGAAAAGGGCGAATCTTAGCAATGTTATGGAGGGAGAAGCGACAGGATTTAGCAACAGAGTCAATGTAGGGTTTAAAAGAAAGGGCTGAGTCAAAGATGAAGCCTAGGCTACGGGCTTGGGGGACAGGCAGGATGGTGACTCCATCAATAGTTATTGACAGTGAGGAAGGAGAGGAAGGATGAGGGGGGAAGATAAGGAGTTCAGTTTTAGCCATGTTGAGTTTGAGTTGACGTTGAGACATCCAGGTAGAGATGTCAGAGAGACAGTTGATGAGACGAGCTTGAACAGAGGGAGAGAGAGAGGGAGTAGAGAGATAGAGTTGAGTGTCATCAGCATAGAGGTGGTATTGGAAGCCATGGGAGGCAATGAGTTTGCCTAAGGATGAGGTATAGATCGAGAAGAGGAGAGGGCCAAGAACAGAGCCTTGAGGAACACCAACTGAGAGGGGGAAGGAGGAGGAGGTGGAGTTGGAGAGAGACACATTAAAGGAGCGGTCAGAGAGGTAGGAGGAGAACCAGTTATGGACAGAGCCACAAAAGCCAAGGGAGTGAAGGGAATCCAGCAAGAGTGAGTGGTCAACAGTATCGAAGGCAGCAGAGAGATCAAGGAGGACAAGAATGGAATAGAGACGTTTAGATTTAGCCACCAGAAGATCGTTGGTGATCTTAGCGAGAGCAGTTTCAGTAGAATGAAGGGGGCGGAAGCCAGATTGGAGGGGGTCAAGGGAGGAGTTGGAGGATAGGAAGTCAAGGCAGCGGGAGTAGACAACACGTTCAAGCAGCTTGGAAGCAAAAGGAAGGAGTGAGACAGGACGATAGCTAGAAGGGTCAGAGGGGTCAAGAGTGGACTTTTTGAGAATAGGAGAGACTGTGGCATGTTTGAAGGCAGAAGGGAAAGAGCCAGTAGAGAGGGAGAGGTTGATGATGTGCAGGAAGGAAGGGGCGACAGTGGGAGTAATGGAGGTGAGGAGGCGGGAAGGAATGGGATCAAGGGGGCAAGTGGAAGGGTTGGAGGAGGAGAGCAGAGAGGAGATTTCCTTAAGGGAGGCAGGGGAGAAGGAGGACATGAGAGAAGGAGGGGGAGGAGGGAGAGGGGTGGGAGTGGGAAGAGAGGAGTGGGAAGCGATGTCGAGGCGGATCTTGTCTATCTTGGAGGTGAAGAAGGAGGCAAGATCCTGAGCAGAAAGGGAAGAAGGAGGGGGAGGACAGGGAGGCTTGAGGAGGGAGTCAAAGGTAGAGAACAGGCGGCGAGGGTCCCGAGAACAGGACTCAATGCGGGAGGCATAGTAGTGTTGTCTAGCAAGGGAGATAGCAGAAGTAAGGGTGGAGAGACAGAATTTGAAGTGAAGGAAGTCAGCGTGAGAATGGGATTTGCGCCAGAGTCGTTCAGCAGCACGAGTGCAAGAACGGAGGTGGCGGATACTAGGGGTGAGCCAAGGACGGGGGTTGTGGGAGAAGGCAGGGCGGGAAGAGAGAGGGGCATGGGAGTCAAGTGTGGAGGAGAGAGAGGCGTTGAGAGCAGAGACAGCGGAGTCAGGGGAGGAGGAAGAGAAGACTGTAGGAAGAAGGGGAGAGAGAGAGGAGGCAAAGTCCAGGGGATCAATAGCTTGAAGGTCACGGAAGGGGCGTAGAGAAGGGGAAGAGGAGGGGGGACAGTGGGAAATGTTGAAAGAGGCAAGGAAGTGGTCTGATATAGGATGAGGATCGAAGGAGAGATCAGCGACAGAGCAGTTTCTAGAGAGGACAAGATCAAGAGAATGGCCATTAGTATGGGTGGGGGAGTTGGTCCAAAGGTGGAGGTTGAAGGAGGAGGCTAGGGAGAGGAAGCGAGAGACTGAGGGCTGAGATGGGTCATCAACATGAATGTTGAAGTCACCAAGGATGAGAGTGGGGATATCAACAGAGAGGAAGAAAGTGAGCCAGGACTCAAAGTCAGAAAGAAAGGAAGAGAGAGGACCAGGGGGACGGTAGATGACAGCAACACGTAGATGGAGGGGGGAGTAGAGGCGCACGGAGTGAGCCTCAAAGGTATGGAAGGAGAGAGAGGGGGGAGGAGAAATTGGTTGGAACTGACAGGATTTAGCAAGAAGGAGGCCCACCCCACCACCCCGTCCTTCAGGGCGGGGTTGGTGAGAGAAGGAGAGACCCCCACAGGAGAGGGTAGCAGGCGTGACAGAGTCCGAGGGAGTGATCCAAGTTTCAGTAAGGGCAAGGAGCTGGAGGGAGCGAGAGAGGAAAAGATCATGGATATAGGGAGCTTTACTAATTCCAATGGGCATTAGTTTTAGTATATCCCCGTCTGTCAGTGGAAATGATGGTGGTGGACAGTGGTTGTTGTGTGTGTCTTTCTGACAGTGGGGAAGGGTTGTCGTGGGTGTTCTAGATTAATGACTGATGGGTCTGTCAGTAGAGAATGGCTGCATGTGTCTGTCTCAGAGAGACAACAGCTGTCCTATGAATGCCTCACAGAGCCCTTTTATGGAACCACTGAGCTAAGGGGTCAGACCTACATTAGAAAATTCCTCCACCTCTTCAGCCCCTGCAGCCCAAGGAGCACTGCTAGGACCAGATCCCCTAGGGATCTGGAAGGCTCTAATGTCTTCTCTTTCTGTCAGTGGGAATGGTTGCCAAGTTTGTGGGTTTTCAGTAAAAATGGTTGTCACGTTTGTACACATGTGTTTCTATTAGTGGGGAATGGTGGCCCTGTATGTGTGGCTCAGTGGAGAATGGTTGTTGGGGACATGTGTCTCTCCATACCTACATGGAATCAGTGTTGCCAGATTTGGAATTTGATATTTCCTCTTTGACAGTGCTGTAGCAAGGCTGTGGTGGGTCCAGGCTTGTATCCCAATTAGGGTTGCCACCTATGCACATTTTTAAGGAACACTTATGAAAAATACATGTTGCAGGACCAATGCAGGCCCTGCAACATGCATTTTTCTTAAGTGTTCCTTTAAAATGTGATAGGTGGCAACTCTGGTCTCAATTATGATTTCCCCTAAGGGCAAGGTGGAGGGGATCTTTCCAGCTGGCTGCCCTCCCAGGGTCCCAGCCAGCTTCAGCCTTCCAACCCCCCAAAGGTTGTGATGCCACCCTGGTTCCCAGTAAGGCCCTCCAGTGTGGCAGCAACCCCACCAGGAAGGAAGTTTTAAGAGTCCATGGGGGCAGCACTCAACCCCACCCACTCTGAAAACTTCCTTCTTAGGGGGATCCTTTGAAAGTGGCCTGGGTGCTGCTAGAAAATTTTCAGAATAGGTGGGGGAGGGAGTGGCCAGCATTCTGCCCCCATCTACTCTAAAAGTTTTCTAGCGGTGTTCAGGCCACTTGCAGAGGGCATCCCTAGAGTCCAGCACCCACTCACTTCATGGTAGCTACGCCCCTGACATGGGATATCCCTCCCCGCCCAGGCTGTAGGGATGCCTGAGTCAAAACAAGACATCTCTTGCCCTAACTTACACTTTCTTCTAGCTTTTTAGGATCCCTTAGCAATATTTATGAGCATGTAATGTGTTTGTAAGTTTGGGGCATTGGTGTGTAAATTACTCCAGCTCAGACTCTTGCTTGTCAACAGAGTAGATACTGATGTTAGAGCAGATGTTAGTATGGGTGCTTTTAGACAAGCACCTCCCCACGCACTACCCACCCACATGTTGCAGGGCTGCAGTGGCGCCCTATGGGTGGGAGGTGGGTGGGGAGGTGCTTGTCTAAAAGCACCCTATGTCTAAACTGGTATCAAACTCATTCGGAGAGAAGGGTCAAAAAAAAGGTGGGTATAAAATTCAGGACTGGCTATTCCTCACAATCCAGAGCAAGACTCTCATTGACACTAAAAAGAATAGGCTACAGTCCTGAACACACCTTTGCCAAAATCCCCAAGCTGTCTTCAGTGGGATTCTACCATCAAAACTGCATTTAGAATTGCAGCCTATACTTTTAGTTACTTATTATTTGTTCAGTGCTTTTTTGTTGCACTCACTACTGAGAAAAGTTTCTCCTCTGGAGGCCCATTGCTCTTTGCCCCTTTGCTTCTTCTGTTTCTCCAGCTGCCCTACTTGGTGAATTTCCTTCGTTCTTTCCTCCACATTTCCTTCCCTGCAGCAATTCTCAACTCCATGAGTCTCCTTCCCACCCTTTTCTTGTTTTATATGCTCTATGGCCCAACATATATTGCGGCATGGGAAAAAGTACAATGGTGTTAACTGGAAAATTTGACAAATGGGCAATCTAGGGCAGTATTGCTAACTGAGCAGAGCTGTATCCGGATCCTAGCCATGTGCCAGAATCAGGAGCAGGGCAAGTCAGAATTGGTCTTAATGAAGAAGACCAGTCCACACAGGCATCAAGTCAGGGGAGTAGACAGAGTGCATGATCAAAGTCAAAGCCATGTTGGAAGTCATGGAGATCCAAAGGGTGCCAGTGCCACGGAATAAGTCAAAGATTACACAGGGTCAAAAACCGGACAGTCAGTCCTGCAACCAGTTGGGAGGTAGGAGCAGTCTGTGTTTTTGCCATTGGCATCAATGGGTGATTTCAGAAGTGACGCTTTCCAGTTCACCACAGTGAATCCCACCCCGGTGTGAACGGATTCACCGCAGGCTGTGGTGACACGTGCGGTGGCCTCTACAGAAGTGACAGGATTGTGACCACCGCCTGGGGGCAATCAGAGAGAACATGGGCCGGGGGAACACAACAGACATGCAGTGGAGACGTGGACCGCGGTTCGAGCCCCAGGATGCACTGCGGCTGGGGTCAATTCCTTCCACTGCGGCTGCGGGTTTCCATTCAGAAATTACTTTTCACTCACCCCTGCCATGGTGACCATTCACCACACTTCTGGACTTCCTCCAACTCCAACCTCACGAAGCGTGGTTAGCTTCACCCCGGGCCGCGTTCGACTGTGGTGAACATCTGGATGCGAGCAAACAGACATGCAAGGCGCTTTCACCACCCCCCGCGTTTGACTGAGGTTGACTGTGGTGGACATTCACCACGTCACTTCTGAAATCACCCAATGAGGAAGATGCAGTGAACATGGGGCCCTGATTAGGGACAAAGACAAAAGGTCAGGAACTAGAAACAGGAGAGACAAGAAACTGGATTTGGAGCACAGGCTCACTCAAGAAATTATATAGGGGATACCAATCAGGGGCATGGTCAGTCCTGGCCATTCAGAGCCCTGTGTACAGAGCAGTCCTAGTCTGGCTTCAGGGCTGGAATTCCCTCTGTTTTGCTGGAGTGGACTGTGGCCATGGGGCTAAGATTCTGAACTGTAGGCACAGTGGGTGCTTTTAGACAGACGGGCTGCCCTGGTACTGGCCACATCAACCCCGGGTGGCCCATCCGTCTAAAGGCACTCCACCAGATGTGGAATCAGCCAACCCCTCTTGCAGCGCTCCAGAACATCCCGGAGCACCCCCATGGCGGAGCTGCTGTCAGTCCGCGCAGTGAACCCACGCTGCAGCTCCACTTTCGGATGGCCAGGCAACACCACATACTAGTAGCAGGTGGCAGTCTAGAGTGTCAGGTGATCCGCCTGCAGCTCTATGGTGTGGGGGAGGGGGGG
Source organism: Sphenodon punctatus (assembly GCA_003113815.1). Lineage (NCBI taxonomy): Eukaryota > Metazoa > Chordata > Lepidosauria > Sphenodontia > Sphenodontidae > Sphenodon > Sphenodon punctatus. The sequence goes on along the minus strand of QEPC01003635.1, from coordinate 2,729,798 downwards.
CAGGACTGCATGGGCAGACTGTGGACCAGGGCAAACACTAGATCCATCTAAAACAGACCCAGGTGGGGCTGCAAGCAGGTGGACATAGGGGAGCACCCCTGGGGAAGCTCCAGGGCAGACTAGCTCCATGTCTGTCTGTTAGTGTTTACACCCAGTGTTTGGCTTTGTCCCAGTACTTACAGTCTTGCCTTGCCTAATGTTGTTCAGCTTTGTGAAAGCATTACTGACTTTTCCTATATGGCATCTAACAGGGGTGGGGAACCTTTTTCCTCCTGCAGAACACTTTGAAAATTAGCTTCACAGCCTGGATAGTAGGGGTAGGAGTTTTGGTTTTAACCAAAACAGTCTGAAAATGACTGTTTTGGTTTAAAACCAAAGGGTCTGAAAATTGCCTGTTACAGTTCCTGGTTTTCAGTCCTGTAAAGTCAATGGGAAGGGAAACCAGGGTCCAACCTCCCCCATCCCCATTCCCCGGGGCCCACTACTGGCCTCAGAGGGTGGGGGTGGGAATCTGTGCCCCTAACACCCAATCACCCGCCAGGAGCCTGTCTTTACACCCAGCCCCTGGGGCCCTGTCAGCTGACATGTACTTAGCAGTCCAGGACTCGGAGGATGGGGATGAGAAGCTGCCATCTTTGCTGCCTGCTGGATCTCCTCTGCAGCCAGGCAGCTGGGTGGGATTGCCTCTGCTGCCAAGAGGCTGGGCTGGGCCGGGCCACCTCTGCAGCAAGATGGCTATGCTGGAACCAGTGCAGCTGTGGGAGGCCTGCCGGACCCCAGCAGGCCTTCTTTCCAGGGCGTGCTTCCAGAGCTCCCTGCTCTGGCAGCACACATGTGAAAAATGGCCTACAGTGGCTATTTTGGCATGTCCAATCCTTTTCAAAAATGGTGTCCGCATGTAAAATGGCTCCATGCATGTGCAGAAAGACTGTCCTTTTCCAAAATAGCTCAGATGCTCCTGGAGACATTTTGGAAAAGTACTTGACGTGCGCAAAATGGCCACCATGGCAACCCCTCCTAGTGGTCCAGCAGCAGAGGAGACCTGGCTGGCAGCAGAGACAGCAGCTCCTCACTCCCAACCTCTGAGGCCCGGATCGGTAAATAGTACATGCCAGCTGGCAGGGCCCCAGGAGGTGGGGGTGGGGGTAAAAACAGGCTCTGGGGGATGAGGATTCAGATCCCCACTCCCATCCGATGAAGCTGGTAGTGGGCCCCAGGGAATGGGGATGTGGGAGGTTGGACCCCTTATCCCAGTGAATAGAGGTGGTGGAGGTTAGGGAGGTTTCTGTCACAGACCCCTGTGGCTGGGGGGGGTTAGTTCTTTGATCTGGTTCCCCTTCCCACTGAATCCAATGGGAACAGATTTGACTTCAATGGGGAAAGAAACCGAACTATAATCCAAAAATTGACACCGAAAGTACCAAAAAACAGGGATTCAAAAACTGAAGAAAAAAAATGAAACCGAAAAAAGGCTCTGTGTCCTACCCCTACTGCATAGGAGTAGAGACAGGAGAGGCTTAGGATGAGGGAAGGAAGGGGGTGGTCCATATCTTGGATCTATGTCATGAAACCATCTCCTGTCCTTGAGTGCATTCCCTCATCATTTCCTTCACCTGAGGTCACTCTTTCAGTGCTTGAGGGTAGCAACTGAATCCATGTTTCAGATCTAGGAATATGAAAGGGGCCAAATATTTTTTAATGGTCTTGGATTTAGTTCATGAAATAGCTGTTCCCCTCTTACAGCGAGAAAATTAAAGGCAGAACTGCTCTCCATTATAAACAGAAGACTGCTGAAGCCCCAGTATTGAGGAAACCACTTGAGCTACATTTCTGAAAATGTATCCATGGCTTATATTTGGGGGGACCATCATATGTGCAAAGTTTGAAGAAGATCCAGACAGAAAATAAAAAGTTATTACTGTTTAATAGTAATTGGTTGGGTTGTAGTCAAAATGCACAGCATCCTGACTATTTTGAATCATTGATATCCCCTCCCTTGAGCCCCCAGATTTCACTGCCTTGGAACTTGAGAACTAGATCAAGTGCTAGTATAGTGTGATAATGATTGGTGCAGCCAAAAACAAGTTATTAAACATTAAAAAATCAGTTCTGCTGTCTGACGCATTCGCAGTCGAGCAGCTGCGGACTGCCATTTGTGGTGGCGGAAAAAACAGCATAAGGAAAGTTACATCAAGTAACTTTATCAGGAGCCAGCTCTGTCACAAAGACTTTAAGCTGTAGTCAGTTCCATGTCAATTACCCACTTGTTACAGAAAGCTCTGGTCAGTTTCACATCCATTACCCTATTGCCTCACTCCCTACTTTTCACTCCCTATGAAAAGTCTGCAGCTTTTCATAGGGAGTGAAAAGTTGCAGACTTTTCATAGGGAGTGAAAAGTAGGGAGTGAGGCAATAGGGTAATTGATATTAAACTGACAAGGGCTTCCTCTTGCTGGCTTCCTGAGGCAAGTGGATAATTGACCTGGAACTGACTACAGCTTAAAGTCTTTGTGACAGAGTTGGCTCCTGATAAAGTTACCTGATTTTAAAAAAGCAGAGTCACATAACTTTCCTTATGCTGTTTTTTCTAACACCACAAACACCGGTGTCTGCTTGACTGCGCATGCGCCAGCCAGCAGAACTGATTTTTTAAGGTTTAATAACTCGTGTTTGGCTGCACCAATCATTATTGCACTACACCAGCACTTGAGCTAGATCTCAGGCTCCAAGGCTGCAGACCCAAAGACCCAGCTCAGCAGTAGCCGGGTGGGGGCTAGGCTAGTACAAGGGATTGTGGAAAGGGTAGGAAGTCTCTGTCCCTGCCCTGTGTCCCCCTCACTCTGCCCTCCCATTGCCCCTTGGCAGAGCTGCCATCAGTGGAGTAATTTTGGTTCAATGTTTGGCTGTGGAGGGGAACATCGTACCTCATCATCCCCAGTGAAGTCGTATGGTGCCCATAGTACAGCTCCCCGGATGTTTCTGCCCAGAACCTGCCCCAACCTCCCTTCCATCCTCCCCTCCAAACCCCTGACAGCTTCCCCATCCTGGGGCTCGAACGTGCAGTGCAGAACATCCCTGCCTGGCTGTGCCTCCTCTCCTTCCTTCTGAGTGACATTAACAGCTGTTGGGAAGGGGCAGCAGAGAGAGTCACCCATTCCAAAAATGAATGGGGGGAGCAGTTCTGTAGGTTCATCTCCACACACACACCCATCCTTCTCTGCAGCATCACACCTACAGCTGCCCCCTTGTGCTGGGGAGGCAAACCACAGACCCAGATCATTCTGCACCAGGAATACAGACTAATGAGATGATTTGCATATATCTGCATGTGATTTGCATGCAGCCCCAAACATCCCTGCTAGAACTGCCCTGAAAAGCAATGAACCTGCTGCCAATCTGAGTGGAGGGGGTACTGCCCAGCCAGTCTGTGCCCGAAGCCTGGAGTTCCTGCCTTGCCCCATAGCTCTGCATCTCCCTTCCTGCCCCATGGGATATGGATATATTTTTAATATGGATATGTTGACTTTTAAATATGAATATGACTGTTAAAACAGATGGCAAAAATGGATATGACTTTCATGCTTCTGGTTTCCTCTTTCTATCCTTCCTCACTGTGTATCCACATGTAAACATATCACCTAAATGACATATGTGATATCTTTTAACATTCTCATTACTATATTAATCACATCCAAAACAACTGGAAATTTTCTAAAACAAAAAAATGTACAGTTTAAAAAACAATTAAAGGCAGAACTGTGTCATATTGCAGACCCTGAGGTCGGCCAGGGATGCCCAATTCGAAGTCCCCCGGGTTTCCTGGGTGGCAACGATGGGGAGGGCGTTCTCAGTGGCCGCTCCCAGGCTGTGGAATTCCCTCCTGCCCACCTGGCCCCAGGCCTCCCCTCTTTCCAAAGACAGTTTAAGACCTGGCTGTTCCACTGGGCCTTTGGAAAGGGAGATGGGTAGGGTGGCGTGGGTCAGGGAATGGGGGTGGTTTTGCCCTTTAAGTATATTTTTAGTATTTTAAGGAATTTAAAACTATATACTATTGTGTATTATGTTTTAGTATTATTATTATCGATAGCATGTGTTGTGAGCCACCCCGAGCTGTTCTGTGAGCAGGAGAGTTGCAGTGTAGAAGAATACTTAAATAAATAAATAAACCATTTCCAAAACAAAAAGCTTTCCTTTTCAAAACCATTTCACCAAATACATTTTCCCCTAACTTAAACTCTCAAACCCATGAAAATTAATTACAATTACAATTCAAAAAACATAATTTCTTTATTATCATCATTCAACAATGAACAATTTTTTCAAACTGCCTTAACTCTGTCCTTTTGTGAAAAATTGCCTTTTGTACAACCAATTGTATAAAGTTGTCTACACTGACATTGTCATTGGTTCATTGTATAACGTGTATACAATTTTTATACATGTAAATGACAGAGTTAAGGCAGTTTGAAAAAATTGTTCATTGTTGAATTATGATAATAAAGAAATAATCAATAAAGAAATAATGTGATAGTTTAGTCAGTGATAAATAATAAGAGTAAGTACGTTTGGTAAGGAATTAAGTAAATATATATTACGTTAAAGTTAATAGTAAATTATGGAATATAGATAGAAAATCTGTAAATAATTTTCATGCTTTGGGGTGTTTAATTTTTGTTGTAATGTATGTTAAATGTTTTTTAATTGGAATTGTAATTAATTTTCATAGTTTTTGGAGTTTAAGTTGGGGGAAATATATTTTGTGAAATAGTTTTGAAAAGGAAAGTTTTTTGTTTGGAAACGGTTCTGACTTTAACAGTTTTTTAAACTGTAAAGTTTTTTTGTTTTAGGAAATATCTTTTTGGCCTGTGTTGTCATCAGCTATGATGGTGCTTCCCAAGTAACAACATTCTTAAACTATGGACCAGCCAAGACATATTGTGATCATTTCTTTTATTCTACCATTAGTCATGAGTTTGATTTTATTAATGTTTAATAAATAGGGTTTGGGCTGGTTCAGGATAGCAGTTTTTAATCTGTTTTATCTATGGGTGATTTCAGACGTTACGTTTGTCTGAAATCACCACAGTCAACTGCGGGGGGCGGGGGGGGTGAACGGAGGTGAACATCTGTTTGCGCGCATCCAGATGTTCACCTCAGTCAACCACCACCCCCCGCGGTAAATCTAACCACACTTTGTTCTCCCGCACCATGGTGGCGAACGAAGTGTGGTTAGGGGGAATCCAGAATGCAGTGAAGGAAAAGTAACGTCTGTTACCTTACCTCCACCGCGTTCCGGGGTCCCGGCAGTTGGCAGCGGGCGGCGGCAGCAGCCTAATAGGCCGCTGCAGCTGCCTGTCTCAGGGAGGGCCGGCAGCTGGGGAGCGCAGGGGGTGGGGCCATGCAGCCGCATGCTGCGTTGCGTGGCCCCGCCCCCTCCGGGAGGGGGGCTTTGCCTACAGACGTTACAGCCTGGCATATTGACCACGGGCCGTGGTTCAGCAGTCCCCATGGCCAGGGGCGAAGGGGGAACATCTGTTGGCTCCCCCCTTTACCCCCAGCCATGGTCCGAACCACCCCACGGCCCGTGGTGAAAACGCCCGACCGTAACGTCTGAAATCACCCTATGTCTATTTTTAAATATATTTTTTATATATTGTTACCCACCCCAAACCTTTGTGATAAAGCAGGATAAATAAATAAATTAAATATCATTAAGTCAACTTGGGTTGCCTTTTCATGTATGTTGTTCATTAATCCCATTTTGGCAATGGACTGAGTGAAGGGATGCAAAGGACAGACGGTGATGTCAACAAGTAGCAGGATTATTTCTATAACGCTGTTTTCAATTGATTTAAATGGGGGACAATCAGATTTGTCAATACCAAACAGGAGAGGATTGCAGTAGCCAAGGCATGAGATGATGAGGGCTTAGACAAGACAGATAGAGAGTAGAGACTGGATACAATACAATATATTGTAGATAATGTATGTGCATTATAGAGAAGCAGGAGCGGCTCTATAGTTAAGGCGGCTTGCAATCTCCATTAAAATCACAAAAATTCTACTTGTGATAAACTCAAGATGATTTATCCTATCAATGGACGTCTTTAGACACAGTGGCAAGGGGTGGTGAAATGTGTGTTGACATCTGTGCAACCAACAAAGAATTAATGGGGGGCGGACCAGTGGCCAAAAATAGTCATGGGGCTTAGACACAATGCACAGCCATGTGGCAAATGTCTGAGGCACCCGATCACCATTACATCTAAAGATGCCAACTGTGGAATTTTGTAGAGAGGATTGCTTGGGTGAGGGGTAGAACCTGTTCAAATTTCAGACAAATCAGATGAGAAACAGCTGAGCGACTTTTACAGAGGCAGAATTGTTTTTTTCCTGGGTTTTTTGTCTGTCTCCTGTTGACAGAGAAAAGTGTGTTTAAAGTTATACATCTGGGGCTGTATATGGGGAAACAAGGTGGATGGATGTGGGATGTGTACAGCGAGACAAGACTGGCACAGCTGGGCAGTGAGGAACTGTCTGTATTGTAAAGAAACAGACAGGTTCTGGGGGAGAGTTTATGGGGGACAAGGCTGAAAAATGGGTGATCTGTATGCACAAATGAAGCTGGGGGGAGATAGGAGTGGGGGGAAGTGGTTGAATCAGCAATGGGCAGACAGGTGCTGGGGGACAAGCCTGAGAGGTGGGTGATGTATATTCACAGAATATACATCAGAGAAGGCTGTGGGGCAGCCAGGGGTGGAGAGCAGTGTTTGTATGGGAATGGAGTACCCAGGTGATGAAGGGGTATATATGGGGAGAGAAAGCTAAGAGATAGGGATGTGTATTCAGAGACAAGGTTGGGGGGACAACCAGGGATGATGGTGAAGTGTATGTAAAGTATGTTTTTCGTATGTACTTTCAGTTGGGTTGGGGACAAAAGGACATCCACGTACAGGGTGGAGGGGGTATATGGGTACGGGATGTGTACTGGGAGACAAGAAACGGGAAGCCAGGGGTGGGAAGCAGTGTGTTTAAAGACAACGGCCAGTCACATGCTGAAAGGGTGTGTATGGGGGGAGAAGACTGAGAGATGGGATATGTCTCTTATTTAGGGACAAGCCTTGGGAGCAGTCAGGGTGGAGGGAAACTGTATGTATGGGCTACAGTGGAGACATGGATCAAGTCCAAAATATTGGGGTGGGGAGGAGCATGCTGTCCCCAGATTCTTCAGTGTTGCCCCCCAACCTACAGAGGAAGAGAACTGGGGCTGAAAGACAAAGGCAAAGTGTGGGTGCATGGAGCCTAAGTTGTAAGTGAGCACAATATGTGAGACAATACAACGTCTTTAATACTTATATGGTGTGCAAATTAAGGCATAAGCTTTAACTGACCATTTTCATGCTGTTTGGAGCATGGTTGAATTTGTAAGAGCCTTAACTCCTCCGAAAAACTGAAGGTTTTTTGACCCTATAATATGTTCATGTGTATATGTATATTGTAATACAATATATTGTAGGGTGAAGTTGTAAGGCTTAGGGCACAATCCTCCACTCATTAATGGAAAAACTCCTCCCATTGGCATTAACAGTGGAGGATTGTCCAGTTAGGCACTTGAATGTGAAGTTCTAGAAGGGAAAAGGTTAAACAATAAAAATTATGTAAAAAATAAAAATGACGCAAAAGGTTTAAAAAAAAAGATGAAATACTTAATATGGAGACTGAATGTCATAATTAATCACACTTTAGCATTGCTGTCCCAACCAGATTAACAGCAGAATTTACACCTCTAGTAGGACAATCCTCCAGCATTAAGGTAAATTAAAGTTTTGCCATTGGAGTCAATGGGTGGAGGACTGTACCCTGAGTCACAGTTTCAGACTGTCTGCAGAGTCGCACACACATCACTGCATTAGTTACATGTGACTCAGTTTTGGAAGGTTATTCCTGCAGTAGCCATGACTAGAAAGAAAAGGTTCAACTTCTCCATGATTTGGGTATATAATTGGAGCCACAAAAATATATCCTGCATGTCATAGCCAGCCTCTGAGTCATATGTTTGACACCCCTGATCTAAAATGACTTGCGGGTTAGGGAGTATAAGTCTGCATATCATTTCTGCAGTTCAGTTTTTAAATTTTTTTTGCTAGGCAATGGCAATGGAAATCTCACTTTTTCTAAAGATAAAAGTCATTTTGTCCCGACAGAAGCTATTTTGCAGGTCGAAATACAGAATTTATAATCTTTTACTACTCAGCCCACCACACTGTTAAACACTGTTCCACCTACACACACCTTCCCAGTAGGTTACATTCCATACATTTCACAGCTGCTGCCTCTCCCACACCCAGACTGAAAATATCTCCTATGCTGCTTGAACTTGAATCCTAGATGACTTCATCTGGGATTCTCATATGCCTCACCCTACCTAGCTCTTTTTCTGTCCTCTTTCCCTATGTCCACTGCATGCCACTGTGTCCCTCTCATCTCATACAATTAAATTCATCCTGCTTTATTGGCACAAGAAATTATTCAGGTGTTGCCAAAGCATAAACAAAAATGAAAATCCAAATTTCTGTCAAAGACCAATATGATCAAACGTGAACAGGTTGGGAATTCACTGTGTAATCTCCGTTTAATCTCCATTCATAGAGGATCTGCCTCAAATAGTGTTTCATAGTGTGTCCGGTATTTAATCTCCATTAAACTGTGTATTTGGCATTTGATCATCGGTGAAGAATGAGGCTTACATTACTGCATACTCTCACATGTTATGCTGGCCATGTAGGACAGGACCCTTTTCACACAGACACGCTGAACACTGATAAAATGGGTGTTACATTTTATTATACATGTTGCAGGGCACCCATAGAGCACACCTGCAGCCTGCAACATGTATAATAAAATGTAACACCCATTTATTAGTGTTAGAATGTCTGTGTGAAAAGGACCTAGCTATGAACCTGTAGTAGGGTATAAGACTGGAGCCTGCCTTTTTTGAGAGATTGGGGGTTAATACTGGGGCACCTCCTCAGCTGAGATTACTGAGTGTGGGGCTGGGCTAAGTAGTACTCAAGGAAAAACTGGAGTTTTCTTGCCTCTTTTGTTTAGGCAAAACAGTACTTTGGGGACTCATTGTCTTCTGTTTCAGTGGATTTGATTACTACTTATGTTATTTTAGACTCATTAAACGGGTCCCTAAAGTAAAGAATGTCAGGTTTTGTGTATGTCTTGGCAGGATCAGTGCTGAGTAAATTCAGTCAGAGTCCTCACAGTCGCCAAGAGTGGTCGATCAACTCACAGGGCCAGAGATACACCTGTGAGTGATTTCAGACGTGACGAATCCAAGATTCACCACGCCTGAACCACACTCAAAAGCGGCCCGCGTTTGACTGTGGTGCACGTCTGTTGGCTCGCCGCCAGATGTTCACCACAGTCAAACGCAGGCCGCGTTTGCATTCACCACACTTCTGGACCCAAGGACGCGAGCGGGTCCAGAAGTGTGGTGAATGGCCACCACAGCAGAGGTGAACAAAACATCACATCTGTTCACTTACCCCTGCCGGTGGTGGAATCCATTAACCCCCGAACGCGGTGGCGGGTGCAGCCGGATTGGTCGCTCACACTGCCCGTCTGGCGGGGGGGCGTTGTGGTACGCAGGGGGCGGGGCCATGCAGCAGCACACTGCGCCACACGGCCCCGCCCCCACTGCAATCCGCGGTGCACTCACAGACGTTACAGCGGGCCCCATTCACTACGGGCCGTGGTTCGCCGGTCCCCGCAGCCCGGGGTGAAGCGGCGCATGTCTGTTGGCGCGCCCCTTCACCCCGGTNACAAAACATCACATCTGTTCACTTACCCCTGCCGGTGGTGGAATCCATTAACCCCCGAACGCGGTGGCGGGTGCAGCCGGATTGGTCGCTCACACGGGCCGTGGTTCGCCGGTCCCCGCAGCCCGGGGTGAAGCGGCGCATGTCTGTTGGCGCGCCCCTTCACCCCGGTGGTCCAAACCACCCCATGGCCCGTGGTGAATGGGACCCGCTGTAACGTCTGAAATCACCCACACTTAGGGTGGCCATAACTTCCCTTTAAAAGAGGACACTTATGAAAAATACATGGTGCCGGGCTGCACTGGAACCAGTGCAGCCCTATAACATGTATTTTTCATAAGTGTCCTCTTTTAAAGGGGAGACGTGGCCACCCTAGGTACACTGAGGGTCAAGTCTAAGAGATCAGATGTCCTGATGTCACAATCAAGGGATGATCCGAGATACAGGGTCGAGGGCATGTCATAGGTGAAGGCTGGAAAATCCAAGGACCAGTAAATTTATTTATTTATTTATTAAAATTTATACCCTGCCCTTTCCTGAAGGTTCAGGGCAGCTTACTGAAATAAACACACACACACAAAGATAAAAATACAAGAAAACCCCCTGAAAATCCCCACCCTCACCCCCAAAAAACCACCCACCCCATCCCCTATCCCCGTCTACCAAATGCTTTGACAAAAAAGAAAGTTTTGCATCGCTTCTGGAATATGCTCAGACTCAGGCTCTGGCGGACCTCCAGGGGAAGGGAGTTTGTGTCCCATAATACTGGGGCAGGAACAGAGAATGCCTCTCTGTGGGCCCTTGTAGTATGGAAAAGATTGACTGGTGACACCCACAAGAGGGCGCTCCCGGATGACAACAGGGGTCACAGTGGATCATGGAAGGAGAGGCAGTCTTTCAGATATGTGGGGGCCAAGCTGTTTAGGGCTTTAAAAGTCAAAACTAGTCCCTGGAATTCTGCCCGGAAAGCAGTAAGCAAAGCAAGAGAGGATAATCCAAGTTCGGTGACAATACAGCAGTCAATAACCTACTTAACAGTATGTTACAGGCAGAGAGTAGAAGGAACCAGTGCACCAGTGCCAGAGGCACCTGCAATTGAAGGGAATTCATTTGGTGAGATAATAGCATGGAATGTAGCCTGCTGCATTGCCAAATTAATGTGAAGGGAATGAAGGCAGTAGATCAGGCACAGCCCACTTCATTCTCTGACCTACAAAGTGCCATCTGCCAGGTGATAGAAGTGGGTGAAAGCAGACATTACATTAGCCCACTTTAGCCCTCAATATCCTGCCTTAGCCCAGGACTCACCTGCATGTCTGGTCTGTTGCCACCAGATGTTCACCCACTACCACCCCAGGGTGGACTGCTGGCCACTATGGAATGTATCTGGCAGCAGTGGTTGGAGATGCAGCTCCAGTTAAGGTCTAGCTGCTGGGGTTAACCTGAGCTAATGGTCTCCCTCCCGTCTACTCCGGGGCCCACCCAGCCCCGCCCTGAGGTGAGGTCAGTGGATTGGGCCCAGAGGAGCATGCTCACCCCGTCCGTGCCTGCCAACAGCAATTGGGGGACCTGGAGAAGCACACTACCTTGGCCCTGCTGAACAGCTGATGGGGGGCCTGGAGAAGCACACTTACCCTTCTGAAGATATTATGGAGGAGAGGGGCTAGAGGAGCATGCTTATCTGGCCCTGATGAAGAGCTGATGGGAGGGCCTGGAGAAGTGTGTGCACCCAGTCCCACTGAACAGCTGACTAGGGGGCCTGGAGCTCCTGTTCAGTTGGGTCAGCTGTTAAGCGGGGCTGGGTAAGCATGCTCCTCCAGCCCCCCCCCCTCAGCTGCTTGGTGTGGCAATGTAAGCATGCTCCTCCAGCCCCCCATCAGCTGTTCTGCAGGGCTAGGTGAACATACTGCTCCAGCCCTTTCCCCCCATCAGCTGTTTGGTGTGCACACCTGACCAGCCAAACAGGTGATGGGGGCACTGGAGATCCCCCATCAGCTGTTTGGCAGGCCGGATACACACACAAATAGCTAATGCGGGCCCCCCTGGAGCATCCTCATCACCTTTTTGGTGGACTGGGTATGTGCACCGAACAGCTGCTGGGGGGTGGGGCAGGAGCATCTCTCATCAGCTGTTTGGGGGCAGTTCTCCTGGGGGCCCAACTCTGCTAAGCAGTAGGGACTTGGGAGTTCTGTCCAGGGTGCGGAGCAACCTGTGACAGCTGCCCTCCCACCTCATTACTCAATCTTGACTTTAAAATATTTAGTAAGACCCTGGCAAATAGACTTGCTACTATAATAAGAGAACTAATTCACCATGACCTGGTGGGTTTTATTCCACAAAGACTGGGTTCAGACAACGTTAGAAAAGCCATCAGTCCAATTCATTTTATACAACAAAAACAGCTACCAGCAATAATAATATCAACAGATGCTGAGAAGGTCTTTGATAGAATTGAATTGAGATGTATTTTTGCTACACTGGACACCATGGGAACAAAAGGTAATTTTCAGAATTAGCAGAGAGCCATTTATCTACAGTCGCAAGCCTAAGGAAAAATTGACAGTTAACGATACAAATTAACCTAACTAGAGGCATGTGACAGAGGTGTCCCTTTTCCCCTCTTTTATTCAGCATGGTTATTTAAGTCCTAGCCTGTGCGATTACAGGAGAAAACTACAGGGATCCAAGTAGGGCATATAATAAACCATAAACTCTCAATCTTCGCTGTTGACATGCTACTGTTCATTTCTAACCCAACACATTTGCCCCACTACTAGATTTAATTAAGCAATTCAGCCTAATCTCAGGCTATAAAAGAAATTATTAAAAAATCCCAACTAATGTTTGCCAAAAAATAAGACCACCTACCAACAAATTAGAAAAGAAAGGCCATTTGTAGAAGCCAATAAAGTAACCAAATACATAAGTAATAGGGATAGGAGTTTTGGTTTTGGACAGAAACAAAATGACCCCAAAATGGTCATTTCGGTTCTATCCATCCCGAAACCAAAACAAGAACTGAAATTCTCGGAGAACCAAAAACAAAAAAACTTGGTTCTTGAGTCCCCTCCCTATATTAATCTTACCAAAGACACAAAGGAAACTTTATTTCCATACTGAAAACTTCAAGAGAAGAATTAACAACTTGGAGAAATTTAGCAACATCATAGCTAGGGAAATTAAATCTATTTAAAATTATACTACTTCCTAAAATACTATATAAAATCATATTCTTACCTGTTAAGCTACTAAAGAGCTTTTTCAAGCAATGTATCTGACTTCATTTGGAACAGGAAATAACCTAAAACAAATATCAAAATGCTCCTTAGACCAAAAGAAATGGGTGGCATTAACACGCCAAACTTAAAACTATATTTTATGGCAACAGCATTGAGGGCAATAAGTTCTGGCCTCAGGACTCCCAAACAACCAGCTGGGTACAAGTAGAGAAGGCAATATTACAGATTCAGAAGTCTGATAATATTCTTGTAGATAATGGAAAGACATGTAAATTGCTTTGGTCAAAACATCCTTTTGCTGAGGCAGCACTTAATAGCTGGGTTATGGTCAAAAAGGAATTTGGAATTAACAAGAGTATTCTACTGTATGCTCCAATTGACAATTTGATGATGTCCTCGCAAGGTCTGGCCCCTACAACTAGGAAGCAGCAAAAAAAAAAAGGGGGGGGGGGCATTAACAGAATAGGGCAGTTGTTTAAAGGCAATAAATTCATGTCACAACAAGAAGTTGAAACCATTCTACAAAAGTAAATTACGATTATGGAATATTTCCAATTGAAAAGTGCATTCACCCCAAAACGAGCAGTAAAACACTATTCACGCTCACTCAAGGGAACTGAGAAGCTATTGCTCGATCATACATCAAAGTAAGGGTCTCATGGCAAAAATGTACATAGAATTCCAAAAGCAGTGGTATCAGGATACCTCCTCATATTTAAAGAAATGGGGAAATAACTTGGGAAACACAATTAACAAAAAACATAAGAAAACAATCTGGTCCCACATGCATACATGTTCTGTCTCTATGGAGATAAAAGAACCACAAATCAAGCAAATATGAAGGTACTATTTGACTCCAGTACAATTGAGCTATATGAAATAAAGTAAAGAGGGGTTATGTTGGCAGGGATGTGGAATCAAAGTATCTTACAAACACTGTTGTTGAGACTGTGGGTGATTTCAGAAGTGACGCGTTCCAATTCACCACAGTGAAGCCCACCCCGGTGTGAACGGATTCACTGCGGGCTGTGGTGACATGTGCTGCCCCAACAGAAGTGACAGGATCATGACCACCACCTGGGGGCAATCAGAGAGAACATGGGCCGGGGGAACACAACAGACATGCAGTGGAGACGTGGACCATGGTTCGAGCCCCAGAATGCACCGCAACTGGGGTCAATTCCTTCCACTGCGGCTGTGGGTTTCCGTTCACAAGTTACTTTTCATTCACCCCTGCCGTGGTGACCATTCACCACACTTCTGGACCTCCTCCCACCCTGACCTCACGAAGCGTGGTTAGCTTCACCCCGGGCCGCGTTTGACTGTGGTGAACATCTGGATGCGAACAAACAGACATGCACGGCATTTTCGCCACCCCCCGCATTTGACTGAGGTTGACTGTGGTGGACATTCACCACGTCACTTCTGAAATCACCCTGTGACAAGATTAAACCCTTCTGGGTTAAGGTATGGTTCTATATCCAACTTCACCAATGATAGATTACCATAATCGTTTGCCCTTACCTCTTCCTGAAGCAGAAGGTGTAGGGGGCAAACGGTCTTGTCTCGCCCACACCCCCTCTTTAATAGGAAGGAGGACACCAGGAGGACAGTGCATGCAGGGACCTGCCAGGCCTGCACGCGTTCTGGGGTTGCCAGGGCAACTGCTGTGGAGGCAAAAACCAGATGGGACCTGGGCTGGCACCCTTTCGTGCTGCCTGAGCACCGTACCCAGTTTGGGCGCAGAGCAGCAGCAGACAGGTCTCACAGGTCGAGCTCCCATGGATCAGGCCGTGACCATGAGGTGGACTTGGGCCACCAGTAGCAGCGGCACAGCAGGCCCAGGCAGCCCCCCTCCCCCTTCCTCATAGTGAGCTGGGAAGGTAACAAGTGAAGCGAAGCAGAGGGAACCCTCCCCAACCAGCAGAGCTGCAGCGGACCCCATGGACGGTGCAGAACTTTTCTGTGCCCCCCATCCACCACCCTGGGGGAGAGTCTCCCCCACTCTCCAGGTAGTTGCCTGACTTGCAGCCTACCCGAGGCTTGTAAGAAGCTGGGGGTTGCATCAGCGTGAGGTTGGTCCCATCACTGCCACATCCGGCCAGAGGCCTTGGGGGTGGGGGTGGGGAGACACCGGCCCTGTGGAACTGAGGAGATGCCCAAGGGATAATATATCCCTCCCCACAAACCAGGCCACTGCCTGACAGTGGGGACAAGTATAATAATAATAATAATAATAATAATTAATAATTAAGGCTATCAAATATAATGATATAGGAATAGAAAATAAGATTATAAACAATAAGCAATACAACCAGGAAAGAAGAGAAAAATAGCAAAAGTGGACGGCGGAAGAAAGGGAAGGCCCCAGCTAGGGGAGGGGAAGTAGCCTCCCTCCCCCACCCTCATCAGGAGGCCCCCATCATTGACTGAGCAGCAGGTGGAGGCTATATTGCCCTCCCTGCAGGAGAGAATGGGATGCTGTGAAGCTGTTGTGCAACAGATCACAGCAAGGCCATCCATCTAGGAGCTCCCACCTTGGGCTGACCCAACTGCGGGGTGAGCTGGCACACCCCTGGGCCTTTTCTTTCTTTTCTTTTTTTTTTAATGATTGTTTTAAAATATTTTAAAGGTTGTTTTATTGGAAATTTGTGCCACCCTGAGCTGCTTGCAGGGGGGGCGGGGTATAAATGTATTTAAATAAATAAATAAATAAATAAAATTTTTGAACTACCCCCAGTTGCACCCAATGATGCACCTTCACCACCCAGGAGGGGCAGCCGCTACCGAGTTTATCCTGTATGTCTTAAGGACAAGTTACTGTCTGGGCACCGCAGACACATGGACCAGGGAGCCAGATGTCTCAAGCAACTGGAGAACTTTGCAGAACGAGATGGTGGTGCAGGAGCGAACCTGCACCTAGTTTATATGCTCTGTCCCCTATGCGTCCTTTGATATGGTGCTAGAGCGGGCATGAGCATGTGACACTGGCACCTTACTGGCTAAATGCAACATAAATTCAGCATTCCGCCTCCTACCGGTCCACTCAGAAAACTTCAACCTGCTGGCAATACAATGGTGTTCCATCTCCTGCACCACCTTTGAATTGAATAAAGAGTGTGTCTGTTAAGTTCCCCAGCATGTGTCATTATCTTCCTTTCAGGGTGCAGGACAAACCCATTTGCGTGACATTCATCTTAGCGGCCTTGAACATCATACTGAAGCACTAGAAATCAGAGTTGGAGCCCACAATAGGACATTGGCTTAACAAAGTATGGTATATTTTTTTGATGGAAAAGCTCCTTGCAGTGTTGAATGAGAAGGAACAGGACTTCAGTCCGAAATGGTTCTCATTCATCAGTGCCATGGAATCCAAACGTGGGTACGAAGACCTTGATGCTTATTTGTTAGACTTCTCATTTTGAGTGACATGGTCAATGGTCTAGTGTAGATCCTTCTAATACTGATTAATGTAGGAGAAATATTGTTAAGTTGTTCCGTTGTTGGTTGGTTATTTAGAATATTATATCATATTGATAGTCACTGTTTAATGAGACTTCATGTTTACCATATGTTTACTTTATGTCACAATCTCTGTACACGTTGTCAGTGTTTAATTTTTTTTTTTAAATGGGGGTGAATTGGAGGCAAATGTGGGTCAGAGAATGCTGTCAACACACATTCCATCACCCCTTGACCACTCCTTGCCGTTGTGTCTAAAGACACCCATTGGGTGTTTTCATACAAACGCCTCCCCACACATTACCCATGGCAACCAGTCGGTAATGGGTGGGGAGGTGCTTGTCCGAAAACATCCATTGACTTAATGGCTGGAGGATTGTGCCCTCATTTTAAGTACTAACTTATTCCTTAGATATGCCTATTGAACTTGATTCCTGAATAAGAACTCTTGCTACCCATTATAGATAAATCAGTGCCATTTGCCATGAACAAGTGAGCTCCCAGATAGGGAATCTTGAATTATTTACAGCACCATTCCCGATTTATCCAGACCAGATAAAGTGTCAGTGTTAAAAATTCTGCTAGAGAGCAAAGAGAGAAACAAAAGACAAGCTCAGAACACTTCTTATCTTGGGCTATGTCTACTGACTGCTTGTGAAAAAGTAGAACAAAGGTAAGATATGGAATAACAACTTCTAGTTTATATGCCTGCAAGCATCTCACCAAGATTTATCCGCAGACTGACATCTAGTGGAAAGAAAACAACATTCTGCAGCAGAATAGAAGTTAAAGCTAGAAATGCATACATACTCTTGCAGTCCAGAGATAGAGTGTGGTCGCCGTATTGGTCCCAAGTGGAAATAAGCAAGCTTTCAGGCCACACAGGACGGGCTCCATGTGGCCCGAAAGCTTGTTTATTTCCACCACCAACATTTGGTCCAATAAAAGATTATCATTCAAACCACTTTGTCACTCTCATACTCTTGCAGTGCAGATAAGCATACACACCATTCATATTTATTAAGTGATTCATTTCAGGTTATGAAACATAAAGGAAACAAAAAAGCTGTATGTGCCTTTCCCATATGTTTAAAAAAACAGTTACTTAGAGATTAAATCACTAATAGTTCCCATTGCCCAACATCAAAATCAAATTAACTCCCAACCAGTAATACAAACACCAGCTCCTCTGGGTAGATAAGTACAGCACAGGATCAACAGATTCAGGCTGCTTTGTGTTATGCGGGTGTTATGGGGGTACAAATATATACATAGGGTCTGATTTCCAGAGCCTTCCTGAATATCATTCCCTTACTGCTTTAAGAAATGTCATTTGAACTAGTATTACTGGTGATCAAGAACAGCAACAGAAAAATAATAGAACTATTTACTAGGGCTGGACTAAGCGCTTGGAACTAATGAGTTTGAATCCTAGCTCTGCTTTCTGCTGCTGTCTTGTTTTCTCTGCACTAGGTAAGTCATTTTGCCCTCTTTGTATATTAGTTTCCCCATCTATAAAATAGCATGATATTTACTTGATTCACAAAGGCATTGAATAAGGACTAATTAGTTAATGTGAGTAAAGCAGTATGAAAAATGTAAATGACTGTACGTGGTAAGTCATATTGTTATTAATTTTATTCAAATGGTTGTGTACATGATATAAACCTGCTTGCCAGAGTACTAAGTGCTAAAATTAGAGCAATAAATAATTTCAGCCGACTTATTTGGAATTATGTGTTAGTGTTTTTGGTGATATAAGTATTGCTCATTTACAGACGTAGACGAGGAAACCACAAAACCTGAACAATGAAAAGACGCTTTTAAACTGAAATGTAAAGGCATGCCACAAGGTTCAGCTAATTATACCCTTGAAGGGAAACTTTGCTCTGTTTTATTTGGTATATTTTTTTCACAGAATCATGTGGCAACAGTGGAGATGTTTAGGAATAGATATACTGTATGTAATCCTGGGCTGATTGAAACCAGTGGGAGTTTTGCCATTGACTTTGCTCATGGTTTAAAATTATCAGCACCTATACAAAGTGGCCAGATTTAGAGGTTAATCAAGCAGTATCATTCTACTGTTTACAAGACTGGACCCTCTGCTGAGTTCAGATTTAGACTTTATGGGGACTATCCAGCGGCGTGCTTACGCCGCCCACAGGTGCCATGCGCAGGCCAGAACATGCGCGCTAATGTGCGCACGCGTGTCATGTGTGAAGCACAGCCCCAGGCAGCTGTGCTGTATGTGCGCCAAGTGGGCGCACCTGAGTGCGCAGATTCTGGCCTGTGCATGGTGCCTGCAGGCGGTGTACACCTGCTGCTGGATCGTCCCCTATCTCTGTAAAGTACCACCTCTTTAATAAAAGCAAAATTGCAATGGGTATTAGAACATCCCAGGACCTGCTCAGGGTGATCAGCTCCACATCCTCTGTGTGCAGCCACAACAGCGCTAGGTTGAAACAGACCTGGCAGCTGCCATGGTTCAGTCTGCCTGTGTGGCACCCGCCTCCCCTGCACCATAGAACTGTGGGTGCATTGTCCGTAACTCTAGCCTGCTGTCCGCAGCTCTATGGCATTGCTAGGGGAATCCCCTGGCCTGAAGCCGAGCTGCAGTGGCCTGTCTGCAAAGTAGTCGGACTGCTGCTCCACCCCCACCGGTGTTCTGGGTTTGGGTGGCCAGCTCTGCTGGCAGTGCTGTGGGATGTTCCAGAGCACCAGAAGCAGAGCTGGCCCAGAACTGGTGGCACCCCAGCCCGCCTTTAAATGGATGAGCCACCTGGGGGTGAGGCGGAGCAGAGGCACGAGTGCAGTTCATGTAAAAGCACCCAACGTTACACATTTTACTGATACCCAGATAGCCTCATTGTGTGAGCCTTCTGCATACTGAATAGAACAGTTTATCTGATGATTAGCTTCCTTTCCTTCTCATGATCCTTTCTACCTCCTTTTTTTACCCGTATAGGTGCTGCATCGGATATAAGTTGAAGCTTTCCTAGGGCGGACCTGAACATAAGGGAAACTTGAAGGGGCCATAGCCAAGGACTCCCAAATGTTAAGGGATCCCACATTCTTAGATGAATAAAAAAAAGCCATATCCCTGCTTATTTATACTATATACTATAAGGATAATCAGGCCTATCAGAGATACCTGGTGCCTAACATGGCCAGCATAGGGGGCTGTCTACCTTGTGATTGAGGCCAGGGATAGATTGGCGATTCTGTTGGTGTACACCGACTACCCCACTGCACAAGAGACTCTCTGGCTGAGCTGGACTGCAGGAAGCACATTACATCGGTACTCCAAGGTCTGTTTGGCCTGCCAGTAGCATTCCAGGCACAATTCAAGGTGCTGGGTTTGACCTATAAGCCTAAGCAGCTTGGGCCCCACATCTAAAGGACCATCTCCTCATCACCTTCAAAAAGCACCTGAAAACTTTTTCCAGGTGCTTTTAGAGGACCTGCTGCTGGTTGCCCTTCATGTATTGTCTCCTCCACTTTACCTTCTCCTTTTATATTTTTTTTAATAGGTTTATATGGATTTTAAATTATGGTGTTTTATTTTATTTTAAATGTTGCTTCCCGCTCACTCCATCACAGAGTCATCCTGTTTGCGGCACAGGATTCATCGCTTCCACTTCAGTGGCCATGATCCCCCTTGGAACGGGGTCCCGTGCAGTGCCGGCATTTATCCTGGACTTCATGCTGTGTAGGGCATGTGTTTTGGACTGGACTAGACTGTCAGCCTGGCAGGGAGGAGGGGATTGGTGTTTGGCTTTTTTGGCTACTGTCCCCTGGGTCCCTCTTGCGTTCCTGTGGTTGTGTTGTCACCTGGTACCCTTGTGGCTAGCAGCCAGCCCTGCACACTGCAGCGGGTGCATGGGTGCGCCTTCCCCTGTCCCTCCTTCCCTGCCCTCCCAGATTCCTGCTGAGGGTGGGCAGCAGCAGCTGCAGTGGCTTCACTTGCCCACAAACCACCATGTTTTCATGTGATGGGAGCGTGTTGATGTGGGGGCTGGGCGGTTCTTGCCCCAGCCGGTGGAACGGCTGTCCATTTGAACTGTGGTCAGGGCTGTAGGTGGAGGCTGGGTGACTCCCTAGGCACTGCCCGTTTGAATCCCTCCCCACTCACTCCACGTGCATGGGCACTCCATGACTGATCTACTCAGCCAACACAGACCTGCCCTCCCCAGCCGCGCTCATTTAAAAATGGCCACTGTCTTATTTTTCGTTGGTCAATCGCACAGTCACATGGCATGTCAAATTTGGATAGTCTAGCCAAGGTGTGTTTAAGGGAAGACGTAGGCAACGTGGGTTTGCAAGACTGCACTGTTAAACAGAAAGCCTTGATATAGTCTGTACCTTCATTCCTAAAGAAAGGAGTGCCCAGAAAATAGGAATCTATTATAAATCATGTTTTAGTGAGCATGGCAAAGTTGCAGAACCCTTGCCTTAGGGAATCTGTCTAATTTGTCAGCTAAAATTCAGTCTCCTGTTAGAAAACGAGCCCATTCATGCTGCATGAAGACTAATTACCCATGGAAAGAATCTTTTCAGGGATCTGTCAGCTATGACATAGTGGGGTAAAAACATCATGTACAATTTTGGAGCCTCAAGATGAAGAAAAATCAGGAGAGTTTCTGTCCCCCTGTTGTGCCATAGCTTTGACATGCATGAATTCCCCCCCGCCCCCACATCACTTCACAACCTGGTGGGTGGTGCCCCAAAGAAGAGAGATGTGCCATCCTGAGTTATTCTCAGTAAGCTGTGAATAGCACAGAGAGGAACTGCCTTGCCTTTAGACTGGAACCCTCTTCTACTAGACACCTGTGCTTACTGGGGCACAAACCTGGAGGGGTAGGGAAGTCCCAACTGCAGGGTAGAATGTGCAGGAGCCTCCTGTTTCCCTCTCCGCAGCACTTGCAGGGTGAGAGGCTACACGAGCGTTGAAGGCCCGATCCCCGCGCTGCCCTATGATGGGCAATCGCCGCCACCACACTGTCTAAGACAGTGGTGGGGAACCTATTCCCTCTTGGGGGCCACATTGAAAGCTTGCACAAGCTCTGAGGGTCACACAGAAGTTGGGGTGGGGGTGCTTAAGGGATGCACTCCAGGAAAGGAGGGGCCCAAATCATGGATCTGTGCCATGGAACTGTCCCCTATCCTTATTTGCATGCCCTCATCTCTGCTCCCTTCCCTTGAGCTTATTTTTTCAGCGATTGGCGGTAAGAAATAGATGCAGGGGTCAGATCCAGGAAGTGGAAAGGTGCCACGTACAAACTTGCCATGGACTGCATTTGGTCCCCGGGCCTGAGGTTCCCCACCCCAGGATCAGGCCTGCTGTCCGCTTCAATGTTGGGGGGGCGGAGGAGGGGGCGCGCTCCTGCCCCCACCCCTGCTGCCTGACAGCTGATGGGGAAGAAGCCTGGGAAGAACATGAACCCTCTTCTGAGGCCCTCCTACCCTCTGATCAGCTGTCAGTCGGGTGGGCCAGGAAGACGGGGAAGAGGGTAGGCTTTCTTTCCTCCCCCGCATCCACCCAACAGCTGATCGTGGGGAGGGGGAGCCCAGAGGAGCATGTGCACCCCTTTCCACACCTTGTCAAACAGTTGATCGGAGAGGAGGGGTTGCACGTGCTCCTCTGGGCTCCCCCTCCCCCAATAAACTATTTGTCAACCTGAGGAGAGGAGCAAGCATGTTCCTCTGGGCTCCCCCTCCACACAATTGGCCCAGCTGGACTGAGAGCCCGTCCCTGGCCGTGATGTAGCTGCATGCAATCAGCATCAGCACCTGTCACTCACAGCCCCACCATGGAGCTCGCTGTGCAGCAGGCAGACGGGATCCGGCCATACAGGTTGCTCCGTCCTGGCCAGCCATGTGGGGTAAGGCTGCTCTGTGACACGTCCTCAGAATTTTCCTGAGGGCGTGCTCCAGGGTGGGAGGAACATCTGGCTGCTGCCAGCCACATGATGCACTGCCCCGTGACAGCAGGATCAGGCCCGCTTGAGAACCCCTGCCTTATGCAGTATTTTGAGGTGTTCCCAGGAAAACAAATAGTGTGCCCCTATGCAAATGTGCTTGCTAGTAGGTGCCAAAACATCACACTTTTATTTCACTTTTATTTCATTTCACCCCAGTGAAAGCAAGAACGAGCTTTACTTAAGAAAAAAAAATGTATTAAATCAGTACTCTCTCAGCTAATTAATTAATTATTAATTATCTAACATTTTGTGAGTAGCATAAAAAATACAAAAATCCTCAGAGTTCTTGCTGCCTTCCTCATGGCTTTCTTGTATTGGTGTACATTAAAAAATCCCAGAATATAGACATTAAGGCCACTTTTACACAAAGTGCTTTGAAGACCTCCGGAGCCCTGTATTCAAAGGGAAAGCTGCGTCGGGAGTGTTTACATGCTCCCCGTGCTACCAAAAGTGATGTGCCGCCTGTTCTCTTCAGCAGTGGCGGCTGAAGACGCGGGACTTTGAAGAGGCGTGTTCTATAGACCTGATGCCAGGAGCCACCACAGCCAGGAAAGGCACAGTAGCCACGAGCCTCTCCCTTTGGGAGTTACCTTCTGCTGAGCTTCAGGCCTGCGATCTTGCCTTTCTACCCTCAGTTCCAGCATGTTCCATAGGCCCACACCCTAGCAGAGTCCAAGGTGATATAGGGTCTCTGCAGGGCGCTAGAAGGGGGCGGGGGTGTGTGTGTGAGGAAAGGCAAAATCACTGGCAGCTGCTCCCACAGAACATGGTAGCTCCCAAGGAGGGAGGCTCACTGTTGCACCTTTCCCAGAATCTCCTCCAACTTTCTGCCATAGCAGCCCTGAGCCTCTCTCCTCGGGAGTTACGGTGTGCTGCAGGAGCAAATGCCAGAGATCTTGTCTTTCCTCCCCTTTCCCCAGCCTTTGAATGGCCCCTAAACTATTCCCCACCCCCGAATGGCCGCTAAACTACCCCCACCCCTGGAATGGCTGCAAAACTACCCCCATGCTCCAAAGAAATGGCACACTACCCTTCCCCATCCCCTAAACAGACCTCAAGCTACCCTCTCCCCCACCCATGCTAATCTGCCTCCTGCAGCTCCCACTCTGACCTTCTCTCAGATGTTCTTGCTGGTATTGGGCAAAATTCAAAGTTCCACCTGATGAAAAAACACCAATCAGCACACAGATAGCTCCAACTGTGGAGAACTGATTGCACTCTGGCATGTAACTGATATGCGCATGCCTGACATAAGTACTCTCCTGATAGAAGATAACGAGATATTGTAGGGCATATTACTTTACACAGAAAACACATATTTTTAATAAAGAACCACCAGCGGTTAGCAGACAGTGTCCTTTAATTTTCCAGCACATTCAACCTAACATACACCACAGAAAAAGTGAGAAAAGTCCTGCAACAGATCTGGTCGCAAACCCCGAAATAAAGTACCCCAAAACTCCATTGTAAAAGATAGGTGGGTTTCAATGAGAAGTCTGACTCGCCTTAACTATAGAGCCACTATCGCGGCTCTATAATACACCTTGACTACTGCAACCTTCCTCTTACTGGCCTTCCTTGCTCTCACCTTGACCCCACTCACTTCTGTTCAGCACTCATCAGCCAAGGTCATCTACCTCATTCACTGCTTTGATCATGTTCAGACCCTCCTCTCCTCTCTATACTGGCTCTGTCTCCCTTTTCACATTTATTTATTTATTTATAACATTTATATGCCACCCCCTCCTGCTAAAAGCATCTCGGGACGGCTAACAACATTTTAAAATACATACTAAAATAAACAACAAACCAAAATACAATTAAAACAACCTAAAAAATTAGGCAATTTAGCACTGGGAAATTTAGCATAAGCTTCTTGTGTTTGCCCATAAGGCTCTTCATGGTCTTGCTCCCCCTTGTCTTTCTGCACTTATTTCCTGCTTCATGTCTGCCCTCCAGGGAAGATGCACTCCTCTTCTGCTGCCACACCACCATCACCTGCCCCCGAGTCTCCTGCTCATCAAAACATACTTGCCCCATCTCCCCTAAGTCTGGAACTTCCTCCTTGAACACATTAATTCTGCTCCTTCCCTCCCAACCTTCAAATCCCTCATGAAAACCTATCTTTTAAGGTCACTGATGCTTTCCCTACTGTCCTTCCTTTCACTCAGGGTGATATTAGCATCCAGCATCTAACTAAGATACTTTACCTGTAACTAAGCTAGGAATGTGCACCCATGACTTCCAAACTTCTTGAAGTATCCCTCTCCTTTCCTATATTCCTTATCTACCATCTCTCCTCCTTTGTCTCTTCAAGCATGTAAGCCCTTAAGGTAGGGACCTGTCTCTAACTGATGAATATACAGTGCCAGGTACATTGCTTGTGTTCTATAAATACTTAATAAAAAGAACAGGTATGACTTCAGCTTCAGTAGAGTTACTCCACCTTTATGTGATAGAAATTATACCTATAGAATTTAATATTCTAATTACAAATCATAATACATTTCCCAAAAGAAAGACTCGTCACATTTGCAGCACTGATGGAAATCATGTTACAGCATCAAATTCTAAGACATACTGAACATCTGCAGTGCCTAGTGATATCAAGAAAAGTCACAATTATTCAGCATCACATAGTATCTGCATCAGTCCTGATGTTGTTACTTAGGCACTGATGGGAGCAATTCTTGCTAATGGCTGGAGCCTCAGTGGACCTGATTGCCCACAATTAGGACTGAGTCTTGAGTTCTGTCTTCAGGATGTAGCCCATTTTGCTTACAAGAAAGTAGCATCCTTGCTGAATAAAGCCTAACACATAAGACAGGTTGATTCAGAAAGGAAACACAGTGGAAACCCTCTTATCTGCACCTTTCCTTAATCCAAATATGTTTTCCGTCCCCTGTAACACAAAGGACTCCCACTTATCCAAACAATCTCTAATATGGGCAAAAACATGTCCCTGTGGTGTCCAAACAAGAAGGTTTCCATTGTATTTCAATGTTATATTTTTCTGGTTTTGTTTCCCAACAGTAGTTTAAAAACAAAATGCTACCCAAAAGCCTATTCATTATCAAAAATATTTGTTGCTTCCAGAAAGCATGGGATACACATTTGCTTGCTAATTCAGGCCCTGCTCAGCAAGATTCCAAAGCACATGTCTAACTTAACACACGTATGCAGTCAAGAGAGAGGGTGCAAAAATAACCTGAACTGACATACATTTTCATGCTTTCAGGAACCTGGCACACTGTTTGCACTATTTTTCGTACTAGCGATTCTTTTTGCCCAATCACCCGCTATTTCCACTGGAGAATTTCTGACACTTTCTGCCCTTTTGTTGTCACTTTTAGCACTTTTGCCATCACTATCAGCTCTTGTGAAAATTCTGAATGAAAAATCCAGTGAATAGTTGTGCCCTGAATCATGGGGAAAGCAGTGAATGGGCCATTCTAGACAAAAGCGGCATTTCTTGCAAATCATCATTTCAGCTCTAGTAGTCGATAGGGACTGTCGATGGACTTTAAATTAGGCATATGTTTCGCTGTGTTGCTGAATCAGAGGACTGGTTTTATTGTGATTATTAAATATAATTCCATAAAAGCAACCAACAACTTGCCCTTTCTCAGGGAGAGCAATATGGAGAAAGGAATCCCATTGTGTCAAAAGGGGCAACATTAAGTGTTTACTTTTTAATTAAAGAACACTTTTATGATATTAAATAAAGGGGAAGTAAGGTACCCAAGTCACTCCAGCCCACCTCAAATATAGGAATATAAATTAATGATTTACTCGAGGCTTATAGATATGTTTGCTTCAGTATTCTTAAAAACACATTCTTAGCTTAGAAACTCCAACATTACAGAGAATTTAGACTCTCATTGATCTGAAGTGCACCCTCTTAAGGAAATGCATGCTCTTTCTCAAAAGAACACACTTCCTTTTTTCTTTGTTTGCAAAGGAAGAAATAATAAATTGGTTTGTCCTGAATGGGCCATTTTTGATCTTTTCTTCCTGTCGCCGCCATTATTAATGGTATCTGACATTTAAACACCTAGCAACATCTAATTCAGTCACCATGTGTGCTGTGCTCTTCTAACAGTGCTAGAAGTCTTAACCAAGTAGCACCAAGTTTACTTCTGTACTTGTAGTTTTAATCAATCTCTTTCTGACAAATCTTACTAGATTTCTGACAAATCTAGTAAGCCAGAAAAAACTATTTTCTACCCGCACCTCCAGATCCCTTCTTTCTAGCCATTTGGGGCCTGATTCTCCACTGCTTTGCACTTTGGGTAGTTATTTACAGGAGTACAAAGTGGATACAGCAATGCTTTGTAAGTATTTTATCCTGACATTGCACCAGTAGATTAACTCAAGATTTCTTAAGGGAAGGGCCCTTAAAACTCCATTTACTAGGCCCTGCTCCCTAGAAGACCCACCCAGATCCCTGACCTGGCAGTATTGCACATTTATAGCTCTTCACAGCCACAGCCTTGCTGGGCTATTTGAGGGGACTGGTCAAGACCCCGTGAATGTCCCATGCAAGATCAGCCTGGTGGAACTGAACCTTCCCCAGTCTTTGCAATCTCACCACTCTGGGCATTGTGCGAGTGCTTGGGTTTCACTTCTTCCCATTTTTCAGTGTTGTGTTAACAGTTTAACAAATGGTGTGGCAGTGTGTATCGGCACATTTTTTATTACAAAACCCAAATCCAGGAACCTTGGGATGAAAAGAAACAGCTTTTTGGCATTTCATTACAGGTCCGACCTTAGAATTCGTGCGTAGCGTATCTGGATGCCCATGATTGTCCAATACAGGAATAGAGCAGATGCAGCATTGCTGGGCCAATCTACTGCTTTTTAGTAGTTTAGTAAGTAGCTATGGAACCCCAGTTGCACCTCTACTCAGTACTCCCTGCAATCAATTCACAATTGTCCTGTGGAGCCTTTGTATTAGCTTAGATGGGAGGTGGGGAAGCTTTTCCATTCCAGGGACCACTTTGCATAGAACTTTGGGGTGGTTGTGCTTATTTTATTTATTTATTTATTTATATGTATTTATAGTCCGCACCCTCCTGCTCGCAACGGCAGCTCAGGGCGGCGCACAACATCAGTGCACACATTTAAAACCATTACAAAGTTAAAAACTTATTAAAACTGTAGACTCATTAAACTCATTAAAAGGCAGAACTGAAACCCCCCACCCCACCCCTACTCGTCTCCCTCCCCAAAGGCCTGGCGGAACAGCCAGGTCTTACATTGTCTTCGGAAAGAAGGGAGATCTGGGACTAGGCGGATCTTCGTCGGGAAGGAATTCTACAGCCTAGGAGCGGACCACCGAGAACACCTTCCCCATCGTCGCCACCCAGGAAACCCGGGGAACTCTGAGTCGAGTGTCCCCAGCCAACTGCAGGGGCCACACCATGGTCCGGGGCATGAGGTGGTCCCACAGGTATGCGGGGTCAAGGTCGTTTAGGGTTTTATAGGTCAACACCTTGAATCGAGTCTAGAAGAAAATAGGCAGCCAGTGAAGAGAACAGAGCACTGGTTAATGTGCTCACTAGCTGCAGCTTCCGGACCGTCACCAAGGGGATGTGCTCAGGAAGAAGTGAGTTGCAGATCCTGGATCTATGCCATGAATCCTAGCCTTGAGTGCTACATTCCCTCATCTCTGCTCTTTTACCCTGAGCTCAGTCTTTTGGTGCTTGGGAGTGAGTCAGATCCAGGCACTGGAAAGGGTCCAAATAAAAACTAGCTATGGACTGCACTGGGTCCCTAGGCCTGAGGTTCCTCATACCTGGCCTATACAGTACAAAGGAATTTTAGAACAACTGCATGTCTGCCTCTTCTTTCCCCACTGAGAGTATTCCTGGCACACGAGACACTCTGCAGAATCCATGGAGACAGCTCTGCTCTTCTATTTCCCTGGCTCTTCTGGAGACCTGGGAACAGGGCAAGGCCATTTTTGAAATGGCAAAGAAAACAGTTGCCTCAGGACCCTCTTAATTAGAGGATCACAATGGGTGCTTTCAGACGGACACCTACTTCGTTGCTGCTCCACCCTACCCCCAGGTGGTCCATCCATGTAAAGTGTGGGGGTAGGGTTGCCACCTATGCAAATTTTTAAGGTAAACTTATGAAAAATACATGTTACAGGGCCTGAATTGGCACCTTAGCAGGCCCTGCAACATGTATCTTTCATAAGTGTTCCTTTAAAAATTGCATAGGTGACAACCCTAGGAGGGGGTGAGGCAGAGCAGGCACGGAGCAGGGTCAGAGCCAGCTCTGCTTGCAGTGCTCCGGAACCACAGTCAGGGGCAGAGCAGCAGTCCGTCGATTCACAGATGGGCTGCTGCTCTGCTTCCGGCTGGGGGTTGCCCTGGAAACAGCCATAGAGTTGTGGGTGGCAGCCTAGAGCAGCTGGCGATCTGCCCACAGCTCTATGGTGCAGGGTAGGGGCACTCCATAGGCAGACTGCAGTCTGCAGTGGTGAGAGCCTTTATTTGAACTCGCCAGAGCCCTCCAGAGCCGACCCAGGGGGTTGGCTAGCCACCCTGGGACTGTCTGAAAACACCCATTATGTTGACCAGATACCTCCGTTTAGAAGGAATAATGAGTCTAGTCCTTAGTTACCCACTGTTGCAGGCTCCAGTAGATGAGGAGGGAGCAAGTCTCCTAGCACAGTTTTGAAGGAGGTGACCAAGGGGTTCAATTGCCATGGTTTGTCCCAGTAATTCACCTCTGGGAGGCTGAGTTCCTGGAGCAGAGAGAAGTGATCTCCAGGCAGTGCTGCCCCTCCCACCCTCCAGAGAGTCAATAAAAATTCAATAATTTTATAACAACAGAGGTACATTTGAGTGTTATAATAATAATAATAATAATAATCTTTATTGCCACAACTTAAAAGTTATTGGCAATGAAAGGAACCATACAATACAAAAAACATTTGTTTAACACAACCTAAATTTAACCACAAACATATAAAAACAAGATTCAAAATAAGAATCAAAACATCATACCTGTTTTTTCATCCACAACCATTACTACCACAAATAGGGTTCTTTTCCTTCTTTATCACAGAAAAATCAAAATTTCTTCAGCCCCCCATTATGCCATTCCAACAGCCTTTGCACATCTTATCCGAGCAACCAAATTACCAAATACCGCCACTGCATGAGTTAGTTCGGAAGCTTTAGCGTCCAGACACAGTCTAAGGTCAGTTACAAGGGGCTGCAGTCTCTGGGCTTCTCCAAGGGTCAGGGAGAGCTTGGGCCTAATCCTCTCAAATCTAGGGCAGACAAACAAAATATGCTCCACCGTGTCCATCTGCCCCAGCGTACAGGACTGGCACAGTCGATCTTGTAAACGAACTCCCTTGTAACATCCCTCCAATAGTGCTGATGGAAAGACCCCACACCGCAGGCGTGTAAAGGCCCACCTCATTGGAAAGCTTGGCCAATTCACCAGGTAGCTGGAGTCAGATAAAGGACTCATTGGCAGCATGTAGTCTAAATTTACCCTCTGAGACTGAATCAAATCCACATCTATTTGGATTTGTTGATGGTTTACTCTCTGTTTCACCTGCATCACAGCATGTTTGATTTCCATAGATGTCAAACATTCCAAGGAGAATCCCAGTCTCCCGAGAATGACCGCAAGTTGTTTAGACCAAGAGAAGAATAAACCCTCCGTATTTGCCCTTCCTAAAAGGGAATCCTCCCCCCTGGGTAAGCCTTCGACCCTTAGCCAAAACTTAACTAGAGACAATATCGCAAAAGACCTAATGGGAAGACATCCAGTCTCGGAGCGCAAAAAAACTGAGGGAGTACCCCTAGGGACCCCCAAAATCTTCCTCAAAAAAACATTCTGAATTACCTCTAAATGGTCGAGAAAATTTAAGCCCCACACCGGAAAGGCGTATAGCAATTTTGCCACCACTTTTGCCCGGAACAGGCGGATCACCGGAAGTATCAGGTGTCCACCTTTACCAAAATAGTAACTGGTTATAACACTCACCAACTGCCTAATCTGGGTCTTCACTAGGTTCCAATGTTCCTGCCATGAGGGTGAGCTCCGGAGAGTAGCTGGGAAGCAAGTGACTTTTCCCAGGAGGTGGAGGGTTTTCCATACCTTTAGCTTCCCTTAATCCCTGTGATTATGTGAACCCAGGCAAGATTAAAGTGAGTTCGGGGTTGCTACCTATGCAAATGTATTCATTTGAACAAGCTCGGAGACTTACTGTTTCCTCCTTGACCCACCAGTCTTGCTCAACAAGTGGGGAGGAGTGGAGTAATAGTCAAGGGAAAGGGAAAGTCATCTGTGACAGGCCCAAATCAATTGCTGATGATTTCCCCTCAACACCAGTTCCGCTCAATTACTGGCACATGGAGGGGACCGGAGAGAGAGCTCCAGCCATTCCCCTTCACTGTCCATCTATTAAAGGCAAGGCAGAAGCCCCATCAAGCCTGCTGTCTTCCCAGTGCTCTCTCTGAGCAGCAGCACAGGCTACCCACATATATGACAAAGGAGATGAGGCTGTATATCCCTCTAATCCCCTGCATTGGTATGAAGAGAGAATCCAGAAACACTTAAACATGAAGCAAGCTTGTTCTAAACTAACTGGGCAGCTATTGTTCATGTATATGCCTGCCCAGAGTGAGGTCTGCATTTGCTCCAGTCACATTAACAAAAGCCATACCATATGATGCCTCAATGTGGCGGTGTATCCACACCACTACAAAGGAAATTAGCTACCACTACTCATGCATACCTCTCAACACTCCCTATTTAGGAGGGATCGTCCCTTTTAGGGTGCTGAATCTCAATGTCCCTTTTTCAAAGGCCAAAGGCCCTCTTTTCCTGCTTGATTTCCAGGAAAAGCATTTAAGAGGTCAATACGGAGATGATGGAATGACAAGAAACTAAGTAGAAAGATAACTTAGCAAGAGAAACTCTGGGTGATTTCAGACGTGACGGGACGGCATTCGCCCCGTCACGGAATCACCCTATTGATTCCCTGCTGGGATCAATACCGGCACGTCAAGAGACGTGCCGACTGATCCCGGCGGGGAATCTGGGGAGGGGGCAGAGCTGCGCGGCACTACATGTGGCCGCACAGCCCCACACACGCTCCCCCAGCAGACCCCCCCTCCCAGAGACGGGTGGGTGTTTTGGCCAATGCGGCCGCGGCGCCCGCCCACCCCCCGGGAGATTGACCATGGCCCAGAATCGGTGGCGAGCATGACCGCCGATTCCGGGCCGTGGTCAGGGAACAGACGTGACGTTGACACGCTCAACCACGGTGAATTCCACCGTGGTTGAGCATGTTAACATCACGTCTGTTGGGGGGGGGGGGGAGTGATTCCCGCCAGGAGTTCACCCCCGGCGGGAATCACTTTGACCATGTTTTCGGAGATGGTCCCCGGACCATCCTCAAAAGCGTGGTTATTTTGATTCCCACCAGTGGTTCACTGTGGTGAACATCTGCTGGGATTCAAACAGATGTTACAGGACCATTCGTCCCCTCTGCCGATTGACTGTGGTTGAGCATGGTTTCGTAACGTCTGAAAATACCCTCTGTTCCTCTTTCTGCACTCAGCATGCTGGGAGGTGCATGCATATACAAGTGTGTGAGGAGATAGAACTTATTGACTGAGGGGTGGGACTTGGCGTTTCCATCTCTGGCTGCTGGAAATGTTATTATTAAGCCATTATATATCAGCAGTAGACCTGGCACTTTACAATTGTAGTTATTAGAAACAGACCCCTGTAAGTGGGCTTACAACCTAAGACAGACAAGGATGAGGGGTACACAGAGAGAGGCAGACACATGCATGTTCCCATTTATTACAGATGGGGAACTGAGGCTGAGAGGTTGCAACTTGCCCAAGACCACCCAATGAGCTCATGGTTAGGGCATGATTTGAATTCTAGCTTCCAAGGTCTAAGGCCAGCACCTTATCTACATCACCACACTGGCTCTTACATATGTTCATGTACACACATCTACTGAGCAATGGATGACTGTTCTCCAATACCACCACGTTTAATATCTTCACAGAAAAACATTCATGTAGAAACAGATAGGTTAATGAGATGCTCACAATGGGGCATTCCTAATGTATAGCTGGCAATGAATCAAGGCTGCAAACTGAAGTTTCATTCCTCCATCTCTGAAGTCATTGGCTCAGCTCCCATTGACTTTAATGGTGGAAGACTTGGATGCACCCTGATTGTAGAAAGGAAGATTTGGCTGAAAAGTTGAAGGCTAGAAATTTTAAATGTTTTTACTCTTCATTTTCAATTTGAGGAGGGATCAGGTTTTCTTGCTGTATTTACCTCAACCAATTTAGATTCTGAAAATGCAAAGAGGCCGAAGAGTGAAACGCAGTTCCAGGAAGAGTTTGACCAAGGCTGGATGAAATTCAATGCTTTTTGGAGGGTCGGAAGAGGTATTTTGTTAATAGAATTGATAAAAAATTGTTTGTCCAAGTCAAATCCCCTCTCTTAGTTCCTTATGAGCAGGGAGGCTGTTCTGGTTTCCTGGGCAATTACATATCCACCCAACTAAATTCTTCAGGATGCAAAACTACTTTTGGTTCTTTGGCAGCACAAGCCCCATTGAAGTGAATGGTGGGAGGGCAGATGGGGGTGGGGGGACACATGATAATGGATCGTTTGGGTTACTTCTTCCCTGGG
Organism: Sphenodon punctatus; assembly: GCA_003113815.1. Taxonomy (NCBI): domain Eukaryota; kingdom Metazoa; phylum Chordata; class Lepidosauria; order Sphenodontia; family Sphenodontidae; genus Sphenodon; species Sphenodon punctatus. Next base: position 2,696,588 of record QEPC01003635.1, on the reverse strand, counting down.
AAGGCCCTGCCACCAGAGCTTATGTGACATTGGAGCAGCAACAACAGGGAGGCAGGGTGCTTGTTAGAGAACTGGCAACAGAATAGTACAAAGAGCTACAAGTTTCCAACACAAAGATTATGAAGAAGGGATGACCATTGAGATTACAGCATGCTGCGAATGAGAGAGACAATTGTTTGAGACCCATACCTTAACACCCAGCTTGAGGAAGATGACATTGGAGTTTTGATGAAGCTGGACAAAACAAGGATAAAAACTGGGGACTCATAACTGCCATTGTCACTACCATTGGGTAATTACAGATGTGACAGGCCTTTCGGCCCACCACGCTGGACCCTGGACCGGGATCCGTCTCGGATCTCGGTCAATGATCAGACCGACCATCCTTTAGACGTGTCAGCCTAATTGCTACCAGGGTTCGGGGAGGGTGCGGGACTGCGCAGGGAAGGGGCTGCGCAGCGCAATGTGCGGCCGCACAGCCCCGTCCCCCATGCTCCCTCGGCCGCCTGCCCATGGCCAATCAGGCCGCTGCACCTGATCTCATCCCATGGTTGGGACCACGATCCGGGATGGGCCAAAGGTAACAGGCATTACATTAGATCGTGGCCAATCTAACCACAGTTCTGGACCTCGGGCTGGCCGGAAGTCCAGAACTGTGGTTAATTTGATCCTGGCCGAGTGTTCACTGTGGTGAACATCTAGCCAGGAGCAAACAGACGTTCATGGGATCGCTACCACCACACGTAATCCACTGGGATTCCATGTGGTGAGCAGCAATTCCGTAACGTCTGAAATTACCCATTGTTTGAACTTTTCATGGGATTGTCTTTCTCTACCACTATTGTTTGTGGATTTGGGGATTGACCTTCCCTGTGTTCATCATCACTTCGACTTGGCTATTTTTCTTCTATATTGTTACGTAATATAGTTGTAATTTTGGAGTGTTTTTCTCCTATTTTCATATTTATGATTATCATTTGTATGGTTTTCCAGTAGGGGGGTTTCAGATAAATTGTTGTTGTTCTATTTCAATCTTGGTTTTGGTCCCTTGGGATATTTTTTTTGTCTTTCACTTTGTAGGGACCACCCTTCCTCTTTGTTTTTCTGCAGCAGCAACAATGACAACAGCAGTGCAGTTCCTTCCTGGAGAAGCTGCAACCAGTGGTGGATCCAGAAAGTGCAGACTGTGCACAGGGCCCCATATGTTGCAAGGTGATGTCAGAGGGGCATAGGACTATGAATAAACTTGAGATAACATAAATGTGACTTGCAGTAGCATAAAACATAAGTCCACTGGGCTTCAAACATGGGGAACCCCAGCCTATTGAGGGCCCCTGGCAAGTCAAGAGGGTGCCACCAACAATATGGGGCCGATGAATAAACTAGAAATAAGATGTGTGTAACATTCAGGCCTACAATCCAGGAGTCCCCTGAAAGGGAAGTTATGTGTAACTGAAAAATTATTTCCAGTAATATTTCACATTTTCTAATTGTCACGTCTGTGTGTGTCCATCAAACAGTCTTGTTTTGGAAGAGGGCTAACACCACCATTTTGCATGGAGTTCCAACCTCCTGGACTTGGCACTGGCACTAGCTAGGACTGCCATTTCTTGCAGTTTGACCCTGAGGCTGCCAAAGGCTAGAACGGGCGTTTCAGGGTCAAACTGCGAGGAGCGGCAACCCTAGCAACAGCCCAAATAACCGGACCCTCGTGGGGGAGGATATTCCTCACAGCCATTGCTCTGCTAGTTCACAAGCACGTGCATGTTACTCTTTTAGGGGACAGGGCAGAGCCTCTGTCATCTACTTCTAAAATGCTGTGTAAGGATTCAAGGAATCAGGACTTTGCAAGAGGCAACTTGGCAACTCAAAAAGTCAGTTGCCCTACCACAGAGCAACTCGGGGAGACTATTTTCTCTGCTTCCAGAGGGCCGATAGTGGCTTCTGTTTTTGACAGGGCAGGGTGTGGCCCACCTCCTCCCAGTGGAGTCCCAAACATGACCACATCTAGGGCCCCATGGAGGGGGCTCCCAGGAGAGTAGCACCATGGGGGAAGGGGCATGGCCATCAGGGGCCCCCACATTTTACTTCACCATGGGCCCCACAAATTCTAATGTCGGACCTGTAATGAAATGCCCCAAAGCTGTTTCTTTTCATCCCAAGGATCCTGGATTTGGGTTTTGTAATAAAAAATGTGCAGATACACATCATGACACCTTTAGACTGTTAACACAGAAAAATGGGAAGAAAGGAAACCCAATGTTTCCATGACTTTTTAGGCAATTAAACAAAATTGAATACCTTGAGGCCAGATGTTTCTGCCATGCCAAAACTGTCAGACTAGAAAGTGCACAGACTACACTCAGTCTCAAAATGCTGCGACCTCCCTTTATTACAATACAAGAGATGTATAAATGTCAGCTTGGCAGCATATCGGGGGCCTCTTCAGTTTACAAACTTTGCATCTTTAGCAATTGCTTTGTGGGTTTGAGGATTAACTGCACTTGACTGAAGTTTCTGCAGCAGGCTGAAAAACTCTTGCGAAGTTTGAAGACTGCTCCCACAGCTCCCCCTTTTGGGAGGCAAAGATCAGCAAATATAGCTAGGGTTGGTCATTTCTATCCTAGGAAAGGACTTAACCTTGTACTTGTGGCTGACAGATTAATCCTTTCAAAAATCTAAAACCTTTGACATCCTTTATTCTTTAAACACCTGTTGATACCTCATGGAAAGCCTGAAAATTAATTCTCCTTTGAGCTATTTCTATAGGTGTGTAGTTTCTGGAAGCTTGTGTGTCTGTTGTTGTTGTTTGTTGTTTTAGGCATTTAGAGTCCTTTGGGGTTTATCGAGGGATGAAGTCTGCAAGAACTGATTCCTAATCAAGTCAACAATTAACCTTTCATGACCTTGATGAAAGATGGGAGCAATCAGCAGCTCAGAGGTGATTCCCAGAATTTTGCTAGAATCAAGTGTTTTCTTCGTGTCACTGAGGGTGCAACCCTCCACCCACTGAAGTCAACGGCTCAGCTCCCATTCAGTTCAGTGGTGGAGAACTACACCTACAGGATATAGATTGGGTACATTATATACACATATTCAGTAGAGATCCCAAACCATTTGGATTTGCAGGTGTGTTCCCTACGACGGCTCAGACTGCCACTGCTTATTTAATTGTATTTATTTATTTATAAAATCATTTGCTACCCCACCCCTCCTGCTCCAAGCAGCCTGGGGCGACTTACACGTTAAAACACACAAAATCAGTAAAACCAACCAATACAATAAAAAGAGAAGGCACAAAACCAAACCCCCCACCTCCCAGCCCCGCATCCCATCCTACATCCCATCCCACCCTACACCCCATCTCCCTCGCCAAAAGCCAGGCAGAACAGCCTGGTTTTACACATACAACAGAAGGAATGGAGATTCGGGGCCGCCCAGGCCTCCACCGGGAGGGAGTTCCACAGCCTAGGTGCAGCCACCGAGAACGCCCTCTCCACAGTGGCCCCCCCGGGTCACATGAGGAACCTCGAGAAGGGCGCTCCCAGTGGGCCGCAGAGGCTGCTCCAGAACATCTGGTGGCTGCAGAGAGGTGGCTCCTGCTTCCCCCTACATAGTAGCTCCAGCCCCAATTGGGGGTACCCTTCAGTTTTGCCTGCAGCTTGTTGCTTTTGGAGCTGTTGTATCTCCCTGGCTGGGCTTGGAACTAGCACTGCTACATATAAATGAGGAGGCACCTCTGAATCCACCCACACCAGGATCAGTTCCCATCCCAGCTGGGGAGAGACCAAGGCTGAGTCTGGTGATCTTGCTACACCACCTTCCCTGCCCATCCACAGCAGCCTCAGTGGGACTTTAGACCTAGTCAGCGCAGGTGTTTTAGAAACTGGCTCCAGCTATGGAGGGCATAATGGGGCCTGAAATTCTGAAGTATCTGGATTAGGGATGGGCGAACGCAGTTCGGAAGTTCGGAGTTCGGCCCGAACTTGGCCTGTTCGGACGACCGAACATGAACACGAACCCAAAAATGAACATACCGAACAGAACCGAACGGCAAAATGGCCAAACAGTTCGGTCAGTTCGGATCGCGTTCGGGTGAGTTCGGGTGGCAAAAAAAGATTCACTGTAAGGTCAAACGTGACAAGGACTAGTCACTGAGGAGCAGACTTCCAGGCACCCGGGGTGGAGAGGCTTGCAAGAAATGAAACTATCTGCCTCCCCCCTTCCCAACACCTTCTGAGCTAGTCACTGTTCCTGAACAGCAGGCGTTGAGTAGGATTATTAGATTGCTTTAAGTTTCATTTCAGTTTTGTACTGAAATGAAACTTAAACCTTAAACTGAAACCTTGTGTTTGTGATTCCCCCCATCCCATAGATAGATAGATAGATAGATAGATAGATAGATAGATAGATAGATAGATAGATAGATAGGTTAGGGATAGTAGTTGTAGGAGCTAGCTTAGTGATAGAGATAGCATTAGTGATTTAGTTTTAGTGTTTGTAGGAGTAGGCCTGTGTACTTATTAGATAATCCATTTAGTTCATAGCATTTAGAATAGTTAATAGCAGTTAGATTTAGTGTAGATAGATAGATATATTTATTAGATTAAAAAAAAAACCATATAAAAACAAAAAAACCAAATAAAAAACAAAAGAAAACCATACAAAACCCAATAAAAAACCAATAAACCATATAAAAAACAAAAAAAACACCCATAACATTTCCCGAACGGCCAAACCAAATGGCCAAACGGCCAAATTGAACGGCCAAACGGCCAAACAGAACGGCCAAACAGAAAAGCCAAACGGTAGAACCAAACAGCCGAACCAAACGGCCGAACTCGGCGAACTAACCGAACTGCCGAACCAAACGGACGAACCGAATGCAGCCGAACTGAACGCAGCCAAACTGAACGGCCGAACCGCGATCCATTCGCCCATCCCTAATCTGGACTTCTTGCAGGGTTTGTGTGTAGGGTGTCACTGAGATGTGCAGATATGCAAATTTTAGAGGATACTTATGAAAAACTGGCTCCAGTGCAACCCTACAACCTGTATTTCTCTTATATGTCCTCTAAAATGTGCATATCTGGCCACTCTATCTGTGTGTGCCCATACACCAAAACATGGAGCTCGTCATCACTTCCTGAAGTCTGAAAAAATTTGGATCTGGATTACATCTCAGGCCCATCTTTTACAATGATACCATCAGCACCAGGAACATGCTGTAGATGCCACCAGGTTAGTAATGAAGAGCCCAGTCCAAAGTCCATTGAAGCCAATGGAAAGATTTATATTGCCTTCATTGGTAGGGTTGCCATATATGCAAATGTTTAAAGGACACTTATGAGAAATACAGGTTGCAGGGCTGCATTGGAGTCAATGGCTTTTGATTACAGTAAAATGATAAAGATGGAGTGGGGAGGCAGTCGGATGAGATGAAAAGTTATTGTAGAAAGAAACAATAGAAAGAAAGATTGAAAACATTCATTGATGTGAATAGAGGTAGTTACTGGCACAGCACTTTGAGGGTTGAAGTCTAAGACTGACCTCTGAGGGAGAAAACTAACAATGAAGGATGCATAGTACAAATATTGAAGGTGGCAGGGGAGCCAAGGTGGGAGGCGGAGGTGAAGGAAGGGAAAACATTCCTTTAAAAGAGACTGCAAAATGCCTTCCTCACCACTCATCATGCAGGTCAAGTATTATAGCCTCTGGCGAAACTATTTACCTCTCTTCAGTTGTACATTTTAAACTATGCACAAAACTGGTTCATTAGGTGTCAGACTGATTAATATTGTATGCACAGAGAAGCAAATTCACACACATAAACAGAGACTTGATGGCTAAACTGGTTTTCAGTGGGTTGTTAATTAAGGATGGGACTATCGGTTTCGGATGAATCCAATAATGCCGATAATTGGCGATATCGGATTAATCCAATAATACCGATAATATCAGTATCGACATATTGTTTTTTAAACATTACTGATTTTTTTGATCTTTAACATTGCGGCCATTTTTAAAATGGCCGCAATGTTAAAGATCAAAAAAATCGTCTATGTTAAAAAAACAATATGCCGATACTGATAAATCCGATATCAGATTAAGCCGATACCGATAATACCGGTAACGGATAATTTGCCGATAGTCCCATCCCTAGTGTTAATACACGCTACACACAGGGTTGATTATGCCTACTAGCTTGTGGGTAGGTGCTGGTATATGTAGTGGGTGGCCATGAGCTGGTTGCGGGTAGTGGGAGCGTACTTGGAGCAGCAGCCTAGATAGGTCCACGAGAGCAGCGGTGATGGCAACAGGTCCCAGGAATGTCCACTTGATGCTCCACAGTGCCACTGCTGCTGCTCCTGCTGCCTTCAGCCCCTGCCCAACACTGGGTCTAGGGGTGCAGCAGTGGTGCTGGCAGATCCTAGTGAGCAGCGAGTGGCAGCAGATCTCTAGAAGCATCGGCAGTGGCAGTATAGGTGGACACCAACCCTCCCAGGGACTCACTGTTGCTACTGCCACCAGTGCTCCCAAGGCCTGCTCATTTTGCCCTTGGACCAAGTCTAAGCGTGTGGGGTTGGGGTGACCAGCCGGGAAAGGGCAGCAGCAGCTGTCACCATTGTAATAGGGACAGCTACCCTACCCCGGTGGGAGTGCTACCCCTTAGCCCTGTCACAACTTTGGCCCCTAGCTGGGCACCGTCCTTCCCGGCTCCCACGTCTCTTCGGGTGAGCCTCCTTTGGCTCTCAGCCCAGCTCTAGCCCTCCTGGTGAGCTTCCCTTGCCAACTCTGTTGCGCGCTCTCTCTCTCTCTCTCTCTTTCCTGCCAATCGGCAGCGGCTTTGGGGTGAGCCCTGCCCAGTTCCTAGCAGTGCTTAATTTATTTTAAAAATGAATTGCCAGGGCCCAAATCTGCCTGGCAACTCATAAACCACTGCCCACTACCTCATAAACCATGCCCACTGCCCCAGAACTTGATAGAACAGGGAAATTAACCCTTGTATCCAGCTAGTAATCTAAATCACTAGACTAACCTGCCTCTCTACAGGTGAATATAAAACAGGTGTTCTTGTGATTGAATCAATATGATGGCTGGTGCAGGAGATGGGGAACAGAAGTCATTAATGAAAGTCAAATAAACCGTGCAGGGTTCTTCTAGCTTTCATTTCTAACCTTGAAATGGCCAATATCAGCCTTTCCCTGGCCTTTCTCATTTCTGGGTGCACACTCCTAGTGGCAGTATTTCCCAGGGCTCAGCCCCCTTCCCCTGAATTTAATTTCCAAGGCCCCCTCCCCACCCCCACCCACAATTAGGCCCTGGCTCCTAGCCCTGGCTCAAGCCCTCCTGGGTGAGCCTACTCTCTGCACCTCCACGCCAGCTTTACAGCTCGATTCTCTCTCTCTTTCTCTCTCTAGGGCTCCCTAGGTCCAGCTCCTCCTGCTCCACCGGCCCCCATGAGCCTAGACTCGCTCCAACCACACCACAAGTCTCAGCCCTGCTGCCCCTTGTGTCCACTGACCTAAGCTGCCCCTTGATCATCTGTTAGCTTTCTTTTAAAGGGCCATCTGCTAGCCATCTGCCCTCTCTTCTTAAAGGGGTCTGTTACACCCCTCCCCCTTTGCTGAGTTGGGTCTACTTGAGAGTAGACCCCACACACACACACCGGGAGTTTCCCACTGTCTCTGAGGTTTCCCCCTCCCAGGGCCGTGTCTCCCTTCTTCTACCCTAGCCAGGCTCCTTACTCTCTGGCTCAAGACACACAACTTCCTCAGAGGCTATGGGCCACCCCTAGGTGCCCCTTTTCCCTCTCTCCCCACTCTGTCAAGCCTCTTCTGCCTGGGCGCGCCCTTCTAACTCACCCAGTGGGCCTCCTCTACCTGGGTCGGAGCCTGGGGAGCCGTCCTCCACCCAGTCTCCGGTTCCTCTCCTGCCTGGGAAGGCACTCTACTCCTAGACGTTCCTTCAGGTGCTTGACCCAGGTCCCCATAGTGTCCGGCTCATACCACCATGCCCTTTGTGGACACTGGCCTCTGCTTTCCCTCACAGCTGGCCCATACCTCTGGGTCAATCTTCCTTGAATCCAGGTCACAGGAGCTGCCTCAAGGCACTCCTCTACTCCATGCCCTTCAGTGTTACTCTCTCTTATTTCTTAACCGGTTCAGTCAGGGGAGCCCTCCTCCTCCCCAGCTCTAACCTTCTTAGTTAGATAGAAGAGGGAAGCCCTCCTCCTTTTCAAACCTCTTTTATCCCTGGGAGCCCCTCTCAACCTGGATACCCCTATCCATTGTCTGGGGAGTCCTCTCAACCCAGACTCTCCTAACCTAGGGCCCAGGAGAAGCCTCTCAGCTCTCCTTATAGACTGTACCCTTTACTTCATTATTCTTCCCTGGGGAGTCACTCTCACCCGGCAGACCTTACCCTTTGTCTGCGGGAGCTCCCTCAATCCAGACTCTCATAACTACTCCAGCTCTTTAGCTGACAGGTCTCCTCTGCCCAGCCAAACATCTCTCCAGGCAGACACCAGTCCCTTCGCTCTGGCCCTGCCATGAAGATCCAGTCTCCTCCATCCCTTTCATTATTACATTTTAATAAATAATAATAAATAATAAAATAAAATTATATAATAAAATAAAATAAATAAATAATAATAAACTGGCCCATTCCTCACAGTCATTAATCAGAGTCTCCTGCAGACCCAGGGAGCCACTCTCAACCCAGGTTGCCATCACATTCCATGCCCTAGTCTTTGGCAACCCCGGAGAGCCCCTCTCGACCCATGCTACCGGCTTGTCTCCACTCTCCCCAGACCCCAGCTACTACTCAATGTCTTGCTTTTTCCATTCCTTTCTCTCAATCCACTCATCCTGCCAAAGTGTCCTCATTCAACCTGGGGCCCCCTTCTCCACCCAGGTTGCTTCCTCCTCTATTGGCAAAGCTGGGGAGCCCCTCTCACCACAGGATGCTCTCAGTTTCCACTTTATCCCTTGCAAAGGGTTGGGAGGCCAGCCAATCCATTATTTCTGGATCTCCCACCCTGGTACCCCTTTTCCATCTTAACCTATCCCTGATGGCTTCTCAACAACAGCCTTTTCCCAGGGCTTATGCTCTGTTCAACAATGGTGGCCAGGGCCAGTTCCTCCGACACTGCTGCCCTATCATTCTTGACTGTCCCACTCAATTCACCTACTCTAATCCTATTTAAAGCAAGGCCAGGCAGGCCTCCTCTGCCCCGGCTGTCCCTTTTTTCCACCTTCTATATTGATGGCCGCCCCGAGCTGTGTGCCGGAGGGGCGGGGTAAAAATCAAATAAATAAATAAATAAATAAATAAATAAATGGCTGTCAGGCCCCAGTCCTTGTGATGCCATTCCACCATCTTCTGTTTTCCGGGCTTACTCTAGCCCTAGTCAGTGGGTAGCCTCCAACGCCACCTGCTCATCATCATAAAGTGTGCCCAAAGCCCCCACTGCAAGGCCCTACTTGAATCCCACAGTTGGACTATTAATTCTAGGGCCAGTCCCAGAGAGACCTGCTGCTCTCAGACCTTCCTTTCTAAGTTTCTACATCCCCTATGACCAGGTCCATCTGGGCTACTCGCTCCTGTCTCTCAACTTGCCCCACCTCCCCAGCTGGTAACCTCCCCAGCCAAACTGGGCGAAGCTCACCTAGACAGACTAACCTTCTATCCACCATCCTCAGTTCCTCTTGATAGAGGTTTCATCTCATACTGGAGACCCCACGCCATAAACAGGGCCCCACAGCGGGTGCCCGTCTTCTCCACCAGATGTAATAGGGGTGAGTGCTGGTGGGAGTACTACGCTTTAGCCTTGTCACAACTTTACTCCCTAGCTGGACACTGTCCCTCCCAGCTCTGGGATACAGAAAGCACTCCGCAAGTACTTCTGGGAAAGTACCTGTCCTCCAATCCTTCTTTCTTAGCCAGGTAGTGGGACGCATCTCTTCGGGCAAGCCCCCTTTGGCTCTCTGTCCAGCTCTAGCCCTCCTGGTGAGATTCTCGCACCGACTCAACTGCTTTCCTCCTGTCCTGGCTGTAAGTGGTGGCTACATGGTGAGCTGACTCACCGCACCTCTGCTCCATCCTTACAGCTAAACTCTCTCTCTCTAGGGCTTCCCAGGTCCATCGCTTCCTGCTCTTCCAGCCCATGTGAGCCCAGGTCCCTCCGACTAACCTGCAGGCCTCAGTCCCACTGACTCCTGTGTCCATTGACCTGAGCTGCCCCTTGATCATGTGTCAGTTCTCTTTTAAAGGGCCGTCTGTTAGCCATCTGCTCTCTCTTCTTAAAGGGGCCAAGGCAGTCACTAGTCACTGTTACAACCAGACTTTTATGTTACCACCCCCACATCACAATAGCTATGTGTGGGTCTTGGACTGGAATTTTGAGTTCACTGCTTGGAGGGCAACTGAAGACCTCAAATGTAATTGGTTTAAGATTCATGTTATGTTAGGTGAATGTTTCAATCCCGAAACATGCACCTAGAATAACATGTAATTACAATGGGGCCAATCCCTGGCCCATGGCTCCCGCTTGCACCCCTGCCCCCATGCACATACATGTAGTTTCTGTGCAGCATAGTGTGCCCGCAATGGAGGTGCACACGGGATCCACGGGGCATGTGATCAGCCCCATGGTCTATAGGAGTAGCCTCTAAAAATCTCCATTAAACACATGGCAAGCCTCATGGCTACCATAATCCTGCTTATAGAGTCTCAGTTGGTAAGGATAGTGGGCTGCCTCACTGGAAGGCTGAAAGACCCAATTTTACTTGGTTTCTGGGTTTTTTTAAATGCATGTTTTTTCTCTTTGGCTCCAGAGTTCATGTTTCACTTGTAACATTCTACCACAGTTTGCTCTGCAATGTAACAATCTTTTCTTTGTTTAGCCCTGCTCCCACATTTTTGTCTATTAGCCTTTAATCCCTGTCAGGGTTTCACCTTTGCGATGATTAGGTCACAGCTCACGTTGATTGGGAAAGGAAATCCTGATGACTACTGCTGACAGAAAGCTGATAATGCTGTTTTTGGCAGCAATAAATTCTCCGTCTCCAAATGAAGGCTAATCTATCTTTGAGCCAGGAATCGGCTCTTTCGGTGGTTATGTTGGCCACACTTGCAAATATTTTCCCATGCTCACACTGCCTGACCTTTGGAGTATTCAATACACCTCAGTCATAGTGTAGAGCTGTTTAGCCAGGCATCAAAATAAGCAGCAATCCATCTGGGAGGGACAAATGAAAATACAAAATAAATCATCAGTGCTGTCAGAGCACTTCACGTTCCTCGGCTTTTTCTCTCTCTGCTTTGTATTATTTGTTTTATTTATTTATACAAATGTATACGCCACCCTTCCTGTAGAGGCTCAGGGTGGCTCAAAATTAATAAAACAACAATAATAAAATTCAAACAATAAGAACTCCCACTCTCCTCTCAAAACTCCCCTCCCAACTCTACCTAAAACCCAACCATTCCCTATCCCTGCCTGCCCCCCCCTCTTTTAAACAATGTTTTCCACCTCCTCTGGAAGATGTTTAGGCTCAAGGGAATCTCCTGGGGAAGGGTATTCTACAAAACTGGGGCAGCAACCGAGAACGTCCTTCTTGTGCACCCCCATTCCATGGACACGAGTAACAGATGGAATCTGCAAGAGGGCATTCCCGGTTGACCGTAGGGGCCGCAAAGGAACACGGTAGGACAGGCCATCTTTCAGATATAAGAGAACCAGATCATTTGTCAAAGCCAGCACCTTGAATTGCACCCAGAAAGCTATAGGCAGCCGGCGCAGACTTCAAAGCACTAGTGTAATGTGTTCCCAGTGACTCTTCCCTCAAAGGAACCGGGCTGCTGCATCCTGCACAGCTACAGCTTCCAAACAGCCATCATGGGCAGCCCCACGTAGCGTGTGTTGCAATAATCTAGCATCAAAGTGATGAAAGTATGGATGACAGTCTCAGTCCTAGCAGGTCCCAACAGCAGCTTCCCCCACTCCACAGCTGCCTGCAGCGCATGGAGCTCCTTTGTATGGCAGCTGGGCGGGGGATGGGTAGCCCAGATGAGGCAGCTGGTCAGCAGCAACAGTACAGCACAAAAGTCCAAAATCAGCTCTGTTACTGAGAGGGGTTTTGTGTTCCCTCAGTCAGCTTTCATGTTTGACTGGATAACTGTCATACTAAGATTTTCATTTATTACGTGTTTGCATTTCACACAAAAAGAAGAGACAGACAGGGTTTTTTTTCAAAATCAAATTCATATCCCCAGGTTGCTTATTCACTCTGTAAAAGGGGCTAAATGCGCAGTACCTGGTGGGGGGAAGCCCAAGCCTCAGCCAAAAACTCACAGTGTGACCTTGGGCCAGTCACAATAGTATCTCAGCCTAACCTACCTCACAGAGTTGTTGTGAATATTAAAAGTTGAGTTATATGTAAAGTGCTCCAAGTGCCATGGTGGGGGCACTATATTAATTAATTAATTAATTAATTAATTAAATAGAACTGAGCACTAAAGTAGCTTGTTTTATAAAAATCACAATTCTGAGTACATTTAGCTGTGGTACACTTACTGTATCCTTTATCAATATCAATAACCGTTTGACACAAACTCCATAAACCACTGTAACATGCAAGAACATAAGCTTCTGCACAACTGACTAGGAAATCCTTGTGGTATTCCCAATTTCAGCATGTGATGGTTTAGCCCATATTTATCATTACGTCTGGTGATATCCAAGCAGCATGGTCCTCTCAATGGATAGTGCCAGCGCTAACACTTGAATAGGTGCGAGACTCATTCACTTTAGTGGGACACATGTGCACACTATTCACCCGGTGAATCACAAACATACATTTCAGCTATCTGAACTGGCATTCCAGCAGCTCTTTGGAAACTCAAAAGCATATTGAGGGAACAAAGTTTACATTCAAATACCACCATGATTTAAGGCCTCTTTGACCTCATTGCAGAGTCATAACTGAGCAATTAAAGTCATATTTTTCCCTACTGATGATATTACACCCATTGTAAAATATAATTGTTTAACCTGAAAGAACCACAGTTTTAACATCACAATATTTTCCCTCCTGAAGTTGGATAATAGTTCTTTAAAACTTTCTCAAGCGGTATAATTGAAGCCGGTTCTGGAAAGAGAGTATCACAGTGTTAATGCCATACCACAACTACTTAATGGCTCTTTGGAACTGAATATTGCGTTGGGCTTTTGACGTTTTACATAAAAAATAAATTTTATTATGGGGGGGGGGGGCGTATAATTTCTGCTGTATCTTTTAACCGTGTTGACTGCTTGCAATTTTTAGCTTCCACTTTTTAGTAAATGTGAATTTTTCCTTCTCACCATATATTATTTATTTATATACCACCATCAACATGCCTGGCACTGAACAGTTATGATTATGGACTCTGCCCAGAGGGGCTTACAATTTAGGATATGTTATTCAGCAAATGTTACATAAGGTATTTTTAGATGTGATGGCTCTTCGAGCTGTCACGCTTAGATCCTGCCCATGGTGAGAGCCCTCACCACAGGCAGGATCAGGCCCAGCCACTGAACAAATGTTCCAGTGGCCGGGACTGGGGAGGGGGAAGGGAGAGAGTGGGGGCATGTGCAGATGAGGGTCCGCGTGGCCCTGTCTTCTCCCTGACGGGCAGATGCGGCGGTCTATGAGGCCGCCATGCCCGACCAGAGAAGCTGAGTTAGGGGGAGGCTTCCCTGGACCGTGGCAGGGCTAACTCTGGGATGTGCGCTAGCAGGGAGCCCAGTGCCCATCCCACAGTTAGCCCTGCCACAGTCCAGGGTTACCTTACCTCTGCTCCTGCACGCAGCAAACATTTGGCTGGTGGGAGCAGACGTGACACCACCATGGGTGGCCACGCTGGAGTGTAGCGTGGCCACCCATGGTAACATCACATTAAAAAATACCCATAACATAAACAATACGGTCATTTATGGAACCTGTTTGCTTATTTGGTATTAACCATTTCTATAGCACTGTCAGTATTCAAAGTGCTTTACAATCCTCATCTAGTTCACCCTTGCAACAACCCTTTGAGTTGGTCATTACTTTTGCCATTTTTTAGATGGAGAATTGAGGCCACCCAGTGAGTTCATGGCTAAGGTGGGATTTGAATCTTGGTCTCTAAGGTCCAATGTTGAATTCTTTACTCACTAGGCTACACTGGCTCTATCCAAACAAAGTGGGGCACTTGGACATGCAGATCTATCAGTAACAAGTTCCAAGCAATTTCCATATTTCAGTTCCCATATTTCTCAACCATTACCTAGTTTTGGCAAACAATTTTGGTAACTCATCATACAAATACCCATGGCATCATAGGCGAACTTTATCTATCCATCTTTAAAATTCTGACCATTCATGTGGTCTGTCGGTCTGCCGAGGGTGCCTTCTTGGAGGTCCCCCGTGTGAAGTGGGGGACCACAATGGAGAGGGCATTCTTGGTGGCCGGGCTGCGCCTTTGGAACTCCCTTCCGGAGGAAGCTTGCCTGGCCCCAAGCCTTTTGGTATTCCGGCGAAGGTGTAAAACCTGGCTGTTCGCCCAGGCCTTTGGGGAGGGGGGGAGGGTTTAGTGGATTTTTATCTCCCCTACCCTATTGTTTAATGTATCCCGGGCCCTGTTCTTAATATCTTAATATTTGATATTGTATTTTTATATTTTTTAAACTGTTTTATATTGATGTATTTTTTTTTTACTGTTGGAAGCCACCCCAAGCTGTGTTCAGGAGGGACGGGGTATAAATTGAATAAATAAATAAATAAATAAATGTGTCAAACCTCCCTGACATCTAATTGAATATCGATATGCAGTCAAACCTCCCTGGCATTTAATATGTTAAACTGTAATCATATTCAAATAAATCATATTTGTATTTTTCAATTGTGATTTAATTGAGGTATATCATACCTCATTAGCAGATTAATACAGAAGGTTTTTAAATGGGAGCAGGGTTAGGAGGGACAGTCTCTCTTTTAGTGCTGAGTCCCACTGTTCCTCTTTCAGAGGTCAAAGTCCTTCTTTCCAGAGAGAGAGAGAGAGAGAGAGAGAGAGAGAGAGAGAGAGAGAGA
>QEPC01003635.1:2656078-2673211 GCA_003113815.1 Sphenodon punctatus | reverse complement strand
AGAGCGAGGGAGGTAGTGGCCCCCCTGATTGGGGGAGTTCACCCTCCTATAGCTCAGCAAGTCCGGAGTCTGGGGGTGATATTGGACGCAGACCTGCGCCTGGAGCGGCAGGTGGAGGCAGTTGCAAAGGCTGCTTTCCGCCAGTTGCATCTGGTGTGGAGGCTGCGTCCATTCATCTCCGGCCCAGACCTGGCCTCCCTCATCCATGCCTTCATCACCTCAAGGCTGGACTACTGCAACGCACTCCACGTGGGGCTTCCCTTGTTCCTCGTTCAGAGGCTGCAGCTAGTGCAGAATGCGGCGGCCTGTCTCCTTTCGGGGACGGGTTGTCGGGAGCACATTACACCTGTGCTCCAGACTCTGCACTGGTTGCCAATACCGTGCCGAGCTAGGTTCAAGGTTTTGGTGTTGATCTATAAGGTCGTTCATGGTCTGGGCCCCTTGTACCTCAGGGACCGCCTCGCCCTCCGCGTCCCAAAACGGCTCCTTCGGTCTGCTGGGGGTGCCTTCCTGGAGGTCCCCCACGTTAAGCGGGGGGCCACAATGAAGAGGGCATTCTCAGTGGCCAGGCCGCGCCTTTGGAACTCCCTTCCGGAGGAAGCTCACCTGGCCCCAAGCCTGTTGACATTCCAGCGAAGTTGTAAAACCTGGCTGTTCATCCAGACCTTTGGGGAGGGGGGGAGGGGGGGTTAGTGGGTTTTTATCTCCCCTACCCTATTTATTGTTTTATTGCTTTCCCAGGCCCTGTTTTAATACCTTATATTGTATTTTTGATGTGTTTTAAATTGTTTTATATGTATTTTATATATTTTTTTATTGTTGGAAGCTGCCCCGAGCTATTCTCAGGAGGGGCAGGGTAGAAATCTAGAAAATAAATATGAGGTGGCAAAATTTGGTCACTCACCAAGAGAGGAATGAAACGCATTGTGGCACTTGTTGCACCTTGCCTAACACCATGACCTTATGGGTTATATTTTCTGTCTCGACATCTAAAGGGGGTTCCGGCCCATGACCCCGGGGTCACAGTTTTCCTGCCAAAATGGCAAAATTCAGTCATTCTCCAAGAGAGGAACGAAATGAACTGTGGAACTTGTTGGACCTTGCCTAACACTGTTAGGAAATGGGCCTGGAGGAGAGCGGCATGAGCACACTCTAGCCGGGGTGTGAGAGGATTGGGGAAGGGTAAGAGACCCCCGGTACAGGAGACCCCCCCCAGGCTAATACTGACGCTCAGCTTCCCCCGGGGCAAACTTCAAGTCCCAAAAAACTCCAGACCCCAGAGACATCTCCATTGGGCGGCGAGGTGGGGGTCACCCCCACGCCCCACAGGGATGGGGGGGCAGGTCCCTTGGATGCACTTACCCCACCTGAGAACAGTGACACGGGGATGGTGCAGCCACTGCTACTCAACAAGGGGGCGGGGCCTGGGAAGGTTAGGGAGTTAACAGCTGATCGAAGGGAAAGCCCTAAACAGATGCTGCGGCATTCAGCACACCTGCAGGCACGTAAATGGGTGGAGCTAAGCGTTCATAAGGCAAGGTACAGCTTCCCCTACTTGCCGGCGATCAGCACTGCTCCGAAGCTGGCCCCCTTGCGTTTCCTTGTGACTGAACTTGTAGATTATCTTGTGTTGTATGAGGGAGTGTGTATGAAGCGAACGGAGCGTGAAAGGTGAGTGTGTGAACCAAGAGTCCTGTGTGTTGGTTGTCTGTGTTACCATTTCCCTCCTCTTCCAGGCGGCCCCCTCCTTCCCTATCACCTGGTGGTGTCGGCTTTCCCTTTCCTTTCCCTTCCCCAGGTCTTAACCCCTTCCTCATTGTCCAGGTCACTAAGGTGAGTTCTCCTGAGCACAGTATAAGTGGGTGTGGGTGTTGGGGTGTGTGTGTGAGTCAGGGACCTGCTCCCCCTGCGGGGTGTGAGAGGAATGAAATGCATAGTGGCACTTGTTGGACCTTGCCTAACACCATGACATTATGGGGAATATTTTCTGTCTCGACATCTGAAAGGGGTTCCGGCCCATGACCCCGGGGTCACAGTTTTCCTGCCAAGATGGCAAAATTCAGTCACTCTCCAAGAGAGGAACAAAATGCTCTGTGGAAATTGTTGGATCTTGCCTAACACCATGACACTACCAGGTAGATTTTCTGTCTTGATATCTGAAGGGGGTCCCAGGTCATGACCCCAGGGTCACAGTTTTCCTGGGAATATGGAAAAATTTGGTCACTCTCCAAGGGAGGAAGAAAATACACCGTGGCACTTGTGGGGCCTTGCCAAACAACATGACACTACCGGGAAGGGTTTTTTTCTCGACATCCGAAGGAGGTTCCAGTCCATGACCCCGGGGTCACAATTTTCCTGCAAAGATGACAAAAATTGGTCACTCTCCAAAAGAGGAACGAAATGCACTGTGGAACTTGTTGAATGTTGCCTAACAACATGACACTACAGGAAAGATTTTCTGTCTCGACATCCGAAGGGGGTTCCATCTGGGCCATGACCCCGGGGTCACAGTTTTCCTGGGAATATGGAAAAATTCAGTCACTCTCCAAGGGAGGAACAAAATGCACCATGGCATTTGTTGGACCTTGCCTAACATCATGACACTACCAGGAAGATTTTCTGTCTTGACATCTGAAGGGGGTTCTGGGCTATTATCCAAAGGTCCCAGTTTTCCTAAAAGGATGGCAAAATTAGGTCACTCTCCAAGAGAGGAACAAAATGCATCGTGACCCTTGTTGGACCTTTCCTAACACCATGACATTACGGGGGTTCTGGCCTGGGCCATGGCTCCGGGGTCCCATTTTCCCTGCCAATATGGCAAAATTGGGTCAGTCTCCAAGAGAGGAACGAAATGCATCATGGCACTTCTTGGACCTTGCCTAACACCATGACACTACCGGGAAGATTTTCTATCTCGACATCTGAAGTAGATTCCAGGCCATGACCCCGGGGTCCCAGTTTTCCTGCCAAGATAGTAAAATTCAGTCACTTTCCAAGGGAGGAATGAAATGTGCCGTGGCACTTTCCTAATATTATGACACTACCTTAAAGATTTTCTTTCTCGCCATCCGAAGGGGGTTCCGGGCCATTACCTCGGGGTCACGGTTTTCCCACCAAGATGGCAAAATTCTGTCACTCTCCAAGAGAGGAATGAAATGGTCTATGGCACCTTTTGGACCTTGCCTAACACAATGATATTATGGGGAATATTTTATGTCTTGACATCCGAAGGGGATTCCATCCGGGCCATGACCCCGGGGTCACAATTTTCCAGGGAATATGGAAAAATTCAGTCACTCTCCAAGAGAGGAATAAAATGCACTGTGGCATTTGTTGGACCTTGCCTAACAACATGACACTACTGGGAAGATTTTCTGTCTTAACATCTGAAGGGGGTTCTGGGCTATTATCCAAAGGTTCCAGTTTTCCTAAAAGGATGGCAAAATTCGGTCACTCTCCAAGAGAGGAACAAAATGTGTCGTGGCCCTTGTTGGACCTTTCCTAACACCATGCCATTATGGGGAAGTTTTTTATCTCGACATCCAAATGGGATTCCTGGCCATTACCCTGGCGCCGCAGTTTTCCTACCAGGATGGAAAAATTCAGTCACTCTCCAAGAGACAAATGAAATGCGTCATGGCACTTGTTGGACCTTGCCTAACACCATGACACTACCTGGAAGATTTTCTGTTTCGACATCCGAAGGGGGTTCCTTCCAGGCCATTACCTCGGGGTCACAGTTTTCCAGCCAAGATGGCAAAATTCGGTCACTCTCCAAGAGAGGAATGAAATAGTCCATGGCACAAGTTTGACCTTTCCTAGCACCATGACACTACCTGGAAAAATTTCTGTTTCGACATCCGAAGGGGGTTCCGGGCCATTACCTCTGAGTCACAGTTTTCCTGCCAAGATGGCAAAATTCGGTCACTCACCAAGAGAGGAACAAAATGTGTTGTGGCACTTGTTGGACCTTGCCTAACACCATGACACTACTGGGAAGATTTTCTGTCTCGATATTCAAAGAGAGTTCTGGGCCATGACCCCGGGGTCTCAGTTTTCCTGCCAAGATGGCAAAATTGAGTCATGCTCGAAGAGAGGAACTAAATGCATTGTGGCACTTGTTGGACCTTGCCTAAAACCATGACACTACCTGGAAGTTTTTCTGTCTCGACATCCGAAGGGGATTCCGCGCCCTTACCTTGGGGTCACAGTTTTCCAGCCAAGATGGCAAAATTCGGTCACTCACCAAGAGAGGAATGAAACACTTTGTGGCACTTGTTGGACCTTGCCTAACACCATGACATTATGGGGAATATTTTCTGTCTCGACATCTGAAGGGGGTTCCGGGCCATGACCCTGGGGTCACAGTTTTCCTGCGAAGATGGAAAAATTCGGTCACTCTCCAAGAGAGGAATGAAAAGCTTTGTGGTACTTGTTGGACCTTGCCTAACACCATGACATTATGGGGAATATCTTCTGTCTCGACATCCGAAGGGGGTTCCCGGCCATGACCCAGGGATCACAGTTTTCCTGTGAAGATGGCAAAATTCGGTCACTCTCCAAGAGAGGAACGAAATGCACTGTGGAACTTGTTCGACCTTGCCTAACAATATAAGTCTACCGGGAAGATTTTCTGTCTCGATATCTGAAGGGGGTCCCAAGACCATGACCCCAGGGTCACAGTTTTCCTGGGAATATGGAAAAATTTGGTCACTCTCCAAGGGAGGAACAAAATGCACCATGGCACTTGTTGGATGTTGCCTAACACCATGACACTACCAGGAACATTTTCTCTCTCGACATCTGAAGGGGGTTCCATCCAGGCCATGACGCCGGGGTCACAGTGATGCTGCAGAGATGGCAAAATTCGGTCACTCTCCAAGAGAGGAACGAAAGGCAATGTGGCTCCTTTTGGACCTTGCCTAACAGCATGACACTACTGGGAAGATCCCCCGCAGCCCTCTCTGGGCCCATACAATGGAATGAGCTGCTGCAGTGCCTGCACACGCCCAGGCGCAGGCCAGAGTCAGACCCGATGCCACTCTATGTGAACGCTGTGGAGAAATAAATGTACATTTAAAATCCCCGGAAACTTTTTAAAATACACTGCCCGGGGCCGGCGCACTCCACAGGGGGTTTCCCCCCCCACAGTCCCCCCCTGAGCCTGAGGGGGAGGGGAGGAATCACAGCACTGGGTGGTGGTGGTTAAGGTTTGGTGATGGGACTGGGATAAATAAATGCACAGGCCCAGCACTGACAGCACTGACAGCCTCGGACCCCCGCCTAGGCAGGGCAGCGCTGATGCACTTAGCGGTACCAGTCCCCCTGCAGGGTCACAGTTACTATTGACCCGGCAGGGGAGGGAATTCCACAGCCTGGAGTGCTGCCACCGCTGGGCAGTTAAAACATGGTCTTACATCAATATGCATTCCTAAAAACACACATCACAATACATTTTCTAATATTGCAGACCTAATGCTACTATAGAACATAGACATGCCAGATTGTGAAAGATGTACACCATCGTCCAAAAACATATTGCTATCAGCGGCTACAATGTTCCTATGCCAGACCAAAACCATGTCAATATCTTTAATGAAAGCACCAACAGACTTGTTAACATTTCGAACACATTTATTAATAGCCTTCATGTTTGTGCTATATCTGTTGACCTTGCGAATAATGAGATCGGATAAAACAATCTTGCAACCTGGAAAAAGCCGACAGATTGCCATTAAATAGTTTCTCATGTACTCTAGTAGCTCAACGCCTTTCAACATTCCAATATCGTTACCACCAGAGTGGATTACAATGCATGAAGGAAGGGAAGAAATGGAAGCAATGAATTGCCTTTTGTTCTTTAAAGCAGGCAATACATCGCATCCCACCCCTTCGGATCCATCGCACTGTAACATTTTCCAAATTCAAATCAACCTCGGTGTGTTCTGTGCAGCAGAATTTCTCTAGTCTGGTGATGTAAGCATCACCAATAAACCAAATGTTCTTCATCATTACCTGATGGAATAAGGCAAGCAATTAGTATGCTGTTTTTAAATATATATATTTAATAAATGTACTTATTACACTTACTTAAATTCTGTAACAGAGAGAACGCTGCTGAAGTGTTCTGTCCTGATGATTGTCTGTGAAATGTAACAGGGAGGGAGTTGATCTGAAGAGTGGATGGGAATTTAGGTTAGCAGCAAGCATAATGTTTGATTAAGAATGTTGATTTCATCTTTAATATCACAAACTAAGCAAGTAAATAAGTAACACACAAAGCACATGCACACCTCAACAGCATACGCCGCATGGGACTCTGGATGGGGATGCATGCCAGAGGGAGCCACTCACTACAGAGAGGCCTGAGTGGGTATACTCCTATTTGTAAAATGATAGTCTCAGAATCACATGGAAAACGATTGTAACTAGGGTTGTGTGACCTATGCAAATATGTAAGGTATGCTTAGGAAAACTACTGCATGTAGTGCCTACTGCATGTACTGCCTGCATTGACTAAGTTGCCAAAACATGAATGTTCACCAAAACATAACTCATGAGCTGGGAACTAAAAATCATGAAACTGAAATAAAAATAACCAAAGTGTTTCCAGCCAGGGACTATCACGTTAGTGGGAATGGGAAGAGGCAGAACAACATAAGGTTGCTGCCTCGTAAACAATGTTCTTCAGGATGGCTCTGAACATTGTCACAAATGCCAACCCTTTGACAAGGACTGTTTGGAATGAGTGAGAAGGTGCTTTGTTTACTGTGTGTGTGGACTCGAGACTGTCATCATTCGTGTGATTGTTCAAATTAGCAAGCTGTGCTTGATATGACTGTGTATATATAACGGCGCCTGAGCGCGTCCCATTTGTGAGAATGTTTGGAGCCAGCTCGCAGAACCATTGTTTGCAAGACAGCAACCTCAAGCCATGCCTCTCCACTGGGGATTTTTTCTCTTTAAAAAAAAAACACTGCCTGCCTGATTTCACTGTTTCCATACACTGCGGTGGGTTGCGGGACATGCCAGGGAAGCCACTGGCCCCCCTGCCCCCACCGCATAACCAAGGGAAGCTTGCTGGGAGAGTCACTCCATAGAGAGCCAGGAGCAGGGGGGGACATAGCTGGTAGCCGCGGAAGCTGCCAGCGAACCTGGAGCAGGGACTTGGGGAAGCACATGGGGAAATAAGCACGGCCAGAGGGGGCTGCCAGGAGAGTCACTCCATAAAGAGCCAGGAGGAGGGGGGGTGTAGCCGGTAGCTGCGGAAGCCACAGAAGCCACCGGCGAGTCTGGAGCAGGGACTCAGGTTGGGACTCGGGGGAGCACATGGGAAGAGTCACTCCATAGAGAGCCAGGAGGAGGGGGGGTCATAGCCAGTAGCCACGGAAGCCGCCCGCAAGCCTGGAGCAGGGACTCAGGTTGGGACTCAGGGGAGCACAAGGGAAGAGTCACTACATAGAGAGCCAGGAGGAGAGGGGGCCATAGCCAGTAGCCGCGGAAGCTGCAGAAGCCGCCGGCAAGCCTGGAGCAGGGACTCAGGTCGTGACTCGGGGGAGCACATGGGAAGAGTCACTCCGTAGAGAGCCAGGAGGAAGGGGGGCCATAGCCAGTAGCCACGGAAGCCACAGAAGCTGCCAGCGAGCCTGGAGCAGGGACTCGGGTTGGGACTTGGTGGAGCACATGGGAAGAGTCACTCCATAGAGAGCCAGGAGAAGGGGGGGCCATAGCAGGTAGCTGCGGAAGCCGCTGGCAAGCCTGGGGCAGGGACTCAGGTCGGGACTCAAGGGAGCACATGGGAAGAGTCACTCCATAGAGAGCCAGGAGATGGGGGGGCCGTAGCCACCGCCGATAGCCGTGGAAGCCGCCGGTGAGCCTGGAGCAGGGACTCGGGTCAGGACTCGGGGGAGCAAATGGGAAGATTCACTCCATAGAGAGTCAGGAGGGGGGGGCATAGACAGTAGCCGTGGAAGTCGCCGGCGAGCCTGGAGCAGGAACTCGGGGAAGCACATGGGGAAATAGGCACAGCCGGGGGGGGCGGCTGCTGGGAGAGTCACTCCATAGAGAGCTAGGAGGAGGGATGTGTGTAGCCTGTAGCCACGGAAGCTGCCGGTGAGTCTGGAGCAGGGACTGGAGAGCACATGCGGGAATAGCCGGTGGGGGGGCTGTTAGGGGGGGTCAGTCAAGGGAGAGCACGGAGGGGGAGGCAATAGCTGCGGTCACCGTTTGCCCACCGTTCACAACAAAAGAATCGGGAGAGCCACAGTTATCAACCCAACAGCACAGTTTTCACAAATAAACCAATGATTCCACCATCCATCCAACCAACAGCCATTATCATGAACAAAATGAACAATAAAACAATATCAAGCCCAATATCAAGCCCAAACAATATCAAGCCCAAACTGAGCAATAACATATACGTAAACACTAAAAGGTTAGCAGCAAATAACATATGTGTACATTTATTTTAAAAAAGGATAATGGAAAATGTAAAGTGTAGCTATAGCACAATTATTTTAGCTGCTTTAGCACTAAATTAGCAGTTAAATAAAGCACAGTTTAGAAGAATTAGCAGAAAAGCTCAAGCACTTACACAAAACCTTCTTTATGTTATCCAAAATCGATGGATGATGATACGCTATTAATTAGGAAGGAAGGGATAGGACTCTCTCTCCTCGAGTCACGATGCGGTGCAGTGCTTTGTCGCAGAGTGAGGAAGATCACAGTGTGTTAACAAACACAGACGCTGGCAGCGCGGCTCCAACAGTCACTCACTCACACTGCGATTGGGGATCAAGAGGGAGAATAAAGCTACAAACACACCTATTTATACTTAATGGTGAAGGCGGGACATGTCTCTCTGGGAAAGCCCTAGCCAATGAAATTGGGCATGCAGGTGTCGTCAACAGGGTCCGAGGGTTGATCATGCCGCCGGGTCTCGCGATACCTTGTATTCCGGGCGGCGGAAACATGATACAATGACCAGATAACCACAAAGATTCTGCAATCGACGGAAAGGGGAGTTGGTGCTGCTTCTTATTGAAATCTGCAAAAGTTCCGCTTCCATTGACCAGTCGCAATGCCGCAGCACCGTTTGCGGCAAACCGCAGCCGCAGTCGTCGGAAAGCTGTCTCTGCCAAACCGTGCTGCAATGCGCAGAATAGGGGTTTCCATCAGTAACTCCCTACAGCCCTACCCATAATGCCATAGTGTTAGGCAAGATCCAAAAGGTGCCATAGAGCGTTTCGTTCCTCTCTTGGAGAGTGATGGAATTTTGCCATCTTGGCTGGAAAACTGTGACCCCGAGGTAATGGCCCGGAACCCCCTTTGGATGTCGAGACAGAAAATCTTTAAGGTAGTGTCATGGTGTTAGGCAAGGTCCAACAAGTGCCACGGTGCAAATTTTACTATCTTGGCAGGAAAACTGGCACCCTGGCGTCATGGCCCGGATCCCCCTTCAGATGTCAAGATAGAAAATCTTCCTGGTAGTGTCATGGTGTTAGGCAAGGTCCAAGAAGTGCCACAACGCATTTCTTTCCTCTCTTGGAGACTGACCCAATTTTGCCATATTGGCAGGAAAAATGGGACCCCGGAGCCATGGTCCAGAACCCCCTTCAAATATCGAGACAGAAAATCTTCCCGGTAGTGTCATGATGTTAGGCAAGGCCCAACAAGTGCCACGGTGCATTTCGTTCCTCTCTTGGTGAGTGTCCGAATTCTGCCATCTTGGCAGGAAAACTGTAACCCCGCGGTAATGGCCCAGAACCCCCTTCGGGTATCGAGACAGAAAATCTTCCCGATAGTATCATGGTGCTAGGCAAGGTTATCATAAAAGGTATGATGGTACAGATAAATAAATAGATAAATCCAACAACAACTGTACACCAAGACAAATAAACTCCACAGAAAAAAGTCACAACCAAAAAATGGATACAAGCAAGCCCAGTGGCAAGTACAAATTGCCAACACTTTATAAGAATAAACAACAAGTTTACTGATGTCCAAAACCAAGCATACCAAATGGTGCAAACGTAACGAATATATCAAAGTAGGTATGAACCTAATGCAGCTATATAGAAAAAACCAGGGACTGAAAAGGAAACTAGTCCCCCACAACTTCACTGGAATGTGAGATCTAAGGGGTGGAGCCTAAAAGGTCTCCAGTTTGCCCCAAAACGTGAAGCAGGAAAGAAGAGTCAAAAACTGCACTGAAGGTATCTATTCTGACATTTCGCTGATGCCAGCTTCCTCAGAGATGAAAATCCTGCTTGTTCCAGGGAATGTAGAAAACTTCAAGGAATGTTTGCCAAGGTCTTGCAATACTTAGAAGTAGGGCTGGGTTACCTTGAGGGTAAAAGCAATATAGGCAGCCTCTATTGAATTTAAAATTGAGATCTATAAAGCCATACTGTTGTACAGGTTTAAACTCCACCCAATACAGTTCCACGATTACAATACATCTGCATTTCTTTCCTCTCTTGGAGAGTGACCAAATTTTTCCATATTCCCAGGAAAACTGTGACGCCGGAGTCATGGCCCAGATGGAAACCCCTTCTGATATCGAGAAGGAAATCTTCTCGGTACTGTCATGTTGTTAGACAAGGTCCAACAAGTGCCACGGTGCATTTTGTTCCTCCCTTGGAGAGTGATCGACTTTTGCAATCTCTGCAGAAAAACTGTGATCCCCGGAGTCATTGCTCAGAACCCCCTTCGGATGTCGAGACAGAAAATCTTCCCGGTAGTGTCATGTTGTTAGGCAAGGTCCAACAAGTGCCACAGTGCATTTTGTTCCTCCCTTGGAGAGTGACCGAATTTTGCCATCTCTGCAGGAAAACTGTGGCCCAGATGGAACCCCCTTCAGATGTCGAGACAGAAAACCTTCCCGGTAGTGTCATGTTGTTAGGCAAGGTCCAACAAGTGCCACGGTGCATTTTGTTCCTCTCTTGGAGAGTGACCAAATTTTGCCATCTCTGCAGGAAAACTGTGACCCAGATGGAACCCGCTTCAGATGTCGAGACAGAAAATCTTCCCAGTAGTGTCATGTTGTTAGGCAAGGTCCAACAAGTGCGATGGTGCATTTTGTTCCTCCCTTGGAGAGTTGGAGAAAAACAAATTTTTCCATATTCCCAGGAAAACTGTGAAGGATGAGGGGGGAAGATAAGAAGTTCAGGTTTAGCCATGTTATTTATTATTATTATTATTATTAAACATTTATAAAGCGCCAGTTGCAACCTGGCGCTGTACAGAACATACAATCAGATGCGGTCCCTACCTGTNCTGTAATCTACCATTGAGGTAAGAATGGAACCATTGTAAAATGGTTCCATTCACCCCAGCCAGGTCCCACAGGCGGGTTGCCAACATCTTGTGGTTCATGGTATCAAAAGCCGCTGTTAGATCCAGTAGAACTAGTAGGGTCATATAACCCCTATCCAGCTCTACCAGGAGATCATTGACCAAAGCCACCAATGCTGTCTCCATGCTGTAACCTGGATGAAAGCCCGATTGCATGGGATCACGAAAACCAGTGTGTTCCAGATGTGCCTGCAGCTGCTGGGTCACCACCCATTCAATAACCTTTCCTAAAAAGGGAAGGTTAGAGACAGGCCGGTAAGTTGCAGGGGCATCCACATCAAAAGATGTTTTTTTCAGGAGGGGTGGGATCACCAGCCAGCACCAGCCCTACTGTCTCTCTGGTGGCCTTGACCAACCAGGACAGACATGGATCTAGTTTGCAAGTTGTGGCCCGAACAGACTTCAGGACATCAGCCACCTCGGCAGATGTCACTGATTGAAATTCATCCCACAAAGCATGATCAGACAGGGCATTCCTAACTTCTGACCCTGCCACTGCCTCTGAAATAGCGGAGTCAAAGTGGTGCTCAGTGTGAGTGATTTTGTCCGCAAAGTATGTTATAAACATGTCACAGCGGGCCTTGGACGAATCCAGTTCCAGGCAGAGACAGGGTGGACCGACCAACTGCCTCACCACCCGGCAGGGACAGATTCATTTTTTAATGTTTACTTTTTTAACCTGTTTTTTAAAACAGGTGCTGGGGGCTTCTGGGTGTGGCTTCTGGAAGAAGGAATGGAAATCAAGTAGGCAGAGTGTCCTCCCACTCCCTCAGTTTGGACTGTTGTTATTCTACTGATCACAATATCCTCCTTCCTGTTAGTAAAGTCATATTAAACTTAAGTGAAAAACATAGTTATTAGAGCTGTGATGTTCAAACAGTTGCCAAAATGTGGATTTAAGAAGCTCACTTTAGATTTCTGCCTTGGAGAATCTTAGCCCCATCTCCATCCTAAGTGGCACCCTACATTCTACTTGTTGATCATCACACAGTATTTCAGCTTCTGAATAAAATTGTTTATATATCATAGTAAATACAAAAAAAATATTATCTGACATATTTAACACCATAGAAAGTGCATTTTAAAACATGAATTGCTTACTGACTCTATGTCCAACATGTTTAAGTGATTAATATAAATGGCACTAGAATATCTACTGTACAAGAGGCCTATATATGTAGCTGCTTCAATTAATCACAAACCCCACAGATATTAATGAATTTATTATTGCCACTCACTGAAGTAGAGAAGTACTGTTGTTCCTATTTTACCCTATGGGGAACTGAGGCGCTACGCCTAAGTGTCTTACCCAAGCTCGCCCTGGAAATCAGTGGCAGTACCAAGAAATGAACTCAGCACTGCTGAATTTCTTCCTGTTAACTCAGTCAGTTAGTATAACATGAGCAAGAGTGATTTCCATGCTAGCAAAACATCATAGAAAATAAATACTAGGCTGTTATCAGACCAGCCTATCGCATCTTTCACCAGCCGCAATCAAATCAGATTCCCCAAATCACACTGCAGTGCATCTTTTATCTCCCTTTCTTTCCCACAGAGGATTGCTTTCCTTTCCACCACTGATCTCTTCACAGTAGAATGGTATATTTCCACCCGCTGGCTTTTGGCAAAAAAAAATTAACTTAATTGTGAATCATGATATAATATGACTAAAATAGGGCAGCAGTGTGAATGCCCTGAGGCCATAAATAATATAAAATGGTGATGACAGTCCATTGGTGATGAAAGGATAAGTTACCAGTATTACTTTACAAATTAGACGTGTGGAGTATCAGCTTAATGTTAAGGGAGCCACAAATTATTCTATCAATAGACTTTAGTCTACTGTTTAACTAGTAATTGTTCACTCTTACTGGGCAGATAGTTTGCATGTTACTCAAATGATAACCATCCTGCTATCCTGTAGTTAAGGGTCTATCAACAATGGCACACTGGGGTCCGTTTGAAGGGATAGGTAGCACAGTCAATTTACTGGAGATAGATCATTAGTGTGTGCATGTATGTGTGTGGTTTGTACATCTCTGTATTAGGATTCATTGGAAATTGTTTGACAGTAGATCAGAAAATGTGGCGTTACCATAATCTAAATGTTAGTTTTGACCAGATTTTCCAGCTCGGGAAGAGAACTTAGTTTAAATTGACCCAAAATGGGGAAGAATTATTTGTTCTGGATCAGTCTGAATTGGCAATCCTTCATTTTTTATCCTGATGTAAGATGAAAATGTTTTACTTCAAGTCCCAGATAAAAGGCTTTCATTTTCACTGTACTATAGAATGACCAATAGTTCACCATCTAGCTGAGTGAGTCCATCCCAGAGCAAGATAAGTAGGTACAGTAGTGGTGTGGTGTGAAAAAAGAGTGGGTAAATGAGCCTTTCAGAAAATGGTAAACTTCACCTCACAATTTCCTGGGTTGGATCCAGGTGAGTGCAGATTGCACAGAGCATCATGTGTTATGGGACAGCAAAGGATATTCATGAATAAACTTGAAATGACAACATAAATGTGACCAGCACTGCACTGGTGTAAAATATGGGCCCTCAGAGCCTCAAATACTGGGAGCTCTGGCCTATCTGGAACACATGGCGATTCTGAAGCACCCCCCACCCCACCCCCACTCCAACACATGGGGACCATGAGTAAACTCAGAGTAACATACATGTAATATACAGGTCTACAATGAAGGGATCCCCATCCCCTGAAAGAGAGATTATTTAATTAATTAATTAATTAATTANTGAGAGGTATGCACCCCACCTTGTTTCCCTTTAAAAAACAACCTTCTCTGCAAGGTAAGGAATTGGGAGCTGCTCTCTCATTTTCTTAATAAGCTGTCAAAGGTAACACAATGGTGCAATGAAGAACAGAACTCACGATTCTTAATTGGATTACCCTAAAGCTTAGCTATCCAGCCACACTGAGTAATGCTCCTGCAGCACTACAACAAATAGCTATTTAGTTTTGTTTACCTAAAATAAAAAAAGGGCCCAGATGTGGCTTTTGTTTGTAGCTCAAGTGGTGGTGCTTTGAAGAGAGAATCAGAAGTTCAAGTCTGGCTTATCTTCTGTCTATTTTATTAATTAATTAATTAATTAATTAATTTATTTATTTATTTATTTATTTATTTATTTTAAACATTTTTACCCTGCCCCTGTCACTCAAAGGCAACTTGAGGCGGCTCATAATAAAATTAAAAAATACAATAGAAATATAAAACACAAAAATACAAAACCATAATAACAGAGCATAAAAATCCACAATGATTGATACAAAACCCCCACCCCACCCCTGACAGAAGAGCCAAGTCTTACAACTTCATCAGAAGGCAAGGAGATTTGGGATAAGGCAGATCTCCACTGGGAAGGCATTCAAAAGTGATGGCACAGCCGCAGAGAATGCCCGCTTGTCTGTTCGGACCCACCGGAAGCGCAAGACCTCCAGGAGGGTGCTCCCGAATGACCTCAGGGGCCACCCAGGGGGTGAGGAGATCCTTCAGGTAAGCAGAGCCCAGGCCATTTAGGGCTTTAAAAGTTAAAATCAACTCCTTGAATGAGGCCTGGAAGACAACAGACAGCCAGTGCAATGCTCGGAGCACTAGTGTAATGTGCGCTCCCTGCCACCTGGCTCAGGTAGGGGTGTTCATGTCATTTTTGTTATTACAATAATGATAATGAAAATTGTCATTTTCATTATTATTGTTGCAATAACAAAAACGACAAATAATAATAACAAAAATAGAAATGAAAATGACATTTTGTTTTTGAAATAAAGGGGGGAAACTGAAAAATGTATGTTTGGCTATATCTTTTTATTTTCTTATTCAATTCTGATGAAACTTGGGGATATTGTAGCCCCAATAAAGGCCACTATGTGTGCCAATGTTTGAAATGATTAGATAACGGGAACCAATTGTAGAAGCAATCAAACATTGTGATTTTTAAAAAAGCTCCATACACATTAATGGCTACAACTTCTTTATCTTCCATCCAGTTTGCATGAAACCTGTGAATATTATGTCACTCCATGATCCTAACACACCTGCCAATTTTCAGAAGTGTTGGATGAAGGGTCCTGATGGATTATTATTCAGATAAATAGCAGCACTTGCAGTGCCAGTCACAGGCAGGCACCTGGCATGGCAGGCAGAGAGAGGCTGTAGGAGGAAGGATGTGGAGCAACCCCAAAGACTGACAGACACATTCACTGGCCAATTACTGCATGCTTCTAGCTTTACAGGACCAATCGGTAGTGGCCTTGAGGTGGGCATAGGGGGCGACCCTCAGGCAGGCATAGAAGGGACGTAACTGGGACTTTGGGGATAGCATCCCAGAAATCAGGAGACATAGTTTACACATCCATAATGGCCAATTATCATCACAATCACAGCCTGCAGCACTGTGACAGAGGACATAAGAGACTCTCTATTGGCTCTTTCCTTCACAGATGCTTCTGACTTCCCAGTAACAAGTGGAGGAGAGATGTTGGGATGGTCACAGAAAAGAATAAGGATATTTGGTTGACATTTCTGCTGGTTAATTGGCATCACAAACCAATCTTATACCACAGTGACACATAAGAGAATCCCTGGCATAGGCTCATTCTCTGCATATGCTGAGCAGGCATATAAAATTGGAACATTTTATTACATCTTTCTGATATTTGGCAGATATGATTGTAAAAGGAGATGACTGTAAAAGTGTGATATAGATTCCTGCCAAATTTCATGTACACTGGTTGGACTACAAAGACGTTACAGTCAGACATATATTTATACGTTAATTGCTTATACCACCAGGACCCTTTATCCAATCCTTCTA
The DNA here is from genome assembly GCA_003113815.1 of Sphenodon punctatus. NCBI lineage: Eukaryota > Metazoa > Chordata > Lepidosauria > Sphenodontia > Sphenodontidae > Sphenodon > Sphenodon punctatus. The sequence continues at coordinate 2,657,018 of QEPC01003635.1, read as the reverse complement.
AAAGCTGGCAGAGATAGTGAGTGTGGGAAGGGGTATAAACATGCCCGTTTTCATCTATATTAGTTGTGAGGCAAAGAAGTTACACCTAAGAATGTATATGAAGATTTATGCAAAATAAAATAATTCAATCGCTTCTGACATTGGATTACTTCATCCAACCTTTTGGGAATTTGCTACACATAATGCCTTCCATTGGAGGTACAATCCCTCCAAGTGTTAGCCAAATATAGTAAAAAAACAAAAACGGTTACAGTCAAAAATGTGTTTTAAACAACAATTTGATATTTATGAAAATGAAAACGACAAATTTAAATAATTTATTCATTTATTTTATTTATTTATAGACTTTTACCCCGCCCCTCCTGCCATGCAGCTCGGGGCAGCTTCCAACATTTTAAATACAATAAAATACAATAAAATCAGTTTAAAATAATCATAAATATTATAAAAATATTAAACAGGGCTAGCCAAAAATAGGTGGGGGAACTAAAACCCCCCCACCCTCCCCACCCTCCCTCCCAAAGGCCTGGGCGAACAGCCAGGTTTTACAATTTCACCAAAATGTTAACAGGCTAGGGGCCAGGCAAGCTTCCTCCGGAAGGGAGTTCCACAGCCGCAGTCCCACTACCGAGAATGCCCTCTCCATTGTGGCCCCCCGCTTGACACGGGGGACCTCCAGGAAGGCACCGCCGGCAGACCGCAGGAGCCGCTCTGGGGTGCGGAGGGCGAGGCGGTCCCTAAGGTATGAGGGGCCGAGACCGTGTAGGGCTTTATAAACCATCACCAGCACCTTGAACTTGGCTCGGCACGCTATCGGCAGCCAGTGCAGAGCTCGGAGCACCAGTGTAATATGCTCCCGGCGGCCCGTCCCCGTAAGAAGACGAGCCGCCGCATTCTGCACTAGCTGCAGCCTCCGAACCAAGAACAAGGGAAGCCCCAC
>QEPC01003635.1:2629970-2652727 GCA_003113815.1 Sphenodon punctatus | reverse complement strand
GGGGGGGGGGGGGGGGGGGGGAGAGAGACAAAGGAAGGGGAACAGATGGAGAGACAAGGGGTGTAACATCCAAGAAGATGCGAGGTCCCAGGTGCACGTGCTTGGCTTGGTTACATTGAGAATGATGGCTGGCTGGTCCATGAGATGAGAATAGGAGTACACAGACCTCAGGTAACAGATTGTTTTGGATGGAGGGTATCAGCAGGAGTTAGGTGAGGGGAGCGAAGAGGCGGGGAAGGCAGAGCGGAAGAGGTGGGTCTTGAGGAGGGATTTGAAGGTACAAAGGGAGGGGCCAAGGCGGATGTGGGCAGGGAGGGAGTTCCAGGCATGGGGGGCAGTTTATGATTATTAGCAAGAATTTATATACTTATGTTTTAATATAATTATATTATATATAATTATATTATATTATTATTTAATTCTATTTATATAATTAGGTTACGTTTAATTGAACATAAAAAATTAACTACGGTAATAATTTCCTTTTTCTAAAGGGTGAGTCAATGGGTACTTTTAGACATTACGAGACCACGGTCAACCACAGTGAACCCCCTGTGGTGGCCATTTGTCTCATAACGTCTATTTGATTTCCACCAGAGGTTCACCATGGTGAACCTCTGGTGGGAATCAAATTGACCATGATTCTGGACCTCCGGCCACCCAAAGGGCCAGAATCGTGGTGGGATTCGGCCCCAACCGTGGTTGGATTGGCCACGATACGGAAAGGGCCGAAGGTAACGTCTGTTACCGTCAGCCCTGCCGGATCATGGTCCCGACCACAGGACGGGAGCGGGCGCAGCGGTCGGATTGGCCGCTGCGCCTGCCCATTTCCTGGAAGGCGGGCGGCTGGGGGAGCATGGGGGGGCTGCGCAGTCGCACGTCACACCGCGCAGCCCCACCCCGTCCCTGATCCCCTGTAGGAATCAGGCCAGCATGTCTGAAGGATGGCCGGACTGATTCCTGACCGGGATCCGAGACGGATCCAGTTCCATGATTGAGTGCGACAGGCCTCTGGGCCTGTCACGTCTAAAATTACCCAATGTGTAACGTGTTCATCAAACATTCCTGTGTTAGAAGGGAGCTCGCACCCACCATTTTACCTAGGGCCTCAACTTCCTGGGATCTAGCACTGCCTACCCCAAACCATTGTCAAGGTCTCTCCCAGTTTCTCACTAATTCCTTTCTGTGGTGATTTTCTGGGCTTCAGGAGTCCATCCCTTTATTTCTTCCCCTATTTTGCTGAAATTTCCACTCTTGATTGTTACTTTTTTCTCTTCCCACAGGCATTTTTCTCTGTTAATAACTTCTCTTCTTAAATGTTCTGGCCCTGGAATGTAGAGGTCTGACAGGAAATGAGCCCTTTGCCAGGATCTACTTCCATGTTTTCAATGTCCGCTTTGTCACACACAATATCTTGTTCCCCTTCTCTTTGAAATATAAGACGCTTCTTTTTTCGTGTTTGTCTGTATCTCTGAATAGGACAGCCTCTGTCTCTAGGAGAAAGAGAAAGGCATCTTCAGGTTGCTAGCCATGTTTACTGTTTATTATATTCTGACTTCTTTTCCCAATCCATTTCCTCAGGTGTACTCCCAGAAAATTTCCCTTAGCCTTTTCAGGCACTTACCTCCAAAACCACTGCATTAAGCAAAGGAAGAAATGAATGTAGAAGAGCATTAAGAGAAGATTTGTTTTCCACTAAAACAAATCCCTTCATATCCTTAAGCAAATGTCTCCATCCTTAACAACAGTTACAGATGGCAGTAAAATGACCAGTGAAACTTCTTAAGATTGATAACAAACTGACTTCTGGGGTGAGAAATTAGTTCCCTCTCCATTTTTATTGAGAGAGGCACAAATGCAGAATTAACTTAAATCCCTCAAAATTCAAGTATTAAACAGTATTTTAATTTTTTTCATTTGGAGATTTTTATTTGTGTGTACGTATTTGCAGCTGCAAGCACTGCCTATACCCAGCATTGATCTGTGTTTTGAGAAAGAGACAGTCTCGATAGCCTTGCATATACGCTGGAAGGGAGCTGTAGAGACTTTACTTTTTCACCTGAATTCCACTATGTTCTATTAACTATCGCATCATTGCCTTGTCAAATCTGTTTTGACCAAGAAATACCCTTTAAGTTTTCATCACAGTATTTAAAAAGTTTTAGGAGCTGTAAATTGAATGAAAGTAGTCAGACCTATAAATCTTATGGCCAAAAGATACTGAGATCATGTGATGTCCTGTTTAATGCAAGCCACTGAATTTCCTCTAATTATTACAGCATTCAGCCATTGATTCTTGAGCCAGTGTACCCTAGGATGGTCAGATATGCACATTTTAGAAAACAATTATGAGAAATACAGGTTGCAGGGCTACATTAGTTTTACTGCAGCCCTGTAACCTGTATTTCTCATATGCGTTCTTTAAAATTTGCATATCTGGCCACCCTAACCCTCATGGATAAGGTGTTAGATTTGGACTGGGATGACCAGAATTCCAAATCTGGTTTAGCCATGAATTTGTGCAAGTCATTGTCTCATCTGTAGTTTCCCATCTGTAAAATGAGAATAATAATGGCTTGCTGCATGGGGTTGTTGTGAAGGGGAACTAGATAAGGATTGTAACCCTTGAATGCTGAAAGTGTGCTGTACATTATTAATAAAAGATCAGATGTTTTAAGAGAGATATCTAGTCTTAGGTACTCCACAGTGATGGACGACCCACCAGCTCTTTTGATAATGGGTGATTTCAGAAGTGACGTGGTGAATGTTCACCACAGTCAACCTCAGTCAAACGTGGGGGTGTGTGTGTGTGAAAGTTCCGTGCATGTCTGTTTGCTTGCATCTAGATGTTCACCACAGTCAAACGCAGCCTGGGGTGAAGCTAACCATGCTTTGTGAGCTTGGGACGGGAGGAGGTCCAGAAGTGTGGTGAATGGTCACCAGTGGTGGCAGGGGTGAATGGGTGATTTCAGATGTTACGGGGCCCTTCGGCCCCGTACCGAAATCACTGAAATCATTCCCCCCCGGGATCACCCCGTAACGCCATAGCAGACGTGCCGGGGAGATCCCGGCGGGAAATGTGGGAGGGGGCGGGGCCGCGCAGCGCAATGTGCAGCCGCACGGCCCCGCCCCCTCCACGCACCCTGACGCCCACCCTCCGGGGAGACGGGCGGGCGGCAGGGCCACTGCGGCCGCAGCGTCGGACCGGAAGCGCCATGGCCCGGGATCCCGCCGGGGATCCTGGGCCGTGGCAACCGGCCAGACGTTACTTTTTTTTGGTCCCCGCTGGGGATCTTTTTGACCACGCTTCCCGGGACATTCCCCCGGCTAGCCCGGGAAGTGTGGTTCAAATTGACCCCTTGCGCGTATTGACCGTGGCGAACATCTGGCCGCCGCCAAACAGACGTTCAAGACATGGTGACCACAGGTGGGTATTCACCGTGGTTCACCGTGATCTCGTAACGTCTGAAAATACCCAATGAAAAGTAACTTCTGAACGGAAACCCACAGCCGCGGTGGAAGGAATTGACCCCAGCCACGGTGCATTCTGGGGCTCGAACCGCGGTCCACGTCTCCACTGCATGTCTGTTGTGTTCCCCCGACCCATGTTCTCTCTGATTGCCCCCAGGTGGTGGTCACGATCCTGTCACTTCTGTTGGGGCCGCCGCACGTGTCACCACAGCCCGTGGTGAATCCATTCACACCGGGGTGGGATTCACTGTGGTGAATTGGAATGCATCACTTCTGAAATCACCCAAAGTGCTCCAAAGATTCATTATCCCTGCTGTTTAAAAAAAACAAAAAAAACCCTGAATTTTGTTTTTAATTTGAGTTTACCAGCTTTAACTTCCAGCCATTGGTGCTTGTTTTGTTTTCTTCTGATTAAAGAGTTTTGTGGTGCTCAATATTCCCCTACCCTTGCCCCATGAAGCTTCATAATCAAGTCACCTCTTAACCTTTCGATAAGCCTGTTAAATTTCTTACTCTAAGTCTAGTTTTTCAACCCCTCTAATCCAGAGGTAGGGAACCTTTTCCCTCCCAGGAGTCACTAGGGCTGCCACCTGTGGTGATTTTTTACATGACACTCCCATAGACCAAAACGTAAGTGTCAGGTAAGAAAAGGCCGAAAGTGGCAACCCTAGGGCCACTTTGAAAATTAGTGCAAGCTCCGAGGGTCACATAGATGTTGGGGTAGGTGCTTAGGTGGCACACCCAAGGTTGTTGAAGGAAGAAGTTGGTCCAGATCATGGATCTGTGTCATGGATCCATCCCCTATCTTTGCATGTATGCCTTCATTTCTTCTGCCTTCCCTTGAGCTTACTCTTTCATGGCTTGTGGCAATGGATCCAGGGACCAGATTCAGGAACTAGAAAGGGGCCAAATAAAGCTAATCATGGGCTGCATTTGACCGCTAGACACGAGGTTCCCCACCTCTGTTCTAGTCATTCATATAGTACTTCTCTGCATCTTCTCCAGTTTTTCACCATCCATTTAAAAATATTCATAGCAGAAGTGGACACAGTATACCAGAAATAATCTTACCAATGCAGCTGTAACAGAATGGGTCTTCCATGACCACATGTCTTTGCAGAAACCAGTTCTCGTAGCACAAAACCACAGATATTCTGCCACCCTTACCCGTTGCTTTTATTTTACCATATGAAAGTGTACAATTCCCCTGTAGTAGGGTCTAGGTCGATACCCTCTTGGAGAGATTTCTCCTGGGTCTGGCACACACAGGGTTAATATTAAGACTAGGTCTGTGCAAGTATTTGTATCTGTATTTATATTTGTGGTTTTGTATTTGTTTTTGTATCTTTATCCATGTTCACTGCATTTTCCCCATTGCGACCAATGAGGAAAATGCAGTGAAGATGGGTCAGAGGGTGGCCCCTCTGAGGAGCACTGAATGGTGCCCTGCCCCACGCCCAGGGCCTATAAATACCCAGGTTTGGGGAAGCCCCCCAGTCAGTGACTTGCTCTGAGAGCAGACCTGAGGGAGATTGGCTGGCCTTTAGAGCTCTCCAAGGTGCTGGCTCACTGAAAGCCTGTACACCCGTCTGTTTGTAAAGCCAGGAAAAGTATAGACTATGTTCAGGGTTTATCTTTGGGGAAAAAGAAATTGTAAAAGGACAAGAAAATATTACCTAAGACTGGAGTTTTAGACTGAATGCCTGTACACTGGTCTGTTTGTAAAGCCTGAAAAAGTATGGACTATGTTTTGGGTTTATCTTTGGGAATAAAGAAATTGTTAAGGACAAAGATTTCCCAAGACTGGAGTTTTTGAGCCTTCTCTGGAGGTTACTTTCCATGGGAACATGGGTGCTGTGTCACATGGGTCCCTGCATATAGGTTATTTTGGCGCAGAAGTGTAGCGAGGATCTGACCTTTTGACAGGCCTGTAAAGAAAGGAAAACATAGTTAAAACTGCTGCTAAGACTGCTACCAACTTAAAAGAGGAACAGTTGTTTGTGGGAAGGTAGAGAATATGGCTTACTAGTGGGGAGGTTGTTAGCTTGGGGAGGGTGGAATGGGGCATGGGTCTGGCTCAGGGAGATTGTTGGCTTGAGGGAGAGAGAGATGTGGCTTGGCAGATGAGAGAATGGGGAATGGGGCTGGCTTGTTGGCAGGAGTGTAGCTAGGGAAGGGGCCCTGGTGCAGAAGATGGAATGGGTCTGCTGAGGCAATCCACTCCAGCGTGCATATGCATTCTACATAGATCTGGGGCCGCCGGGCATGTGGGCCCTGATGCGGCTGCACCTGCTACACCTATTCAAGCGATGTCCTTACATGTTGGGGGCACTGCTGGCTTGGGGATGTGGGAAAGGGATATGGGTCAGGCGCAGGGGAGGTCACTGGCTTAGAGAAGGGATTGCTGGTTTGGAGAAGGAGAATAAGCCATGGGTCTGGCTTGGGAGTGGTGGGATCCCTAGGTGCAAATAGGGGCTGGGGCTGGCGGGTTGTGGGGGGGAGGGGGCGGGGTAGGAATGATGCTGCAGGTGACTCACCCTTTCTCCCTGGCTGGGCTGGGCTGGGCTGAGCATGGTTGCAAGTGCTGAAGATTGCAGTTCTGTGACAGTGGCTGCCCCTGTAGGCAGGGAGGGCTCACTACAAGCTCCCCAAACAGGCGACTAAGATGAGATTCAGAGAGCAGTCTGGCTTCGAGCTGGATATGCGCTGCAGTTTCTGGGGTCCAGTTTGAGACCTCAGATATCACATTTTAGGGGACATTTGGGGTTCACTTGGAACCCTGGTATTTCCATTTTACCATACACGGACCTGGTATTTCCATTTTGAATACGGAAGTCAAAAGGGGGCCATTTGTGTGTGTGTTTGTGTTTTTCCAAAACTCAGCTGCACAGTGCTACTAGCTAATACAGCTGCCCCAGCTGACACTGGTTTGGGTATGGAATGGATGAGGCTTTGTGAGTCCTGCTGGTGTAAAACAGAGGAGGCTGCCTGCGGGAAGGCTGGTGGCACCCTGTTTGACTTAGGGACTTTGTTTTGTTTGTTTCTTTTGTTGTAAGATATTAACTTCTTGTTAGATTATATGAAGGAAGCCTTGACAGAGGACTGACTTGGGTATTTGAATGGCTAGCATAATGTGTGGAAGCCCTTCCCATTGAATTCAATACCTCTCCCACTGGTGGTGTGTTCATACTTCATGATCTGTGTGATCATAGCAAGATTACACAGAAGTCTATGCAGGGAAATGGAACCTGAATCTCCTAGGGCTGTACATGGGGTCTAGTATTAGTATTTATCTGTATTTGGTTAATGGGTTTTTTAGGGGTGGTCTTTTGGATGCATTTTTTTTTTTAGTTTATTTTAATTTCTCAGTTGTCGGATTTAAATGTGGATTCGTATTACAGATCCGTATTTAAATCAATTAAAAATAAAAATAATAAAAACCAAAAAGTATTTATTGCGCATGCACAAAACAACCACTGCACATGTGGAGACTGGCTGCCCTTTTCCAAAATGGCGCCCGCTTGTAAAGGGTACACATGTGCAGAACGGTCCAGTGGCCGTTTTGCCCATGTGCAGTAGTTTTTAAATTGCGCATGTGCACATAGTCACTGGATCGTTCTGCGCAGGCACCCCCGTCTGGAAAAGGGCAGCCCATCTGCACACGTGCAAACAGCTGCTGCGCATGTACAGGATGGCTGCCCTTTTTCAAAATGATTTTGGAAAAGGGGGTGCATGCATAGACTGGTCCAGCAGGGTCATTTGCGCATGTGCAATCATTTTAAATTTTATTTTAAAACTGAACTGAAACATGCTTATTGTCACGCTGTTTCGGTTTGTTTAATCTGAATTCCCACCCGGAGTTTTTTGGTGTAAGGGTGGTGTGTGGCTGTGTAACAGGCATAAAAATGACCACAATGCCCTAGGGCGTGTGCTTGCACACCTGCACACAAACATAGTGCCCCCCACACCTGCAGTGGAGGCAGCAGGTGAGGTCCCACTGTGTTTCCCCTTCTGCTGCCCAACAGTGGCATGGGGGGGGGGATGGGGCAAGGGAACCGTGGAGTAGTATATACCGCCTGGAAGTAGGAGGGTCCAGGAGCAACCTGGATATCATGTTGTGGCATTTGGGGTGTGGTTCAGAACCCTAAATACCACACTTTGAGGCTGTATTTGGGTTCACTTGGAACCTGAAAGCACAGCCCTTGTTAATACCCTAAAATACTGGTCCATTCTTCTCTAAGGGCTGCCCTGTTCAAATTACTTCATTATATCCATCTCGCTCTTTCTTTGGCCACCAGAAATGTGGTAGACCCACAGAGCAGACAGCATCAGGCACCTGACCCCCACGGGTTTTGCTTTAGAAAGGGGAAAACAGATATTATGAAACAGTGCTTCCAAAGAGATGATCAGCAGATGAAGAAGAAATGAATCCGAGCACAGGTGGCAGGGAAATGAGCCAATATATCCTAGCAGATGAGGTGTTGTGGGACCTGGAAGACCAGGGTTCAAATCCTGCCTTAGCCATAAACTCAGTGGGTGGCCTTGAACCAACTCATTATCTCTTGGTCTCAGTCTTTCCATCTGTAAAATGGGAATTAGGATCTATCTCATAGGGTTGTTGTGGGGGTGAACTAGGCAAAGAGTGTAGCACTTTGGATACTGAAGTGCTATATAAATAATAATCAAGCTAGGTGAAGAGAAAAGAAATGAGTGGAGGAAACAAATTTTGAACTAGCTCTAATTTGAAGCATGTGAAGGCAAAATAGGGTCTCGGTGTTAACAATTTGATCAAATAAAATTCGCTACAAGGGTTGACCCAAGAAGGACTTTGCAGGAATAGTGTGAAAAGGAAAAAGGTGCAAGAGCACTTAGTTTAAGGCTCCAAAAAGCACTTAAGCATGTATGTATTTTAACTTTAAGCACCTGCTGAGTGCTTTGCTGAATTGGAGCCCTGGCACAGAAGAGTTAAAACGTAGTTATCCAGGCTGCCCTTTTAAAGTTAGTCGTTGAGTCCTGATTTATGGGTGTTGGAGGCTCAGCCCTAGTTCTTTTAAGAAATATTTTCTGCCTTTGGTTAATAACAAATTAAGGATGTGTCACAGAACTGGACAACTTTGAGTGCTCAGTATGTAAAGAAACATACAATAGATTTTCCACTTTGGAAAGGCTAAACCATTCCTTTCTAATTTCTAAATGCTATACAGCTGGCCGCAGTTAAAACACCATCTAGTACTTTCTGGTTAGCCTTACTTAAACACATATTTGTAATTTTCTAAACCGAAACTGCAGTTATGGAGTTACTATGGTATCCATTACACTGGGGCTTTTTTTATTTATTTTTTTAATCATTTTTACAACTGCTGCCTCAAATGCTGGCAGTATTAGAACAGCAGCATATAATTTATATTCACCCCTCATCCAAGGACAGGGTGGTCCTTCAGATCAGGTCTTGAGGTCAATGATGGGGCAGGTTGGCAGAAATTCATCTTGTAGATGCTTGTATCCAACTTGGCCAAATTTGGCTTCTCCTTTCTCATTTTGACCCCTCTCTGATTGCTAAGATAACAGAACTAGAACACTAAAGGAGAACACGGGGATCTGTACAGGTGGACTAGAAATCTTTCTATTAGCTATCTGAAGAAATAAATGCTGGCTGAAAAAGGGACGATAATTAGGGTGGCCAGATATGCACATTTTAGAGAATACTTATGAGAAATACAGGTTCCAGGGCACCGTTAGCTCCACTGGAGCCCTGCAACCTGTATTTCTCATAAGTGCACTCTAAAAATTGTATATCTGGCCACCCTAACTATAATGCTAGAAGGGATACAGACTTGAAACACTGGGATAGTCATCTCTGTCACAAAGTGGAAAGTAAATGGGACGTGGCCTGAAAAATGGCACAAAGACAGAACACAGGGGACCAGCTAGGAAAGAGGATGCAGAGGAGCATAGTATTTCTGGAATCCCGTCCAAAGGCCTCATCCAACCAGGAAGTAAATGGACAAACCTTCTGTAATTCTAATGGTGGTTGAATGACCAGCCCACAAGGCCTAATGCTTCCAACCTCCAATAAGTCAACCAATAGCACCTGAGGGGATATTTTTGAAGTGATTCCTCTCTGGTACCGCAGCGTTCCAAAGTGCAGAACACAACCCCAAATATTGCATCCCATTTGTGCTGGCCTTTAAGAAAATAGCTGCAGGCAATATTTCTTATTGTGCTCCGTTAGATTTTCAGCTCCACAATGAAGGACACCATGTGAAAACTGATAAGGCAGTGGTCAAAATCACAAACCCCTCCGTGTGGAATCTGCGTGGGTCCTGTATGGAATCTGTGCGGGTTCCGTGGGGCAGAATGCATTCCCAATACATGGGAATGTGCGCACGTGGGGGTTGTGCACGGGATATGCGGGGCATGGAACTGGCCCCACCGAATGCCACTAATTCAGAAACATTGGGTGAAAACAGACATGACGCTAACCACCCTTTAACCACCCTTGGTGGTCATTTATGCATGTTTCAGGGCTTCATAGGGCACCAATACAGCCCTGCAACATGCATAAATAACCACCAAGTAGGTAAGAGGTGCAGCCACTGTGCTGACTGAACTCAGATCCACAGCCAAGCAACAGTCTATCTCCAAGAAGTGGCAGCACATGCTAGTTTCTCTAGCCCCAGAGAAGTGGTAGTGCCAGTGGAGTAGCAAGGCTATGGGGAGCCCAGGCTGTCCCATCCTGGTTGTGAGGCCCCCCCTAACGGCAAGGAGTTGGGGTCTCAAGGATGGGGGGGCAGGACTTACCCATGAAGGCAGTGCCACCCCAGCTCCCAGCCCTCCCTCCCAAACCAGAGCAGTAGCAACCCCACCAGAAAGGAAGTTTTTAAGAGCGGGTGAGGGTGGAACCAGAGTGCACAGGGGTGACATGATGGCCCCACTTTGTTCTTTCTTGGAAGGGTCTTTTGCAAGCATCCTGAGTGCTGCTAGGAATTTTTCAGAGTGGATGGAGGCTTCCCCCTCTGAACATTTCCTAGGGGTGCTAGGTCATTTGCAAAGGACACCCCCCCACCCCCCCACACACACACAGTTCCCAGGAACTGGGCTCAATTGATCTCCCTTGCTGCATGGTAGCTAGCTACACCCCTGGATAGTTCCATGACCATCCTTGGGACAGGCACCTGACAGGGCTCCTTGGATGGACTTTGTTGACAGGAGGGCAGGCAGAAGCCCCTGCCCTTCAAGTCAAAAGAGGCAAACAAGCCACATAATAAAAGATAAGGAACTAATTAGCAAAGAAGACATGAAGAAAAAAATAAAAGCAAGAATAAATCCATTTGAGTACATGCAACTTAAACATGCACTGAACAACAAGAGCAGAAAGGAACATTACACAAGAGACCCCACCACAATAGAGAAGGTACTTTTCTAACACACTACCATAAAAGGGAGACTAGCACGTATATACAAAACCTTAAAGGACATATGGTACCCTAAACAGATCAAATACATACAAAAATGGAAGGAAGAATTAGAAATAGAAATCACAGAAAAAGAAGAAGCAGAGATCATTGAGTACATGCACAACAGCGCACATTCACTAGAAATCAAAGAGTGCCAAATCAAACTAACAGCTAGATTTTACTTGACCCCAACACAATTTAGGCACGCAGAAGAAGGGGGGAGGGGATTATGTTGGAGGGGATGTGGAGAACTGGGAACACAAAGACACTGTTGGTGGGACTGCGACCGGGTTCAACCCTTATGGAGAGGGGTATGGGAAAAAATGGAAGAGATGACTAAACTCATAATACCTTCTAAACCAGAGGTGGCTCTGCTGGGCCTGTTTCCAGCAGCGGGGGCATCGCGGAGACACTGTGAATCCTGTTCAGTCTTCCTCCAAGCAGCAAAGAAAGTTATCGCCTTGCATTGGAAAGACACTATAGAATTGTCAACAGGAGAGTGGATGAACAGACTATGGTATCATCTTACCATGGAAAAGATAGCGGCGAACTTAAAGGACAAAAAGGAAGCATATGCAGCAAAATGGTTCCCTTGTGTATGTGTCATGACCAAGTCAAACCTGCCAGAAGACCAAAGAGCGTACTTATTTGACTATTATATATAGAGCACAAAGAGTGTTAGAATATTAAAATACTAACCTGAACCCAAAAGTTAAAATAATTAATGCCTGTAACCACAGTTAAATGTTTATAATGTTAATTAAAATAAAAGAAAATTATTATTTTTTAAAAAAAAGAGGCAAACAATATCAATACCCAGAGGCTGGGACTTAGTTTGGTTTCTGACTGAAACAGCTATAAACTGGATGCCTCTGTTTCATGGGCCAAATTCAGATTTAGTGTGATTCTTGTGGTGGAGACAGGAACATATTAAGATTGCAAAAACTCCCAGTAATGTATATGCTCCCAGTGATGACAAGTTATTTACCCTGCTGCAGCATTGCAGTTGGCTAACAATTGTTTCCAGCAGTTACCCTATACTATAGTTATTAGACTTATCGTGGAATACCACATAATACTTCTCTGTAAATTATGAACTAACTATTGTCATCACTGTACGGACATATCCTGCTGTCATAGGTGGAATGTACTGATGTGAACAGTATTAGGAGTCGTGGTTGGTTTTCATTTGGATGTTGTTCTTGGCTTTGGAACTCTTGGTGAATGCAGTCGCTCTACTAAGATTACATACACTTCACTGATTTACCAGCTAGTGAGTTCATTTATTTTCAAGATGGAAGCTTTTGTTCTGTGACTAGGTTGTGCATGGTCAAGGCTGGGGCAAAGTTCTTGCAGGATCAGAATGGCAGATGGGGGCTACCTCGCAGTCCAAATTGGGGTACAAAACCGATAACCAGGAACCAGGGTAGAACCAGTTCAGAGGAATCAGAAGTTAAAAGCCTTGCTGGAAATGGAGTCCCAGAGCTGGAACAGAAAACAAGGCCAAAAAGTCAGTCTGTGTAAGATGGAAAAAAGAGGATCGGAGCATGGGCAGGATGAAGATTGGGAGGGAAGGCTGGGGCATAGTCAGGTAATAGGTACCCAGAGGGAAAGATTGGAGCTAGGGTTCTACACAATATAGGCTGAGGCATTAAGCAACTCTGAGGTCCAGGGCCTTGGGGCAATTTTAAAGTACCAGGGTCGGGGGCTACAGCAATCAGTCCAGCAGCTGGCCAGTCTAACACTCTTCCAGTAGTCCAGCTGCTGTTTCTCACACCCTGAATGATTAATTTCTGTCTTGCTTCTTTAGCTGAGGGAAAGCCAGTCAGACAGCTGGGCTGGAACTTAAGTCCCTGACAGACTTAAAACGAAAATAAGTCTGCAAGCTAAAAACTTTCTATTTTGTCTTGCAGGCACAAACAATTTCATGAATAATAATGAAAATTACAACACACAGTCCCAATTCTCTGGTCCCCCCCCCCCCACCCCACCCCGATAGTTTATGTTGCTCTTGTGGTAAAAAGTAATCTTAAACAGAAACACAGTTCAAATGCCTTAAAAGGATTCTCCCTGTCTTTGGAAATAAGTTGGTAGCAACTCCTGTAACTATCCCCCAGCCTCCACTCACAACACAGCAGGTGTACCCAGGCAAGAGGCAGCACAAGTTAATTCAGAGAAATCGAGGGTCTCCAGTTTTACAAGAATGCCTTGGGTATGTTTGTTGGAGGATAAACTTACTAATGAAGCGTGAGACTTCAGATAAAAAGTGTAACTTCCAACTTCCTGTTAAAGAACACAAAATGTTGTCTTTGTGCACTGCTTATACTACAGGTTAGACATTCCTACACAACAGCCGCCTTCAATCTCTGAATGACCCTTTCGGGACCACATGTAAATCGTGTTCTTTCATGCTCTAGTCGGGCCCAACATTTGTCAGCCCCATGTTGAGGGATTTATATTATGGCTCATGTGCCACTTTGCTGTCAGAGTCCCCATAATAACATGCTCCACCCAACAGAGCCTGTAGCAAACCCACTCAGGGTTTGGTTAACTGTCTAGCCTGATATACAAACGATCTCCACACATAACATAATGGTTTCTCTCACCAAACACTCAACCTGTTATTACAGCAGACCTTTTCCCAGGTCTCTCTTCCCTAGCCTCTTCTCTGATTGGAGACAGCTTCTGCCCAATGCACATCTGTTCCCCAGGCTTCCCTGGTGGTCTCCTCCATTCCTTTAGTGAGCTCTGGCTTTTATCCCTGACTGGCCAGCTGGCTTCTTCCTGCTGAAGCGACCCACAGTCAGCCTTCCTTCATTCATTTCAAGTGGGAGGTTAGCTTGCTAGGAGCTGGTGAGTTGAGTCTGCTAATGCCTGCATAGTTATCTTACCCTGCCACATCCACCTTTGTGAAGAACCTGGTTTGGGTAGTCTCCACTATTGGGTATAAGGATTAGACTAATTATTTTTCACATATGACTGCCTTCCCATGTGTTGCACAAGTAAGACAGACACCTGCTCCGCCCCAGGTGACCCGTCCATGTGAAGGTGGGCCACACTGGGGTGAGGTGGAGCACAAGCGGAGCAGGTATCCAGCTCTGCTCTGGAACATCCCGGAGCACCGCAAGCAGAGCAGGCCGTCCAAACCTGGAGCTCTGGCCAGGGGCGGAGCAGCAGTCTATAAAGGACGACTTCAGTTGTACTGGTTGTGTCTGAATAGTGGTATTCATAGAAATACAAATGCCTTCACAGTCATATGTATCAGAGACTCAGAACAGTGTTAACAGATGGGCTACAATCATGTACAACCCAAAGGCAATTCAGATTTATGGACAACTTGATAAGAATAAAGTGCTCTTCCACTAAAGTCAATGGGAATTTTCTTTGCCATCAATGAGTGGAGGAGAGTAATTGTCAAACTGTCTCCAATAATTTCCCGGTGTGTGTGTGTGTGTGTGTGTGGGGGGGGGGTTGGCTTGCCAGACTGGGGCTGGGCTGGCTGTTTCCCCATGGAGTGGGTGAAATTTAAATTTAACCTTGGATTCAAATTTGACACACCTTCAATCGGAACATAGTAGCCTGGTGCCCAAGCCTTCTATTGTAGCACGGCTAAGGGCACTTGGCAATTCAAATGATGGTACTCTCTGTCCCCCAACCCAAAGAGGAACTCAAGTCGTGTCACCTCCTGTTTCAAGTATGGGCAGGATGACTAACCTTGGCAGTATAATCAATATGCCGGACCGCATTTTTGAACCAGCTTCCTCAGTCCAGGTCCAGGACCTCTTTATTCTTCCAACTGTAGAGGGCCTCTTGGATTTAACAGGCCTCATTTCTGGTCCTTCCACCTTGCCGGCCTGACTGGCTTCTGGCCTTCCGGTGGGGAATCTAAATTTATGCTCCTGGAACCTGGCGGGGTGGGATAGGCATAAAATGGACCCGGACTTCCTGGCTTATGTAGGGAAGTTTCAGGTTATTTGTGTCCAAGAAACCTGGACTAGATCCCCCCCTTGTCTTTGAGGGGTACAAGGCCTACGATCTCCCAGCCATCATACATAACACCAGGAGGTCGCCCGTGTGGCGGTATAGACTGTTTTATCTCTAACAGTCTAATGTACCAGGAACTTGAGGTCGTTAAAGTTTCTGCTCTAGCCCTGGCTCTGTTTTTTTCCATTGGTCAAATTATTTGGGTGGTTATTTCTGTCTATATCCCACTGTGTAACGCAGGTTCCTTTAGGCAGGCCAGTTGGACTGACTTGGAGGGCTTGGTAGATTCCCTTTCAAATAAATACCCTGAGGAGCTACTACTCCTAGTAGGCAACTTCAGTGCAGGGTTGGGAGCAAGTGATCAGGATCTCTTGCAATATTGTGATCCCTTGCAGCAGGATCTATATGGTAGACTTTCTTCCAGGGTGTCCAAAGATCTTAGGATCAATTCGTCTGGCATTAGATTAACTAAATTTATTACATCCCATGTCCTCAATGGGTCAGGTTTTGGAGACACCAGGGGGGAATTTACCTACCTGGGCCACCATGGGTCCAGTACTGTTGATTTTGCCCTGGTTTCCTCCCCTGTTATCCCCTATATA
The DNA here is from genome assembly GCA_003113815.1 of Sphenodon punctatus. Taxonomy (NCBI): domain Eukaryota; kingdom Metazoa; phylum Chordata; class Lepidosauria; order Sphenodontia; family Sphenodontidae; genus Sphenodon; species Sphenodon punctatus. Next base: position 2,637,213 of record QEPC01003635.1, on the reverse strand, counting down.
TTGGACTTTCATGTGGGATCAGTTTTGGTCAGCAACCATGTTCGCTTGGCTATCTCCTTGGATAATATTGCCTCTTTGCCCCATAACCTTATGGGCACCAATATTGACCTGGATAAATTGGAATACCACAGTTCAGTCCGTTGGGACAGGATACCTGTTGGGTTCCCAGTTTCTATCATTGCAGATCCAGGCTCCCAGCACCTGCGTGAAGCTCTTCTAGCCTCCAGTGGTGATATTAGCACTGTGGATCTATATAATCAATTAACAGACAATTGTGGCCAGCTTCTCAAAACCCTGCGACCAGAACCATGTGGTCAATCTGGACAATCCCATAGTACTATTAGTAAGGGTTGGTTTGACAGGGAGTGCAAGGCGGCTAAGGTAAAACTGGCCAGCCTATATAGGGAATATAGGAGGTCAACTGTGACCAAGCTCCCAGCTTCTTAGCATGTACTTAAGATGGAATATAGGAATCTTATAAAATCTAAGAAAAGGAAATTTGATCAAGATCGCTGAGACAGATTGCAGGTAGCGGCAGAGCAGAAGAATAGCAAAGAGTTTTGGAGGTTACTAAATGGTAGCATAGCTCGTAAGCCTGCTGTAGGAGTTTCTCCTATCCTGCCCAATACCTGGATGGAGCATTTTTGAGATTTATTTAATTCCAATTTCGAATATGATGGTGAGGAGGTTCTCCTAGATAATAGTAACCTGGGGCCCTACTGGACACCGGTTACTATAGGCGAGATAGAATTACTGGTCAACTCTTTTAAAAACGGTAAAGCTGCGGGTTGTGACCTGATTCATGTGGAGTTCCTCAAGAAGCACAGGGACTGGTGGTTTCCGGTATTGGCCGCACTGTTTGCAGCTATCAACAACATAGGGGCCATACCAGCAGGGTGGGGAAGAGCGATCGTTATTCCCATCTTTAAAAAAGGCTCCAACAGTGATCTGGCCAATTACAGGCCCATCAGTCTCTTGTGCGTCGTGGCAAAGATATACGCTAAGACTTTGCTACATAGGTTTACCGACTGGTTGGCTGGTGAAAAGATCATTGCCATTGAACAGACGGGTTTCCAGCAGGGACGTTCCACCATTGAGCTATGCCTAGCTCTCTATCACATCATCTGTAAGTACAAGTCCCGCAATGGGTCCTTTTTTGCTGCCTTCCTTGATTTGAAGGCAGCATTTGATTCTATAGATAGGGTTCTCCTCTGGAAGAAGTTGATGGACTCCACTGTTAACAGGCGGCATTATATCTTATTCGCTCCCTTTACACCAAGTCCTCCCTCTCTGTGAAGATTGATCACCAGGGGCACCTGACGCCACCTGTAAGTACCACCAAAGGTGTCCAACAGGGCTGTGTGCTGGCACCAGCCCTGTTCAATTATTATATTAACGATGTGGCATCTGTGATGGTGGCCCCAAAGTTTTTTCCACCTAAAATAGCGGAGAGAGCGGTAGGATGTCTCCTATTTACAGATGACGTAGTGCTTTTGTCCCAGACGCAAGTGGGGCTAAAGTGGCAGTTGGCATCCTTTATGTCTTTCTGCAAGGAGATGAAACTTACTATGAGTATTTCAAAGTCAAGGGTGGTGGTGTTTACCTCCAAGAGGAGAACCTATAACTGGGATATCATGGGGCACAAGTTTCAGCAGGTCTCTTGCTTTCGCTATCTAGGCCTTCTGTTCCACCAATCTGCAACCTGGAAGCATCATGTCCAGCGGGTATCTTGGCTTCTAAGGGTCCTTCCCGAGCATTATTGGGGTTTTTTGCTCGGGCAGACAGGTCAGCTGTTCCATCTGCCATCCAGACTTACAATGCCAAAGTTCGTGCGCAGGTCCTGTATGGGGCCGAACTTTGGGCTCCCTTCTGTGCCCATATTCTAAATCCAGCCCAGGCGAGGTTTCTTCGGGACCTCCTGCATGCACCTAGGGGTACACCATACACTGCACTAAGAATAGAATGTGGCCAGCTTAGCTGGCAGCAAATTGCCATGGAGCGGGCCCTTGGGTTGTGGTGCAAAATAGCAGATCCCCATTCCCCTGAGCTGCTCCGTACTATTGGAGCAGATGCCTATCAAAATCCCTGGCAGGATAGTATCCAGGTATCCCTGGTACATATGGGGCTGTCACTAGAATATCTGGCCCACAAACCCATGTCAGCACTTGGTAAGGAAGTTATAACTAGGTCGCGGGATATAAATAGGCAAGTGCAAATGGGCACTATTGCTGCTTCTCCACATATGTTGTTGTACCTTCCCTTTGTCCCTGATCCAGGGCAGATGGTCCATTATCTTCACACACAAATTTCTGCCTGGGGGAAAAAATTAATTTTGGTGCATGCTGCAATGCACTACCATCCCAGGTTATGGAGGGGCGCTTGGCGGGCACTCCCTTTGGCAATAGGCTTTGTCCGTTTGACAAGGAATCATTGGAAACAGTGGGGCACATGTTGCTCTATTGCCATCTTTATGACCACTGGAGGCAGCAGTTCCTGAGTGAATACTTAGCCAAACTCCCAGGTAGGTTGGAAGCAGTAATTCTTTCCTTTTTGTTGGATAGTTCCGATAGGAGCGTTATTAAAAATATGGCCAGTTTTTTGGTCCATATGATCCACAGCAGGGAAAATTTTCTGACATTTAAACCTGCTTAAGTTTAATTAGTTTTTAAACTTCAGGGGCTGTAAGACCGCAAGTTTTACTTTTCCAATAGACCCCTTGTTGTACATTTATTTTATGTAAATGTTTTAATTTATAACCCATACAGTTTCCTATGGACCTGTCCTGTGGGTGGGTGTTTTATTTTCTATGGACTTCTACTTTTGTTGCTCTTTGTATTGCGTCGGGTCTTATTAAGTTGAGTAATGAAATTGATGTTTTCGATATTTTGTAATCGGTTATATGCTATGGCCTAAGGCTACGCATAACAATAAATATTCATTCATGAGTGGAGAATTACACCCTAAATTTCCCCCCTTTAACCAGCTCTAATTACTGTTATTCACAAATAAGTAGGACAAGTCATTTTATCTGGTTTCATGCAACTTGCAAAGATTTTAAATTACAGACAGGCTTGGATTAGATGAATATTTATTGTTTCCTAGAATTATTAAATGATCTAATTTCCATTTCTGGTCACTAGTGATTACCCAGACATCAAGACTGAGTATTTATTCAGATGTTCAGACAACTAATATAAATGTGAATAAGATTTGTGAATGTAAAACTGGGTATTCATTCCCACACTATGCTGGGAGTCCATCACTTGAGGCAGAAATGTTAATTTCAGATGGCAGAAAAGTAATAATAAGTAACTTATAATAATTACAGACTGTATTTTTGGATCCTTTGTGAGTTAAATTACAAATTTGAGAGAAAGCGAGAGAGATACTTGGAAAGCAACTGAACAGCACAACTCTCAAGGAAGCTCTGGATCCCAGGAGGATGCAGTCAATCAATAATTCAATAATATTCTTTTGTAGATGTAGATTGATAAACAGAGGTAGATGGAAAGATAAAAAGCTGATGCTGAAGCTGAAGCTAAACATTTCTGCTTCCGCCTTCGTCAGTAGCGCACTGGGTTTCAAATGGTGCCCAGAGATAGGTGACAAGTAGAGGAATACTGTGGTCTGAAAATTCCAAGGCTAGCTAGGTAACTCCTGCAGAAGTGGCAAAAAGCAGAGAGCAAACTTTTCTTAACTATTATCTTCCAAATTGAGGCCATGAGGTGTTAAGGTGTTAAGTCTATAGATCCAGAAGTTCTCCCTTTTATCCAGCATCACAGGGATTGGTAGGTGTTCAATGGGGAATATTTCTAAATCTGATAGCTCATGATCTTCTAAATTAAAGTGTTCAAGGAACAATTGATGAAGGTTCATTGCCTGAGTCAGGAATCTAATAACATTCAATGTCACCTATGTCTCCTCATCTGAAAGGGCCAAATCAAGCAGGAAAGAATCAGATCTTCCTGGATACTTTCCCAAAAAAGACATAAGAAACTCAATTCTAATGTTATCATAAAGATGGCATCTTCAGAGGACGTGATCTGTTGTTTCAACTTCTGTAAAGTCAAACGGGCACAAGCACTGATGAAAGGGGAGCCCACTATAATGACCCTCCAGGAGCTTGGTAGGTAAGGCATTCAATCTTGCAGCCAGAAAGAGTCTTTTCCCTCTGGAGGAGCAGGCCAAGGAAAGATAACTCAGCATACTACCTCTAACCGGAATTAAAGTCAGATACCCTCCTGTATGAGTGGAAGATCTTATTCTGGTAATTTCATCCTGGCGATTAATGTCCTCCCATCTCTGTGATATTTCTGCCCCGGTTGATTGATAAGCTTTACTGAGCAGATAGCCGCTAGGCAGACCTAAAGTTCTCAAAAGAGCTTCTACCCTGCAGTACCATTGGCTCTTATATAAGTCCTCTTTTAGGAATGTCATCAGCCCCCTATAAGGGGATCTGGAAATCTTATTCCAGAACATAAACTACCAATGGGTGTTGGGCCGTGACACTTTAATTATTAATTATTTTTGTTATGCTGGCTATCTAACACTGGGGTTGACTAATTGTGTATACTGTTATCTTCTGATAGATGATTTGTTTGATTAGTTTATTGATTGATTGTTATTTGTTTAAATGATTTTAGGTCTGATGTTTTTCTGAGAAGGTACTTGTGGGAACAGAATGGGCTCCACAGTGCCTTCTTTCTCTTTTGAATTTATGGTTTTTAGTGTTTATGGTCTTGTTTTTTGTATCAAGGAATCCTTGGTATTAACCATTCTGTTTATAATAATACCACAGGCAATGACTTTGTCACACTAAATAAAATATTTGATTTGAAATTAAAGTGTTTAGCAACAGGTGGTTGTATTTTTTTGGTCAGGATAGCAGATTTGTGATTCCTAAAACGGATACGCAAATCTGTGGTGGTTTTGGTGTGTTTCAGATGACAGGAGTTCCAAATTAATTAAATAGAGGTGTGCATCAGTGGGTTTACTATGTAAGTCAGTGACTAACTTTTTTTTGTTCTACGGATAGTAAAACATCAAGGAATGGGATTTTATCCTTTCCTATGTTGTTGTTGCATGTAAATTTGATAGTAGGATGAAAGGAGTTAACGTATTCTTTGAATTTTTCAAAGCTTTCTACACCATTGGTCCAGATCACAAATATATCGTCAATGTAACACCACCATACTAGTGGCATAAATAAGTTGGCATATGATGGAGCCATGCGTGTTCCCATAGCCGTGCCTGTATCTGGAGATAGTGCTTGTCATTGAACATTAAGTTCTTGCATGTCAGAACTAATTTTGCCAGTGTGGTGATAACCCCTGTCATACGTTCATTTGAATCCTTTAGAAATGTATCTATAGCTGAGATCCCATCCTCATGTGGTATGTTTGTGTAGAGTGATGTGACATCAAAGGTGGCAAATATTGGGTTGTCATTAAACTGGTGCTGTTTGTTTAAGGATTCAATCTTAATGATGGAAGATTACGTACAAGATTTCGTAGCTTTAAGCCAGTATGGAGAGAAAGTCTCTCAGTGACTGTATTATTGCCTGACAGAATTGGACGTCCTGGATTATTGGCTTTATGGATTTTTGGTAACATATAAAACCTCCCAGGAGTTGGATTAGGGTTGATGAGAAGATCTGCAGTTTCCTTATTAAGTTGATTTTTCTCCACAAATGTTTTAATGGTTTTTGATATTAGGTCATTCAAATCTGCTGTGATGTCTTTATGAATAGGTTTGTATGTTTTGTCGTCATTAAGTTGTCTGAGGCCTTCTGAGATGTGATCTGGACCAATGATGTAGAAAGCTTTGAAAAATTCAAAGAATACATTAACTCCTTTCATCCTACTATCAAATTTACATGCAACAACAACATAGGAAAGGATAAAATCCCATTATTTGATGTTTTAGTATCGGTTAAACCAAAAAAATTAGTCACTGACTTACATAGCAAACCCACTGATGCACACCTCTATTTAAATTAGAACTCCTGTCATCCTAAACACACCAAAATCAACATCATCTACAGTTTGGCACTCAGGATCAAATGCATTTGCAACAACAATACTAATTATCTCAAAAGAAGCAAAGAATTAAAAGAACACCCCCTAAAACGTGGATACCCTTCTCACATAATTGATTACAACATACAACGAGCATCTGTTTTGCCCAGGTAACATCACCTACAACGCATTCCTTTTGTTGTAGACTATCATCCTGCATCGCCTAATTACAACCTGGCCATCAAAGAAAGCTACCCCTTGCTTGCCAATTTAGAACATCTCAAAAAAGTAATCAGCAAGTCCCCGGACATTGCTTTTCGACAACCACCCAATCTATGCAAGCTACTAGTCAGAGCCAAACTCACACCAACTGTTGACAATCCTGGCTCACATCCCTGCTCATATAACCAATGCATCACCTGCTCTTATCTTAGAAAAACCACCACCTTCAAGAGCACAACTACCAACAAGACCTACCTCATCAGGCAGAATCTAACCTGTAAAACCACCAATGTTATTTACATAATTCAATGCAAACAAACACTCAGGTTGTCACATACAATGTGTGTCCCTTCTCCCTAGCTGCCCCCCATGCCTGGAACTCCCTCCCTTCGTACCTTCCAATTTCTCCTTAAGATCCACCTCTTCCGCTCTGCCCTCCCCGACTTCTTGCTCCCCTCACCTAACTCCTACTGATACCCTCCATCCAGTACAATCTGTTACCTAAGGTCTGTGTACTCATATCCTCACCACATGGACCAACCAGCCATCATTCTCGATGTAACCAAGCCAAGCATGTGCACCTGGGACCTCACATCTTTGTGAATGTTACACCCCTTGTCTCTCCCTCTGTTTCCCTTACTTTGTCTCCCCCCTCCCCCATCTCTCAGATTGTAAGCCCTAGGGCAGGGATCATGTCTATTCAATTACTTTGTAAAGTGCCAGATACATTGCTCGCGCTATATAAATGCTTGTTAATAAAATAATAAAATAAATAATAATAATAATAATAGTATGTTGGTAAAACCACCACAGATCTGCGTACCCATTTTAGGAATCACAAATCTGCTATCCTGACCCAAAAAATACAACAACCTGTTGCTAAACACTTTAATTTAGAAGAACATGAGCTATCAGATTTAGAAATATTCCCCATTGAACACCTACCAAACCCTGTGATGCTGGATAAAAGGGAGAACTTCTGGATCTATAGACTTAACACCTTA
>QEPC01003635.1:2559844-2629637 GCA_003113815.1 Sphenodon punctatus | reverse complement strand
AGAGAGAGAGAGAGAGAGAGAGAGAGAGAGAGAGACACACACACACTTGGAAAGCAACTGAACAGCACAACTCTCAAGGAAGCTCTGGATCCCAGGATATATATTAAAATAATAAACTAACCTAACTAAGCCAGTGTAGACACGTGGGCTTGGACCTGGAAGACCAGTGTTCAAACCGGTTTTAGCCATGAACTCACTGGGTAGCCTTGCATAAGTCGGCATCTCTCCGACTCAGTTCTCCATCTGTAAAATAGAATAATGATGACCTAATAGAAAGATGTTCATAAAACATGTTGGCTACTTAAGGCATGTTATTAACATCTTTCTATATAGTGTTTATCTATGGCCCTTTTCACACAAGATGGGCCCATGCATGCCCACGCGGATCCGCTGCATGGGCATGAGTGGGCGCCGCCCATGTGACTGCCACAGTGGGTAAGAGTGCGTGCGCACTCCCGCGCTACACCCATCTCCACCCATAGCCAATGCATGGAGCAACCAGCAAAAACGGCGGTTGCTCTGTGTGTGGAGGTGGGTGGAAATGGGTGTGCGCCCATGTAACAGCGGCCGTCCCCACTGCCCCCGCACCGGTGCTCATGCGCACCCCCACACCTGTTTGAAAAGGGCCTATATTGCAACACATGATCATTGTGTGGCTATTCAAGATTTTTGTGAATATATTTTCAATACTCATTTTCTTCATATTGCTATAAGTTTACTGTATAATTTTGTATTTCCCCTTTTTCAGGGGCATGCTTTCTGTGTATTTATACTTTGTGATTACGAGCCCATTTTGTTGCTTAGATCAGTTTGGGATCTTATTAAACTTGTGATTTTCTATGATGTCTTCATAGCCCTTTGGTTGTCGTCCATTTGGTTTGTAACAGGACTATTGTTTATGTGGTCATTTGTGTGTATATATATTGTCATATGGTAATGGGAGAGAGGGGATTATTCAATAATATTGAAGATTTATCAGTCTAGTATTCTATAGCCAAAATTGATTTGCAAGAATGATTTAGTACCCACTTCCATTTGGAAGTGGAAGAGGGGCTCTTCTGCTTCACAGGTTGGGAGTAAGATTTTTTTGAATGGATTTTTTGACTTTGTTGAAAATAAGACTGGATATGACTTTTGGCCAGAAGAGGAAGCTGGTTATGAAAGAGGTTCCTTATTGATAATGATCCAAAGCGTGTTAAAATGAAGATTCTAAAAATCTATTTCCAAGTTAAGAGCAGCAGAGACAAGTGTCTTTGGCTCATGGCAAGTGCCTCAAACTGGTGAATGATTAATGGCTAGGTTTCTGGATGATAGGTGTTTAATAGGTGTCCTCCTCCCTTCCCCTTTCGGTTGGGGTCCCCCAAGGCTCTGTCCTCGGCCCTCTCCTCTATTTACACCCTGTCCCTTGGCAAACTTATTGCCTCCCATGGATTCCAATATCATCTCTACGCTGATGACACTCAACTCTATCTTTCTGCCCCCTCTCTCTCCTCTTCTGTCCACTCACGCCTCGTCAACTGCCTCTCTGATATCTCCGCCTGGATGTCCCGACGTCAACTCAAGCTCAACATGGCCAAGACCGAACTTCTCATTTTTCCTCCCTCCTCTTCCTCTCCCTCTAACCTGCCCATCTGCATCGATGGAGTTACCATCGATCTTGTTCTCCAAGCCTGTAGCTTGGGCTTCATCTTTGACACGCATCTCTCTTTTAAAACTTACGTTGACTCTGTTGCCAAATCCTGCCGATTCGCCCTCCATAACATTGCTCGGATCCGCCCCTTTCTCTCTACCTCCTCGGCCAAAACCCTTGTTCATGCCATGGTTATCTCTCGCCTCGATTACTGCAACCTCCTCCTTGCTGGCCTCCCTCGCTCTCACCTGTCCCCCCTTATCGCAATCCAAAACTCCGCTGCCAAGGTCATTCACTCTGCCCGTCGCTTCGACCATGTGCAGCCTCTCCTCTTCTCTCTTCACTGGCTCCCCCTTCCTGAACGTATCCTGTTTAAACTCCTGGTATTCACGTTCAAAACACTCCACAACCAAGCTCCCCCTTACCTCTCGGACCTAATCTCCCTACGCACTCCTGCACGCGCTCTCCGCTCTTCCTCTGTCCCCTCCCTCACTCTCCCTCGTTTCTCCTGCTCACCTAACCGCCTTCGACCCTTCTCCCTCGCTGCCCCCCATGCCTGGAACTCCCTCCCTACCCACATCCGCCTTGCCCCCTCCCTCCGCTCCTTCAAATCCCTCCTCAAGACCCACTTTTTCCTCGCCGCCTTTCCCAATGCCTGCTAGTCGTTCCCCATATACTTACTGTCTGCCCTCCTCTGCAGACTGCTGCAGCCAACCTGATTGTAACCAAGTCAAGCACACACACCTGAGACTTCGCACCCGCCTGAATGTTTGTTTGTCTTCTCCCCTGTCTCTCCCACTGTCCCCTCTCCCTGTCTCCCCCTCCTTGTCTTTTAGATTGTAAGCAGGGACCGCATCTATTTCTATGTTCTGTACAGTGCCAGGCAGATGGCTGGTGCTATATAAATGTTTATTATAATAAATAATAATAATTATTTATTGGATAAGAAAGATTTTAAATAGCTTATACCAGAGGTGGGCAAAGTTCCCAACCCAAGTAGCAATGTACCAAAATCTTCATATAGCTGAGTGCAACAAAGACACACATGCATGCTTGCACACTCAAGCCTCTACTGCTTTTGGATTGGCTGTTGGAACCAGTACTCTGCAGTCCTGGCTGCTGAGTTTTTGAGGAGCAGCTACGATTCAGCTGCTACTACTGCTTATAATTTCTATAGCACTACTAAGCCTACACAGAGCTTTACCATCACAGATTTTTGAAGACAGGTCCCTGCCCAGTGGGGCTTACAATCTAAGATAAGGGTGAGGGGAACACAGGGACAGACAAACACACACACACTCACTCACTCACTCACTCTGATTTTACAGATGGGGAACTGAGGCTGAGAGGTTGTGACTTGCCCAAGGCCACTCAATGAGTTCATGATTAGGGCAGAATTTGAAATCTGGCTTCCCCTGTCCAAGTGCAGAACCTTAACCACTACATCACACTGGCTACTGAGACTGGGGTGCAATTAAATAAGACACAAAGGACCATTAAGGCACTGGCATCATGGATCCCAGGCCAAGAGCTGCACATGAATTGGCCATTCGAAGAGCCAAGCACACTCTGGCTCCCAAGTAACAGTTTGGTCACCCTTGATTTAAGTCTATGAGCTGCTAGTTTGTTTGTTTTTTTGCTTTAGGATTCTCAATGATGGTCCATAAAAAACTGAAACACAGAATTGTTTGTTTTCATTTTTATAATAAAAAAGATACATTACTGTGATGCACAGAAAATACATTCAACATCCATTTACTTAGCAGTTTCATTATATTATTGCATATATTTTGGTTGCCTGCAAAGAAAGTCTATAGAATAAACATGCTCTATTCTCTACCCAATTAAAAACAAACATTCTAGTCTTGACGTGTTTATCTACAATTTCATATTAGTTTGAAATGGGATCAATATGCTGTGTTCTTGTAACAGGTGAATTCCAACTAGAGGTATTTATTTAGGTTGGCTCCAATATGTTACAGTCCTATAAAAAGGAGATTGTACTTTGATCTGTGCAACGGCTGATCCATTCTTAGCTCTACCTCCTTTTTCATTTTCTTTTGCAACTGCAATTTTGGGAGGTTTGTTTGTTTTTAGGCTAAGATTTACGAAGTTTTGCAAGGCTCAGTTAGAGACACCTTGTAGAGGAGGGTGTGGTGAGGTTCTGTAAGTACTCGTGGGATTATGTCCTAGGTTTACCAGCACTCTGGCCACCACACCTGCAACCTATTACAAGATTACTGGCCTCTGATTGGCAGCTGCAGCCTACAATAGGCCGTCTGGAAGGGGAGACTGGGACATAGAAGCTGAGGTGAGGTAAGTTGGAAACCAGAGAAACTGCACAAGCAAAGGGACTGGATCGACCCAGAAGCAGGTTAGTGCCAAGACTGGGCTGCCATTGCAACTGAACGTGTGCGAATTATTAGGGAACTTTTCAGTCCCATCACCAACAAAGGTGGCACTAATAAAGCATCCAAGTCTCCGCTTGTTGGAGGAAGCTGAAAGTGGGGTGTGACAGGCTTGCTCCTGCAGACTCTTATGCAATCTGTGCTTTATAACAGATGGGCAATTGGCACTTTTCTGAAAAACCGAGTCCCTTTAAAAGTGTCTCAACTTGAACACCCAAAAACTGAAGCAAAACCATTAGTTACTCAGTCGTTTTCCACTGAGAGGACCATTCTGTTTTCTGCTTGGTAGCCAGCATGTTTCTCTCACACAGCCCACAAGCCTGGTTATTAGGTAAGAGAGCAAGAACTAAGCTTTGCCTAAACCTTTAGAAGATTTTTAAATTCAATAGGCACTTGAGCACTTTTACACACTACTACTTTATACATACAACTAATCAGGCTCATTCATTTTGCTCCATCCTACCTCTATTTAAAATAGCTATAAAACAAATATAAAAACAAACATAAAAATCTATTGGGCCTTACAAATGGTCCTACAGCATAATAGGTGGTGGTAATGATTGTAGTTTGGAGTCATTGGCTTGCTTCTGATGTCCAGGCTCCCTCAGAACCAGTATTCGGAAACAAAGATATGCACGTTGACGATGTTGCGATGGGACACAACCCCTCCCATGACATAGTTCATCTCTAGTTTCAGGATGGCATGGAATGGTCCAACAATAGGCTTGACTTGCCGAACCACACATAGAGGGGGGAAAATGGAATGAGATGAGTGCAGTGAACATTGGTAGGCAGTGGTATCCATGGCTCTTGGGCTTCATCTTCACAAGAGTAGAGCCTTTCATGCCTGTGGCTGCAATCCTGATCCCACTGAAGCCAATGAGCTCCCACTGACTTCAACGGATCAAGGCCGCAATCCAGAATTATTATTATTCATTATTTATTATTATTATGGATTTATTCCATTTACTTGAATGGAAGTTGGATTGCAGCCGGTGACTACCTAGAAGCTACACAGCTCTGACTGGATGGCCAGCCTACTCCCACGATTGGCTATCCCCAGCTACATAAATCCCTTGGCAGGAAGTCTCCAGACAATGTGATGGTTACTTGGCCAGAATGCTGTTGTGCCTGAAGCTTGGTTCATGTCTCTGGTTCTCCTGCCAGGCCCCACTCCGTCTCCTGCCATGTTCCTGCTCCAGACAGAGCCCCTGACTCAACTCTCCCTTCCTGGCTACTGACTTAGCACAACCTTCTGACCTAGCCTCTGACTCAGGTCCTGGCATATACTGCTCTATTGGCTCTTGACCTGGCACAGCTCTTAGAATTTGACTGTGGCTTGTTAGTCCTAAAACTCCTGATGGTATCCTGGTCTTCTTGTGCCTGACTCACCTTAACCTTGGCTACATATCAGATTTGCTCTCTGATGCCAAACCAATAATTTTTCAAATAAAAGCACAGAGGGCTATGTAATTTGCTATTCATCCACATATAACATTCCTCAGATACGTCTGAAAACATTAATGGATTCCAAAAGCCTCAATAGTTTCAGCACAAATTAATATTCACCAGCTTATTTGTACCAGAAAGTGTGCGGCTTACTTTTTTTTCCCTATTTGTTCAAGTTTGAGTTGTTCTAGTTAACAATGTATCTACCCAGAGGAACAGATGCAACCCCGCTGAAATCAAAAAGAGCATCTTCTTTCTCACAGAACTTCAAATTTTAATGTAACAAATCTCTTTTAATAATACAAAAATGAAAGGATGGGCATAAGCAGTAGCCAAGCAGTATAATAAGCGCTAGCCTATTATATAAATCATTTTGAATTGATAAAACAAAGTTGTGCCAAGCAGTTACAAGACAGGATACTTTCCCAAAGAATTTATTTAACTGTTGCAAAGGGGGTTAACAAATGAGACAGTATCCCACACCAGGTGGGTGACCCACCTGGCGGTTTTTATTAGGTGTTTGCCCCCACCGGCCATGTGGCCACCAACCACCGACCACTCATCCCCCACTCACGGTGAGCTCTCAGAACATGCGGAGCCCACCCTGCGGGCAAATGCGGGCTAATGTGCCCCTGTGCGTACAGTCCCAATAGTGAGGTTGTGTGCTGCATTGCGTGCGTGCAAGGAGGGGAGGTGGACAGAGTGTGGCAGGGAAGAACATCTGCCTGTCTATTAGGCTCGTTGTGCTAAAGCTGGGAGTGGGGAATGCCCAAACACACAAGAAATACACGCTGGAGGATGCCCGTTTATTCAACTCTAAATGCTAAACATGTTAGTGGGAGGGATACATGGACCAAACCTGGACAGCAGCTATCGTCTTGTTTGTTTGCATCCAAATACAAGGTGTGGGACATCAATTCAGGCATGGAAATTATGAAGGGCATAAAATAATACAGGTCAACCTCATTATAACGCACATCATTATAGTGTGAATTTGGATATTTATTTATTTATCAAATTTAGTATCCCACCCCTCCTGCCATAGGCAGCCCACGGCGGCTTACAAGAATAAAAACATAGATCACCAGAATAAGAATAAAAAGAATAAAAACATAGATCACCAACGATCTTCTGGTGGCTAAATCTAAACGTCTCTATTCCATTCTTGTCCTCCTTGATCTCTCTGCTGCCTTCGATACTGTGTTGACCACTCACTCTTGCTGGATTCCCTTCACTCCCTTGGCTTTTGTGGTTCTGTCCATAACTGGTTCTCCTCCTACCTCTCTGACCGCTCCTTTAATGTGTCTCTCTCCAACTCCGCCTCCTCCTCCTTCCCCCTCTCAGTTGGTGTTCCTCAAGGCTCTGTTCTTGGCCCTCTCCTCTTCTCGATCTATACCTCATCCTTAGGCAAACTCATTGCCTCCCATGGCTTCCAATACCACCTCTATGCTGATGACACTCAACTCTATCTCTCTACTCCCTCTCTCTCTCCCTCTGTTCAAGCTCGTCTCATCAACTGTCTCTCTGACATCTCTACCTGGATGTCTCAACGTCAACTCAAACTCAACATGGCTAAAACTGAACTCCTTATCTTCCCCCCTCATCCTTCCTCTCCTTCCTCACTGTCAATAACTATTGATGGAGTCACCATCCTGCCTGTCCCCCAAGCCCGTAGCCTAGGCTTCATCTTTGACTCAGCCCTTTCTTTTAAACCCTACATTGACTCTGTTGCTAAATCCTGTCGCTTCTCCCTCCATAACATTGCTAAGATTCGCCCTTTTCTCTCTGTCTCGTCTGCCAAAACTCTTGTTCATGCTCTGGTCATCTCTCGCCTCGATTACTGTAACCTCCTTCTCACTGGCCTTCCCCGGTCTCACCTTTCTCCCCTCATCTCTGTCCAAAACTCTGCTGCCAGGGTCATCTACCTCGCCAGTCGCTTCGACCATGTGCAGCCCCTCCTCTCTTCGCTTCACTGGCTTCCCCTTCCTGAACGAATCCTGCACAAGCTCCTAGTCTTCACCTATAAAGCTCTTCACAACCTTGCTCCCCCCTACCTCTCTGCACTTATCGCCCTCCATACTCCAGCCCGTGCACTTCGCTCCTCCTCTGTCCCTTCTCTCACCCTTCCACGCCTTCCCTGCTCCCCTAAGCGCCTTCGTCCCTTCTCACTTGCTGCCCCCCATGCCTGGAACTCCCTCCCTGTCCACATCCGCCTTGCCCCCTCCCTTCATACCTTCAAATCTCTCCTTAAAACTCACCTCTTTCGCTCTGCTCTGTCTGACTCTTTATCCTGCTGAGCCACTATTCCTATACCTACGATCGGTTTACCCTTATCCTTGCAACATGGACCTGCCTGCTGTCATTCTCATCGTAACCAAGCCAAGTACGTGCACTTGAGACCTCGCATCTTCATGAATGTTAGACCCCTTGTCTCTCCCTCTGTTCCCCTTCCTAAGTCTCTCCCCCAGCTCCTGTCTCTCAGACTGTAAGCCCTAGGGGCAGGGACCGTGTCTATTTTATTACTTTGTAAAGTGCCAGGTACACTGCTGGCGCTATATAAATGTTTGTTAATAATAATATATAAAACAACAACAAAAACAACAAGATACAACCGTAAGTAAAAGGGGAGCTAGAGGTTCCCCCATAATTAAAACACCTCACCCCCTAAACAATCCACCCTCATCCCTCCCCCACACCGAAGGCCTGGCGGAACAGCCAGGTCTTACATTGGCGCCGAAACGCCAATGCAATATAACATGATAGTGGCATGGCTCCCAATGCATGTTATGGTTGTAATCAATAGTTACTAACCACAACAGCTTGGTACTGTTTCTCAATGCAATTCAAAAGGGAAACATTCTATGAGATAACCTGGGCTAAAAAGGGAGTCATATTAGCAGTTTGTCAAAAGATCCAAGCCCCGAAAAGGTCCATCAGTGCTTCACTGACTAGGAATAACTGTCAGTCAGGGAACAGGGATTGGTTTCAATGCAAATATTGTGCACGTGTCAAGTCAGTTCCTTATCAAGGTCCTGGGTACTTTATGCTTGGCTCAAGCCCAGAAATTATCCCTTACGCAATGCAGTACTGATGGAGCTTTTTTCTCTGTTGCGATCTTTTGACAAATTGCTAATGTGCCTCCCTGAAGGGACTCCTTTGGTGTGCCTGCCTTGTTCATTTTGTGAAATGCACCCACTGTAACCAGACAGTGCATACAACAGTGCAGAGCGTGCAGAGCCAGGTTCAAGGTATTGGTATTGATCTATAAGCCCCTTCCTCAGGGGCTTATAATACCTCAGGGACCGCCTCGCCCTCCGCGCCCCAGAGCGGCTCCTTCAGTCTGCCGGGGGTGGCTTCTTGGAGGTCCCCTGTGTTAAGTGGGGGGCCACAATGAAGAGGGCATTCTCGGTGGCCAGGCTGAATCTTTGAAACTCCCTCCCGGAGGAAGCTCACCTGGCCCCAAGCCTTTTAACATTCCGGTGGGCTTGTAAGACGGCTGTTTGCCCAGGCCTTTGGGGAGGGTGGGTTAGGGGTTTTAGCTCCACCCTACCCTTGTTTACTTTTTATGTATCCTAACCCTGTTTTAAATTGTTTATATTATTATGATTGTTTTATATTTATACTATTGTATTTTGTGTTCTTTTAAAAATTGTTAGTCGCCCCGAGCTGTTTTTACAGGAGGGGCGGGGTATAAATTGAATAAATAAAATAAATTAATAAATAAACAGAAAATGTTAGTGTCCTCATGTAGCAGGGTCCCACTTGACTGTGGGAAGCATTCACAGGATCAAGGGCCCAGGAGGACAGACACTCCAGGGTGAAGTCACATGTCAGTTTATTCACTTCACAGTCCTCAGGCCCACCACCAGAACCTCTAGCCAGTCAATACAAATATCAGGCCTAGCCACTGGCTTTGCCTCCAACTCACATACAGGCCCTAGGGTCTCCTTTCTTCAGGTCCCTCTGGGTCAGCATCCATCCAAGCAACCTCTGGCAGAGATATTCAATCCACGACAGTCAGGAGCAGACTGTCCTCAGCGTCCTGTGCTGTCTTCTTTTATATCACAAGCCACGCCCACTGAGTTCCACTTCCTGTATGGCCATTTTAGCTCAGTCCGGGCCCCATATTAGCCCCTCTTAAAAGGTACAGCAGTCTATTGTGGCACAACACTGCCACACCTCATTATAATGTGAGTTCAGATATAAGCCAGTCCTCAACATGGCTGCCAAATACCATGTTATGACAAGTTTGTACTGTAATATAGATACGATGTTCCCCCAAAAGGACATCGAAATGAGGTCAAACAAAGAGAAGGCAATCCCAATTCCAAAGACTGGCTTGAAAAATTGCACGAAGACAGAATACAGGAAACCAAACAGGCTGCAGAGCGGCATATTATTTCTGAAACTGGGTCCAAAAGACCTGATCCAACCCCAACTAAATGGAAAAGCTCTCTAATTTACTTAACGTCAGGCATGTAATTACATATTTTTCTGGATGGGGATCCCAGTCAAAGAACGGAAAATTCTATGGGGACCAATCATGCACTTTAAATAATGAATAATCAAATGGTTCACAAAAAACCTATAGGCTGATTCTTACACAAATGCTTATGAACAAGCAATGCATTATCCAAAACATGAACACAAATTTAACTGCAAGCAAACAAGGGGCTAAATTTGCAATGAGTGCTATTTCCATTGGCCAACTTGGCCAGCACCAATTTTCTATAAGCTTGCTATGAGCTAACACTGGAAGAAACACCAAATACTCTGCTGTTAATTAAGTTTTCTCTAACCTGTTATTCAGAATGAAGAAATTTTATCCAAACTTGCAACCCAGTTTTCTCCAGAAAGGCCACAAGACACTGACTTGTTATAAGTGAATCAAGATGCAGATTATCCCAAAGAGATACATACATAAACCAGAACACCCCAGAGCCAACACAAGTCTGAATATCTCACATGTAAATAGGGAGCAGTTATTTACCCTTTCTAAGTATTTTTTTTTCACTCAGTGCACAATTAACTTGTGGAATTTACTGCCAGAGGAAGTGGTCATGGCCGGTAGTCTAGCAAGTTTTAAAAAGGGGATTGGATAAGTTCTTGGAGGATAGGTCCATTAATGGCTATTAGCCAAGTAGGTTTGGGGAATGTAACCTCTTACTGTTGAGGGCTAGAACAACAGAGAATTGATTGCCCATTGTGACCTGTCAGGTGCTTCTCCCAAGAAAAAGAGATTGCCCACTGTCAGAGGCAGGATGTTGGGTTTGATGGACCATTGGTCTGATTCAGCATGGCACTACTTATGTTCTTATTTCAGACAATGAAAATTACAAGGAAAACTAATTAATATCCAATAATAAAATTTAAGCACTTTTCAGAGATCCATCTAATGCTACTAACCTGAGAATTATTAACTGATGCTACGAACTTGAGAATTATAAACTGCATTCTGATAAATAGTCGCACTGAAAGCAATGGAAACAAGAAAGATAAGGTGGTATTAAATGGAAGGATACCAGAATTTGGTCTTGTTACTTGTTTAGTTTTTTAAATTAATGTTTTCTTACTGCTTTGGATATTTGAAATTTCATTTTCACAGTGAAGTCAAGTGGCTAATTTTCAGAGTGACGGGGTCATTTCTTCATCTGCACTAGGAAACATCTATTTTATTGATTGATTTTATTTAAATTTTTATCCTGCCCTCCCCTAAAAAAAGGCTGAGGGCAGCTTGCAAATAAACATATAATACATATATAAAATGTTTTTATATATGAAAAAGTACATAAAAACAATAAAGGGCAAAACCAAGCCCAACCCCCGCAACCCCCCCCCCACCCCCCACCCAATACCACTCCCTCATTTCCCACATCCAACCCCACCGCGCAACCCTCTCCCCAAACCCCCCACCACCAAAACCCCCATCTCCTATCCCTGCCCACCAAACGCCTTTACAAACAAAAAGGTCTTGCACCGCCTCCAGAAGACACCCAGGCTTGGGCTTAAACAAACCTCCAGGGGAAAGGAGTTCCATAACATAACAGGATCCCAAGGGACAGTGTTTTCAGACATGATGGCACCAAGGGGCCAACCTGGATGGACCCGTCCAGAGAACCGCCTCTGGCCTGGTCTGGAGCAGTCCGGTTCCTGGAACAAACGTGACATGGACCGCTGGTGGCCAGAGAGCAGTCCCACCGCCAATGCAGACTAGAGTGCTGGAGAGGCAGGAAACAAACATTACAGTGGCCCAGGCCAGACTCACCTTACTCTGGAAACCACAGTCGCCACCACCATGACGTGCACACATGGCAAACCG
This sequence comes from Sphenodon punctatus, assembly GCA_003113815.1. Taxonomy (NCBI): domain Eukaryota; kingdom Metazoa; phylum Chordata; class Lepidosauria; order Sphenodontia; family Sphenodontidae; genus Sphenodon; species Sphenodon punctatus. The sequence goes on along the minus strand of QEPC01003635.1, from coordinate 2,617,831 downwards.
TGGGTAAAAGAAGTGTCAGGAGCCACTTCTGCCCACCTACAACAGGACTCCACGAGGACAGGTGAGGAGGGAGGAACAGGCAACCCGGCTGGCACAAGCAGGCCGCTGCCAGCCACAAGGGAACCTGGCCATGTAGACTGGACAGTGAAAAAGAAAGCACACCCACAGTGCAAAAAATAAAACTGTCCAGAGCCAGGCTGGCATCATAGTTTCCTCCACATGCTGTAGATAGTAAGGGGCACCGGTCCCTCACACGGGCAGGACATATAGTAAAGGGGTGTGTGTGTGTGTGTTAATGCACAGATGAGGATGGTGGGCACTGCCCCCACCCCCATGTCTCCAGACAACATAGTCCAAGGTTTCCCAGGGGGCCTCACAAAGGTTCAAAAAAAGTTCCGCTCCATGGTGGAGGAAGGCTCAAAGACCGCATGGCAAGAGACGGGATCCGCCAGCAGCTGTTGGAACATCCCATCGGTGCCATATGTCAGTCAGAGACATGGTTCCCCATACAGTCCATATATCGGGGACACCTGTCCCTGGGGAAGAGGGTAAAGGAAGAGACAGGTCCACAGACATGGCCCAAAGCAACAGGCAAAGGCATGGTTTATGAGCCCTGCAACAAAGACAGACAGTCGTGGACAACGAAACACCACGGCTATTAGAATAGCGCCACGGCTGCCAGATAAGAGATCAAAGGAAATGCTCAACAGGGAAACAATTCCCACAGAGGGGGAAAGGAAACATACAGAGAATGACCCATTTATGGTGCCCACCACACAGGTGAGGGGCGGGGGGGAACCACTTAAAGCTCACCTGTCAAAAGCAACCCACGGAAAGGGGCTGTGACTTCTACCAGATGCGAGGCCGCAGAGGGACACAACGTGCTGGCCACTCGCCCAAGGGCACCTGGAGCCAGGAATCCTTTCCCAAGCCCCCATAAGGTGGTCTCCCTCCACTCCCACATGCAGAGGGATGGAGTGCCCTACCTATGCCAACAAGCTGCGCCGGACAGGTCACGGCATGATGAAAGGGGTCCCAATCAGCACCACAGCTGTGTATACAACATGCAGGCCTATATAGGCAGACACAAGCTATGAGCAAATTGGTACTTATTTGCCTCAGAGCAGCACGTTAGATAACACCTTTGAGGTCTAGTTGGCATGTTTGCTCTTTCCCGTTTAGCACACCATGGACGAGGATCAGGTCATTGCTCATAGGCTGCTCCTGCTCTGTGCAGGGGAGTAGTACAGGCAGCATCAGTCATTGATGCAGTTAGCCTTTCACCATCAACACTTAGTAGCCATTAGGTTCCAGGAAATGTGCAACCGACAGGCCAGGATCTTCAGGTGCAGCCAGAGGAGGCACCTCCAAAGAGCCAGGCACCATTCAGTAGTGCAGCTATAGCTCCTATGGCACTTCATAGCAGTCATGCTGGTGAGTACTTCAGTGTCGGGACCACCACCCTGGCCACCATAGTGCTGAACCATCAAGGTCATGCTCCTCGACTGAGTGGTGCAACTTGTAGACCAGCACCAGGTACTGGAGGGCTTCAGGGCAGCAGGGTTCCCGAACTGCATTGGGGTCATCGATAGCACGAATATTGCCATCCTGCAGCCACCACACTCTAGGGATGAGTACATTAGCCACTACAGTTTCCATTCCATAGCCCTGAAAGGTGTGGTGGAGGACAGTACCCGGTTCATAGATGTGTATGCTGGCTGCTCGGGATGAAACCATGATGCCAGGATTCTCCACATGTCCCATTTTTTGCCACAATGTACAGGGGAGATATTGGTGACAACACCATGAACATTATTGAGGGGGTTGTAATGCTGCTGGACATCCTGGGGGACCCTGCCTACCCCCTGCTGAGGTAATCCCATGAAAAACTATCCCATGCCCCGCAACCACACAGAGGTGCACTTTAACCACTGCTTCAGCGCTGCAGGGACCATTGTTGAATGGGCCTTTGGGGTCCTAAAACAGCACTGGAAAGCCATTGCGAGGCTCACAGACTTCAAGGTGGAGACAGTGGCCACCTGCATGTTGCATAATGTACGTGAGACGCAGGACTACCCTATGCCCATTCAATCCCCAGGGCCCGGTCCCCTATACAGGCAGGACAACAACCCCTGAGAGACTATATGCCAAGCACATAAGGAGAGTCCTATACAGGCATATTGCCCGAAGGGAAAATGTCCAGTCTTGATAACTTAATGGAAGCGATAATGTTGTAATCTGTGTATGGAACCCTCTATCTGTTTGCCCATGTAAGGCACCTGAGCGGGGAGAGGGTGGGGGGCAATGTATCTCATGTAAATAGCCATATGTTTGTGCATAATAAAAATGTTATAATTGGAATGTTACAAAGGCGTTCAGTCATCACTACAGATAGATGAGCTGTTCGCTCACAACAACCTGGAGGGTGGCACTCATGAGGGTGCACTCTCCAACAGGCGGTCCATTCAGATCTCTGCAAGCAGGTGCATGCAGCCTGCTACATGGACCACCATTGCATCTCCGCCAGGTCCCTGATGGCATCCCTGACTTCATCCAGCTGGCGTGTGCTTTCCTGCAGCAGTTCCTCAGTCAGATTCTCCCTGCATTGCCACATCTGTGCCCGGTAACACTTGGGCACCAGGGGCTGGTCCTGCAGGGGAATATGCCTCATGTGGCTGTGGATCCAGGGAAGGAAGGCACAGGGAGCAATTTAGTCAGGGCTCGACTCGGAGACAGGCAACATAGGCCCTAGCTCAGGGTGGCTATTGGGGAGGTGGAGGCAGCAAATTCCCTGGTGGAAGTCTGAGAGAGCCTTTATTATTTATTTTATTTATTTTTATCCCACCTAATTCTGCCTCAGACATCTCTAGGAGGCTCACAATCAATACTAGAAACATCCAAATATGATACATTATAAAAACAGATAAAAAACAATAAGAACAATAAAAAACCATTCTGGTGTGTGAAAAAAATGCAAACAAAAACAACCCATCACCTCTAAATCTCCCCAAACCCCTTCCCATCACCAAAACCCTGGCAGAAGAGTCATGCCTTGCACTGGTACCAGAAGGTGAGGAGATTAGGGCTGAGACGGACACCCTCTGGGAGCAAGTTCCACAACACAGGTGCAGCCGCCAAAAACACCTGCCTGTCGGTCCCCACCAACCTATAGTGGGGAACCTCCAGGAGGGTGCCCCCCAACAACAGTAGGAGCGGGAAGTGAGGTGGTTCCTCAGATAGGCATCGCCCAGGCTATTTAGGGCTTTACAGGTTAATACCAGCATCCTGAATCAGGTCCGGAAGACAATAGGCACCCAGTGCAGAGCCCGGAGCACCGGTTGAATGTGCTTCAGGTGGCCTGTCCCTGTAAGCAGATGGACCATCACCATGGGCAGCCCCATGTAGAGGGCATTACAGAAATCCAGCCTCGAGATGACAAATGTATGGATGACGGTGGCAAGATTGGAGTCCGAGACATACAGATGGAGCCACTGCACCAGATGTAGCTGGCAGAAAGCACTCCTGACTGCAGCCGATGCATGGACATCCATGCGCAGCTGTTGACCCAGAAGCACTCCTAGGCTCCGAACGCAAGATGACAATACCAAGCGGACCCCATCAATGACTGGAGAACGCCTCTCACCCAGATCACCAGTCTCACCAACAAGCATCACCTGTGTCTTGTCAGGATTCAGCTTCAATCGGCTAGTCCTCGTCCAGTCCCCCACAGGTGCCAAGCACTGAGAAAGGACTGAAACTGCCAGGCCTGGGTCAGATGAAAAGGAGAGATACAGCTGAGTGCCATCAGCATATTGATGACAGCGTCCCCGCCCCCCCCCCCTCCGACGCACAACCTTCCCCCACCAGCGGCATATACGCATTGAAGAAGGGGGACAGAATCGAACCCTGTGGGCTCCCACGTGGGAGACCCCTGGGGGAGGAAGTATACTCCCCCTAGGACTACCTGCTGAGATCAATCAGCCAGGAATGAATGGAACCACTGCAAAGCTGTCCCGTGGCCCGCCCACCCCGGCAAGGTCCCGCAGGCACACCACCAACACCTTATGGTTCACAGTAGCCTTTAGCCTTGATAGGGTCCAGATATGGCAGTTAATGGCCCACCAAGCCATCACCCCCTGTTTGATTAGGGAAGGGCACTGCCTCCACCAAGTGGAGAGGACTTGCATGGTTTTATGAAAGTTGCCCATCCTTTGGAATCATCCTGTCCCCTTGTGCCTGTCAGCCAATGGGAAGCTGTGGTCTCCTCATGGCTGCAGGGATCCCTCTCTTGCTGGTGCAGCATGATTCAGCGATGTTGGAGGTTTGGGGTTGCTCTGGGCTTCGGTGGGAGTGGGTGCCTATGAACACAGTGGGAAAGGAGGCACATGCGAGTCCGGGCTGGTTTGGGTGGCAGTGGCTCCTGCTTTTCCCCCAGAACCACTGGCTTACCTGGCTGGGTCTTTCCTCCTGCTGCTGCTGTATTCTTCTGGGGGATCGGGGTGGAGCCCTGGACACTGGCCAGCGGGTTCGGTGACAAACCTGTTCTGGCCAATATGTTTGTGCCTTTGCTGACAGGACCCTTTAAACCTCCCGCGCTGTCTGGTTGTTCAGGTGTTGCTGGGAAACCGCTGGTTTGACTGCCCTCCCTCTTTCCTGGCGGGGCTCTGTGATCCTGGCAGATCGTGCTCTGCCCCGGGTTGGGTTGGCCCAAACTAACATGACAGTACAGATTTCCCAGCTTTTGCCCGATTGTGCTAACCTTAGCCTGGGCCATTCCTTAGCGATCTCCCAGGATCACGGCCCGGGCTATCTGGCACCATGGTCCAGAGTGGTAATGGATCAACCCATGCTAACAACCGGCCACCCACAAACTGACGTGATGGAGGGCCGCGGTACTGAGCAGGCCAAAGTATGCAATATCGTGGCAAAACAGGCCAATGTCGTGTCTGAAAAACACCCAGAGAAAGACAAAGGAAGGGACCAGCTACCAGGCAGATGGATGAAATCAAGAAGTTTGTCAGTGGCAAAGAAAGGCTTGACACAGAAAGTTGTGGAAGTCTATGGGAAGGCAATCATCTGATATTGAACTGAGACAGGTGGATGGCAAATTAGGACACATAGGGCACCATGCTACAAGGCACTGAGCAGCCTGGTCCAATTGTGCAAAGTACTTGAGCACATGATTAAGTGCGAGTAATTCATTGAAGTTAATGGGCTTGCTCACATGCTTAAAGCTAAGCACATACTTAGATACTTTGCAGGATTAGACCAGACTACTCAGTACTTTGCAGAAGTACCTCAAGTCCATTACAAATAATTCAAAAATACAAGTAATTAGGGTTGCCACCTCCAAAATGGGAGTCTCTGGGGTCTGACCACAAGAAGTGACAATTCTACCAGTAATCTCTTTTACTCTTTAAGGAACTGGGATGCAATCCTCTGCCATTAATGGGAAATGAGCCACCAACTTCAATGAATGGAGGATTGTGCCCTTATTCTTGCAGTTTGTTCTCTGCAGGTATAACACAGCAAGCAAAGGCCTCGATTCTGGAAGTGCTGTACTAGTGCAAGTCCTGTTCAGTTCACAGGGACTTGAGTCAGCGCAAAATATTGAGGATCAGAATGAAAGACAAGAAAGTGCAGGATGAGACACACATGGTGCAATCCTGTTCTCATTGAGTTCAATGGCTCAGCTGAGCTCTCATTTATGGGCAAAGATCATACTCTCAGAAGAGCTTCCCATCAGAATTTTATTTCATGCCTTATGTTGTGTCCTCCACAGCAAATACAGCATCCAGCTATTCCAGTGTTAGCGCCTGAAAGTGTAGAACAGGTCAAAGAGAGGTTCTGTCAATTCAAAACTCATGGGCATCCGGAGTCTGGTGTAGAATTTTCCTTTTCAGATATTGGACTCTGACAGCTGACTTGCCTGACAGGGCCATTTGAGCTGGTAGGAAATATATAGTTTAAGGGGGGATCATTGGAGATGTATTCCTTTCAGATCTCTGGGGTTATGTTTCAAAAGTATACAGCTCTCCAGCCTTTGTGCAATTCCAAAAGAATTCTCATAGCAGTTCTCTAAGAACACATTGGCTTAAGATCTGATGGGAGAGATAAACGTTTGCTTATGCAAGCTGTCAGCACCTTTTTTCTAATGCAGTGATGACATTACAGTTTTGTCCTGTTTAAATACTGACTAATATCTTCAGCATGCAGTAAAACAGCAAACTTTTCACCACATTCATTTTGCTTGCCATATTTAATGAATATGCTTCTTCTTAAGCATCTTTCCCCCCTACCATTTATATTTTTCAGTTTTCTTGGCTGGCATCCTGCGCCTTGTACGAACAACTTAGACTGGTAGTGGCTTACACTGCGGAAGAATAAAAAGGAATTTCTCTGGAATTTCCCTGCCTCTGTGGCAGAAGGTATTTTAATAACACAGGATGCTATGGTGGGCATAGCTTTTTATCAATAACCAAGCAAATATATAGTGCTGAATCCAGCTCATATTTAGTTTCTTTCCTGCTCTGTGTACACACTGATCAATGATCTCCAGGAGGTGGGAGCCAGTGTTAATAATAATTAGTCATCTTTTAACTAAGAGATCTTTTCTCCTTATGGAGTCCGCTTGTCCTAGAGTGAATGCAGAATGAGTGGATTGTAAATGATGTACAGGGTGATGCAACCATGCTTAAGATGGTTAATGATTCATCTCATGACTACCGCTGAACTGCAGATAACAAGAAATCAGATGCACATTTCGGTTTTCTCTTCTGATTCATTCAAATAATAGTTGCGAAAAGACAGAAGAAGTTTGGAGATGAAAATTAAGTGGAAGGGCTAGGTGTGCTGTGTAACACAGCAGTATTTTCCTGGGCCCCTTGCTGCTACTTTAAAACCAAGGTTCAGGCCTAGTTCACACCTGACAGCAGTGCAGCGAATAAACTGCCATGAGTCAAAGGGTAATTTCAGACGTGCAATCGCCACATCCAACCATGTACTGGGATCCATTTTGGATCTCGGTGAGGAATCAGCCTGGCCGTACTTTATATGTGCCGGCTGATTCCTACAGGGGATCAGGAGGGGGCGGGGCTGCACAGCACGACGTGCGGCTGCACAGCCCTGCCCCCCCGTGCTCCCCTGGCCACCCGCCCTCTGGGAGATGGGCGGGCGCAGCAGCCAATCCGGCCGCTGCGCCCGATCACGCATCGGAGTCTGGGCCACAGTCCGGAATCGGCGGAAGTAACAGACGTTACTTTCCACCGATTCCGGACTGTGGTCCAGCTAACCATGGTTCTGGACCTCTGGGCGGCCAGAGGTCCAGAACAGTGGTCAATGTGTTTCCCGCCGGAGGTTCACCGAGGTGAACATCTGGTGAAATGCACTACAGACGCTATGGTACCGCAGCCACCACAGGGGATTCACTGTGGTTGACCGTGGTATCGTAACGTCTGAAATTACCCAAAGACGTGGTGGGGGGGAGGAGCCCCATCATCCGCGAGTAAAATCACGGCGGAACCCCGTTCACGCAGGCATTACTTCTGGCATCCCCCTCCCCCAGTCCAGGGCTAAGCCCCCTCCCCCAGAAATAGGAACGACTCTGAAGACTTAAGGTTATGCAAACAAAAGAAAGATACATTTATTTAAAGAGTCTGTCTGATAGGTGCACTACCAACCAAGGTCCTGGAAGCCCAAGGGATTCAAAAGAGGTGGGTTCCAGACTGGTCTTTTATGTCTACAAGCAAAAAGCTAATGAATATGGAAATAATAAGGAAAGATTACATAAAGATATGTTTACAGAACTTGTCATTTTGTATGACAGGCGCAGAACATGACAAACAAGACATACAAAACGCAACACATATATGGCTTACTAGAACACTGATCAATAAACAAAGCTTATTTCAGCTATTTACCCTGCTTTTCTCTCTCCTCTAAAGGATGAAGCAAGCTGTAACAGTGAGTGAGAGAGAGAGAGCGCTAGGTGAAACGTGTAAAGGTAACGTCAGCCTGTTCTCTCTTTTCTCTTGAACTTTAACAATAACATTCCATAACTGCCCTGCTGCTAGGAAGTTAGATGGCTTGCTCTTAGGAAGAGAATTTAATGAATTGAGAGGTCTCTGCTGAGGTGCAGCTGCTCTTAGAGCAGCTTAAGGTGTCTGTTACCACAATACCATGCATAAGACGTTACAAGATAGCTATGGTTCAAGCAGGAAGAACAGGCACTCCAAAACATTTTGACTGTGTAACCCCCACATCTTGAGATGTGACTATAGACTCCATGAACCCAGACAGCAACGCCTGTTAAGCATCAGTTGGGATTGCTAGTCCATCTGTAGACGGTATCATCCCACATGAGGTCCTGACCCACGGTGTAGGAATCTCTGGGTGTTCTTACACGAGACAGGGCAGCGGGGATGGGGGGTATTGCGTGGGGCAGGCGCATGGGCACCGTGCGCAGGGGAGCGCTTCACACAAGTGGCCCCATGCACAGCCGCCCTGCCCACACCCAACACACCCCATCCACACACGGGGCACTCTGGCGTTTTGCTGAAAGCCCTGTGTGTGGGTGTGTGCAGAGATGCGTGGGGGATGGGTGGGCGTGGGAGCATGCACCGCCCACCCCTCCCCCAACATTCAGATGAGATGGGCCCCACACAGTGACTTGCATTGGACCATCTCATTTAAAAGCACCCTCTGAGCTAGAGTGCAAGGTACTCTGTAGTCTTTCAATATTTGTCATGTATCTGTATGTATTTATTAATTATTCAAATGTATATGCCGCCATTCTCATAAGACTCAGGGCAGCTGAAAAAATTCAACAATAAAAACACATATCCCTCCCCTCAAACTGCCTCCCTCTCTTAGAACCCTACCCCAAAAGCCCACCCAAGCCCTAGTTATCCCTGCCCGCCAAATGCTCTTTCACATAAAAAAAGTTTTCAATAAAAAAGATTTGTACACACAAATTAAATAGGAGATCCTATATTAAATGCTCTATGTGCCCCTGACAGGAGTTACAAAAACAGCAAGTACATTTAAAAAAAAAAACCAACCAAAAATAAACCCTCCTGTTTCAAACCAACCTCTGGCAAATATGGATGAATTGCTAGGAGAGGCTTCCTTAATGTTGTGATCCTCAAAGTGCTCTCTGGGCACAGTCCCTATTCATTGCAATGAGACTTGTTCTGATACAGGGCTTTGAGGATCAGACTTTGAATGAAGGCTTGCCTAGTGCCTACCCATTTCAAAATCATGAGTCAGGCTTATATGACACTGGATAATAATCTTCATCCTTTAAAAATGACAGACAACTATACATCCCATTTTCAAATTTATTTCTATACCCATGAGGGTTGTAAACTTACTTTTCTTACAATAAAACCTGGGTTCTCATATATTCACAAGATTCCAGGAGCTATATAGTTTTCAAATAAACACTAAGAGTCATACTAGGTGTGATACAATTGTGTGTGGATAAGGTGGGTGATACCAGTGAAGCTGAACCATACCATTTCCCAGATCAGGTGACCTTTCCTGTGCTGCAATACAACTTGTGAGAAATGGAATTTAACACTATATATTGGCACAATCAAACATACAGAGATCACACGTAAGTAATAGTTACTCATCAAAAGCTTTTGTCTCATCTTTTTTGTGACACGTGGAATAGCATTAAGGCAAACACAGACACCATGAAAAATAAGCAGCAAATATGCAAGGTCTCTAAGAGATCCTTGGAAAAGAGATGCCTGAGGCAGGGATATGACAGAGGTCTATACAATTATGAATAGTGTGGAGAAAATGAACAGGGAGCTGTTATTTGTCCTATGAACTAGAACAATGGAATTGGCTGAAATGATTGAGCAGTGGTTTTAAAACAAACAAAAGGAAATGCTATTTTACACAACACATAATTAGCCTGTGGAACTCATTGCCATGGGTTTAGATGGGTTTAAAAAGAATTAGCTGAGTTAATGGAAGACAGATCTCTTGGTGGCCATTAGCCAAGATTGTCAGGAGGCGCAGTCTTGTGCTCAGGGTCTTCCTAAGCCGGGAGTAAATGACAGGTTCCCCTCTCAGATTGTAAGTCCTAGGGCAGGGACCATGTGTATTCAATTACTTTGTAAAGTGCCAGGTACATTGCTTGCGCTATATAAATGCTTGCTAATAATAATAATGGCTAATTCCATAAGTCGCCCTGTTTCTCGTACTTTCTGCTCAAAGCATTTAGTACTTGCTGGCATTGGAGATAAGTTATTGAGCTTGATAGACAATTGGTCTGTGCCATTTCTTATGTTTTAATTGATCAAGTAGTATTTTATACATACTACATCACTTCTGCTAAAACCACCCTGGTAGCTTTTTTAAAAAAATGTTACAGGTCATGGGCCATCATGTTTTAATCAGGATTCCCTAAGGATTGAATTCTTCACTGCCTTGCACCTTCTGCAGTCAAATTATACCTATGCAAAACAGGGGTATAATGCTACCCAATCAGGATTCTCTATGCACTCACAATGTAGGTAGTGCCTTAATCCCACTTTGCACAGGCTTCAGTGACTACACAAACTGCATGCTGATAGAGAATGAGGCCCAGGATATTCCAAGTATGCATTTGACAACTAGCCTTGATTACCACTGAAAAATATCTCATCAGAGAAATTCTCCGATGCCACGTATTTCCCTTTAAAAAAAAAAAAAATTAAAACCAAGGCAGATTTGCTGACCGTTCCAGCATTTGCACAAACATGTTGTTTCACTATGCGTTTTGGCAGGGGACTGTTGTAGGGTTCAGTTTTGTGGTTTGGCTTATTTCAGCATTTTCAGTTGCCTATTTAATATTAAATAGAAAAAAAACCCCATACTTTACTGTAACAAGGAGGTTACAATTTTGAAGACGCTAAAGAGTCGGGAAATGTAGCAAAAGTGAACTATCCAGTTTTCCATCTCAGTTACTCCAGTGTAAACCCCGAACAGTTCCATTCACCAGAGAAGAGGCACTCTGAAGTTCCTCTGCTCTCAATGAGATCAGAATCTGGACCAGACTGCTCCATCACTTATTAATTATAGTAAGAGTGTAGAGCAATTGTGTTGCTCATAAAGTAGTTTGAAAAGACAATGAAGCAATCCAAAAACCCTGCCTGGTTCTATCCTGAAACTAATGGTTAAATAGCTGAATGCAGGGATGGACTGAAAAATGTCTACATATGAAGAAGAGGGTTACAGGGCTTCAGTGTTGCCCTATGGGTGCTCTGAAACATGTATAGTGGATGGGAGGTGGGTGGAGAGTGTTTTGTCTGAAGACGCTTTAGGACCCCACATCCAGAGGCCACTTTTCTGAAGAGTAGTTAACTAAGGGTGTATCTATCTACAGAGCAAGTTATATACTGTTCAGCACAGTGTATACACAAACCGTGGTCGTGGTAATTAATTTCCCTGGTGGTGTTGATGAGTATGACTGCTTATGTACCAGTGGGAAATTGTAGGATATGCCTTTCAGTCGAGTGAGTGGAATGTCGAGTGAACGCAGCCCTTACTCCAGGACAAATATGCATGAACAACTTCGCTGTCTATCGGGAGCGGAGTCATAACTTCTCTCACTATCAGCTGAAAACTATTGCAGAGTAGAGTGTTTCCATGAACACATTAAAAAAAACCATTACAGTGGAATTAATTTAGTTTACCCAGCAGCTAAGTGCTCATGTATGCAAAGCCTTAGGTTGCGCTATGGCATGTGCAAGTCAGTCTATGCAGCTGTAAATGTTGCCGGTCTCGCCTTTCTAAGGCTGTGACCCTTTTTACATGAGACACTCCCACATGTGGATACCCATCGTCCATGCTGAGGAGCATCTCTTGTAAATGTGGGGGTGCCATGAGTGGGCGCTCCCATGACCCACGCATCTACACCGACCCCCCCACGCATGGAGCAATTGTGTAACATTAAATGAGTAACTACACCTTTGTAACTAAGCCAAGCACATGCACTTGAGACCTCATGAGTTCATGTATTTATCCTTGTCTCTTCCTGTTTTCCCCACCCTTTGTCTCCTCCCGCTTGTCTCTCTTAAATTGTAAGCCTCCTGGGGCAGGGACCGTGTCTCTTTCTTACAATTGTAATGTGCCAGGTACATTGCTGGTGCTATATAAATGCTTAATAATAATAATAATAATAATAATAATAATAGGCAAAAATGTCAGTTGCTCATTGCATGGGGATACGGGGGAAGCAGTATGTGCCCATGTGCACCAGGTCCCCTGCACCGCCAAACTTGCAGTGCACCCTCAAACCCCTACCCTTAAAAAAGGGCCTGTGATCATCGTTGAAGTTGGTGAGTTACTTATACATCAATGATCATATCAACAGCTCATTTTTCTTGGTTGAATCCTGTAAATATCAGTGATTACTTGTAAGGTTAACAGCTGCACCTTGGTGGTTCCTAGGCACCTGTGAACTGGCATAATGCTGTGCAGAATTGGGATGCCATTGGAGCTGCCTGCAAGTGATGCTTCAAGTTTCCCTGCTGTTAGGGCCACAAAGAATATGTGAATGGTAAATCGACAGACTGAGGACAGGTTTCTATGCTTCTGCTCTCTGCATCTGAATCGGTTTGTCTCGTATTTATGATAAAGTACGACATGTAGGAGATGGCACCCTCAAGAAGGCCTGCAGCTTTCAAGCAATATGTCACTGCTAGATATACTGTATACTTTACCTAGGTGTTCTATACAGTGGCTAGGAATTTATAGTGTCCATCAGCCTTTCAGCTATGTGTGAAATACCGGGTGAATTATAAGATTTAACCTAAGCATTCTGTATAATCCCTAGGAATTTTAAACAGTGCTGAAGGATGTTGCAGAGAAAGTGTGAAATACAGGTTATGTATGCAACATGGAAGCACTGTATCCAACGCCTGCCAGATCCACGTTTTGGCACTGTCTGCACTACTTTGGCATTCTGCAAAAATATTTGATCCTAAACTTTGCCTGTAGCATACACATCCGAGATCTAAATAGCGCCAAAGTGAAGGCCATAATTCATTTATGCATTGTACAACATAAAAGACATCACAAATTGCAATCAAAGTGTGTTTTAAATTCAGGATGCATCGTGTCAATTTGCTATCGATACTGGCCCTGAAGCAAACGATGCCTGCGTTTCCTGCCTTATTGCCACATGATGTTGTCTGACACAAATATGGGGTAAAGCCAGACAATTTAGTGCCACATCTCACAAAGCAATGCATCCAGAGTTTGGCAGATGTGCAAGATGAGGCGATTATGTCTCTAGACATTCTCGACACAGTATAGTAGGAAATGGCTTTTCAGCAGTGCTGAACAGAGATTTCACTACAAAACCTACAGTGGTAAAGATGATTAATATAAGCATTTACAAAGCACCAGAAATGTACTTGGTGTTGTACAACTGTACATTATAGATGGGTCCCTGCCCCAAAGGGCTTACAATTTAGAAAGAAAAAGAGAGGGGAGATGAAGGAGAGGGGAACAGAAGAAGAGAAAGAAATATATTCAGGAAGTCGAGAGTTACATGTGCATAGCTTAGTTACAGGGGAGAAGACGACCTTGAGTAAATCAGTGAGAAGACTAAGGGGATGAGGAGCTAAAGCCGGGCAGAAGAGGTAGGTTTTCAGGATAGACTTGAAAGAAGAGAAGGAGGGTGGGAGAAAGCAACACAAATGTGTTCAGAGACAGAATTCCATACATAGAGGGCAGCATGGGAGAAGAGGTGAATACATTGTGAGGAGGAAGAGACTCAGGGCAGCTGAGGGTAGTGGCAGAGGAAAAGCAGAGCTCCCAGCTGGAAATGTAGCAGGACACAAGCACGGATAATCTGTTGAGAACGTTGTCAGAATAAGAGGTACCAATCTTACCCCAGCAAACGTGTTCACCTTTGTGTGACAGATGGTCTCAGAATTTAGGGACACTGGGGACGATCCAATGGCCCGCGTATCCCGTGTGCACGCACCCCCCCACGGGAACCTCACACACCTCTGTTGCCTGCACACTGTGCCGTGCAGGCAGAAGATCCGCATGCCATTGGACCAGCCCCACTGAAAATAACTAGAACATGGAAATTTTGCGTAGGGTTTGAGATCTACAGATGTATTTGTCATACTTTATATTGGGTAAAAAGCTTGCTACACAATTAACAAAAGTGTTAATAAATTATCAGTAAGCTGCCCCCGTTCCTTCATTTTGTGGGACTGCACCACAAACAAGCCATTTGTTTTGCCATCCTGCCCTTCAAGAAAAGCATCCTGCTTTTAGGTGCTCCACCCTGAGTACAAGCTATGCTTTCAGCAGCAGGGAGCTTCCACAATTCAGACTAGCTGGCTGCTTGAAACATACTAGTGTTCCCCCCCAATGCTTCTGCACATGTTCAGAGTGCCCTCCCAACTCCATTGCACCCACTTGACATGCCTGCTGCCCCATGGAGCAGCTGGAAATGAGGACCATCCAACACAGCAGCAACTGCCCACTCAACAGGCTCCACCACATACGTCCCAAACAATGCACCTCAGGGCAAAAAACTAACAAGATGATAGTCGTGTCTGGGGACTTTGAGTGTCGTGGTACACTCGCTCGCATCCTGTGGGTATTAGCACCCATTAAATGGATGTGGGGGTGAATGTTCCCAACACTCACAGCCCCCCATGGGGCTATCCCCCTCTTGCCCCCTTCTTACTCGACTCCTTCCTGAAGGAACTGAGTGGGAAGGAGACTCGGGTGCCACATGCCCAGCTGATTCCCCGAGCAGCCAGGTGGTGAAAAGGAGAGAGGGGAGCACAGGAGGCAGGGAGCTCTTCCAGAGGGAAAGGAGAGGAGCAGGGCTGGATGGCCGGAGTATATATTAGCCTTGTGGGGGGCATGAACCCCTGTGAGGTGCATATTGACCGAGAACATGAGTTCCCAGTCAGTGTCTACCTCTTAAATAGTAGTTTAAATTACCGTTCCATGAGTAAACAGAAAGCAAGTGTGTGCACTCAGCTGTACCAGAGTATCTCGGACATGACCTTTGATGAGGCTAACCACCTGTGCCACAAATTACTTTAGGAAAGAGAGTCAATTTAATGATCAGCCGATTGTGATAGATCAAGAGAGGCCAAGGTTCAAACCCCAGGAACGACATACCAAAATCTCCGTATGAACGAAAGTCACACGACATGCACATGCGCACACACAAACTTTGTAATTGGCTGTTGGGATTCTGAGGAGCAGCTGTAATTAAGATGCTGAGACTCAGGTGCAACGAAGTAAGACACAGGATCATTAAGGCATCATGGGGCCCAGGACCAGCCCTGGCTGAGCGCAGGACCTGAACTGCCCAAAGGGGCTCCCAACCCACAATTTGGTCGCTTCTGTTATAGATTATTTTAGTATTCCATTCCCTATGCATGCAACAGTCTTAATAGGACATTGCTTCAAGCAGCTTTCATCTCCTCTGTTCTAAAAACTGAGTTCTTTTGGCTTGCTTTTCACTCCTGGAAATTTGCTTTTCTCCCCTACCTCGCACCTCAGCCATTTGTACAGATCACGTTACAAGTGAAATATTAAAACTTATAAAGGGAGAGACACGAACTCACAAGAAAACCTGTGGCTATCATGAATTAAGGATACTGAACCTCCCTTTTCAAATAAGACCTTGGTGTTAATAGTATCATTCTCAATCCTTTCATCAGAATTTCTCATATTGTAATCAGATGCTGAAGTTATTCTGCGGCTTGTCTATACTTCTTTAAGTTATAATTACATTTTTTTCCCCCCTTTGAAATATGTAGGACCCTCGGGCAGTCCACCTTCATGTCTGGCTTCTGCTTGGATTTTGTATTATGCAGCTGATTTCCTAATAATCCTGCATCTTGAACTTGAGAGAACCAATGCTGTTTTGCTACAGTGTTAACCCATGATTGTCAGTGATCCAGAGCTCCCGATCCTAGTTTACATTAACATCTAGAGCCAGAAAATCCAGGGTGCAATTCTCAGTCATAAAAGTGAGGGCTGAGCTATTCATTTCTATGATGACAGGATTGCACCCCCAACTGTGTCAGCCATAGTCATCAAAAGGTAAGGTTCCCTGACTGTGAAGGTAGGCTAAGGAACTACAATTCACTATTGTATATTAGTCCAACCCTTTACCAGTTTTCTAAAGTTGGCCTTAGAAGCCCTTGAGACCCAGCACTAGTTGATAACAAACATGTCACTAATTGTCTGGGATAATGTATATATAACAATTTTTATCATCCCAATCTCAGGAAGCTAACTTTGGGTAAACAGATGTACAGCTGGCGGGGACTGCTCCCAGGGCGGAAAATTGCGGGCAACACGGCACAGGTCAGGTCAGGGCACTGCACGGATGTGCCTGCGGCTGGGGAGCCGTCCTGCCGGCCCTGGGCTTGGAACACAACAAACGTGTGGGCAGCTGGCCCAGCCTGTGCCCTGTTGCCAGTGCCCCGACCCCAGCCATGAGGGACAGCCGTGGCGGCTGGCCTGGGGCAGGTATAGTGTAGCATAACAGATATGCTAGCCTGCTGTGGCCCTTAGCCCGGGTTGTGACCGTGGAGACGTGCCACTGTCACAGCCTGGGCTAGCCACCAACATCTGGTGGGGCACGTTTACACGTGTTGCTGGATCACCAGGCTACAGGGGGCCAAAATCACACCTGTTTTTACCCTCTGTCTGTTCAATCTCCTCCACTAATTATAGTACCTAGTGCTTCAGCTAGCCTGGATTTGGATCCATTTTTCAAAGACTGCACAAGTACAGAGCACGAGACAGGTTTTATCCTCCAAAGAACTTATAATCTAAATATACATATATACACATAATATATATATGCACAAAAGACAGGAGAATGGAAGTGTTATCATCCTGTTAAGCACTGAAATGAAATGCAAAATGATTAAATGACTTTCTCAAGGTCACAAAGGAAGTCTGTAGCAGAACTGGGAGCTGACTGGAAAAGCTTACGTGCTTTTCAGTACTTTAATCACAAGACCATCTTTCTCCTCCATCACCCAGTGAACAACTTGGGATGCAACACATATTTAGATGAACAAACTTTTAATCAGTCCTGTATAGTCTGACAACTAAACTCCCTACTAATTGGGGGGGGGGGGGGGAAGGGGGATTTGAAAAAAAAAACAAAAAAACAACCCCCCCCCTTTTAAAAAACAACAACAACAAAAAAAACCTCTTTTTTTTTTGCCCTTTCTTTTTAAAAATCCTTTGGAAAGAATCATGCATTAAGCCAGCCTGTATGCGTGTCCCTTTTAATAACATTTGATCCTACAAGCTGATTTCACCAAATTTGGCAAAAGGGCATAAGACCCACAGATAAGTAGTGACCCAAAATTTCATAACAATGGATGCATCTGCCGGGGGGGACTATGACCCTGTTGTGTGCCCAGAAAATCCCTCCAACTTACACTAAGTGTTCTCTCTCTCCACACCAGAGGAAATGAGGCTTTGCTATACAGAGCTACTTTTTATTCTTCTCCCTTCTATTTTAATCACCAGCCAGCATCCCCATAGAGCTACATCCAAGATGAATTTGTCTTATGTACAGGGCCGGCCTAACCACAGGGTGACTTGGGGTGACTGCCCTGGGTCCTGCTCTTTCTGGGGGGCCCACAGTGGCCCCTGTTTTCACCAGGGCAGGGTGTACTGGCCCAAACACATGGAGGGTGCCGCCCAAAGCAGTAGGGACCACCATGGGCCCTGCATTTTATCTTTGCCCTGGTCCTCACAAATTCTAAGGCCGGCTCTGCCTGTGTGCCTGTCACCTCTCCCGTAAGCACTGCTTTAGTGTTTGCTCTAAAGAAAATTAATCAAAAACAATCAGTCCAGCCCATTTTGCCAAACAGCGCATGAGATAAAACAGTCCTTTTCACAGGCACCAAAGAGGGAGTGGGGACTGGATGGGCATCACTTTTTTCTTCTGTTGTGGAGAAGTGGGCCCTGGGTGGGGTGCTTCTTCTGGGCCTGTCAGTGGCACTGGTTTTCCTTCTGTGCCTTCATAACAATGAGAACAGAATGAAACAAGCACCCATTCCCAAAAGCATATCGTTAATCCTGTCATTACTCACATGAAGTTTACATTTGCTCCATACTGTCAAGCTTTGCACTGACTCCCTTTCCTCGCACTAGATGTTGCACCCTGGACTCAAACTCTGCTTTCACGGACACAGGTGCAACTGCGTAACTAATATCCTGGGCTCCCTTCCGAGAGAGTCATTTGCTCAAGGTACATTGCACTAAAAGTATAACAAGAGGAGTGAGCATTTCTCTTCTTTTGTCCTGAGCTCACACCTGTGATTCCCTTTCAGCTTGCAACAGAGGCATGTGTTCTACACACCTAAGCGGAATCAATGACTCTAGCACTTGGTTGATTATGCTAAAAATGTCCCTCTCTATCCCACTCATCGAAGCCCACTGAATGCAACCAGTGGTGGTTCCAGACTTTGTAATTTGACACTGCGGGACAAGGGATGCAGAGCGCATATGCTTGATGGAGTTTGGGGTGTTTAGCAGAGAGTGTTCCATTGGTCAGGCACGTGCCCCCAGGATGTAGCAAATTATTCTGTCCATCACTGAAATACAGCACACACCCACACATCCATGTGCTTATTTCCATGTGCTTTATTTGCACATTTGCCAATGTCTCTGCTGAAACAAACAGGTAATTCTGTATTCACAGAGATTATTCATGTTTTCAGAGAGCTATCCAAAGAAATAACTGCATTGAAACAAAATGTGCATATTTGTTTCTTCAAGTAATTCAGATTGGATACTTTGATTTTTCAGCCATTTCAGTATGGATATTCACTGAAATAACAAACAAACAAACCCAACACCCCAGACCAAAATATTTATATTTTTTGGTGCTACGAAATGTGCAGACTGACCCATCATTAGAACATAAGAAGTGCCATACTGGGTCAGACCAATGGTCCACCCAGCCCAGCATCCTGTCTTTGACAATGGCCAGCTTCAGCTGTTTGCTTCAGAAAAGTGCAACACAGGTTATAATGGAGCGATCCATTTCCTGTTTTTATTTTCAGTCCCCAACTGTCAGAGGTCTCCTCCCCTGACAAACTTGCCTAATACCCATTAATCCTATTCCATAAATTCTATGTAAAGGTCAGGATACATATAAAGCTAGCCAAAAAAAGAGAGAACAATGCATCTACTTGATTTAATCTACATTCGAATCCAGTCCTATTTAGAATGATGTGGGGTAGCTTCAAAGAGCTACGCTGAAAAGGGGGTTTATTTGTTTTGCTTTTTGTTTTGTTTTTTAAATCTTTAATTTTCTGTCTGCATATTTTAAATACCAAAGATAGCTTAACAAGTTTCAACAAACCAAGCTGTCCAATTTTCTTTACCAGTGAATATGTGCAACTATTAAATCATTTAAACACTTAGCTGCATCCTGTATAACGGATGTCAACAGGAATTTTGGTATTGATTAGATTCTTAATGTGATGTACAACTAGAGATTGCAGTCAAGCATCTTCTAAACCTTGATTTTAGGATAAAATTTAAATGAACACAAATGAATGTAAATGTGTAAAATGTTGAATATTGTATTTATCATTAATTATTATTTTTATTATTTATACACTGAAAGCAATGTACTTGGTGATGTACAATCACTAGACAGGTCCCTACCCCCAACAGCCTTAAAATCCAAGAAAGACAAAGAAGTGGTGAACATAGGGAGACGCAAGGATACATGAATTGAGAAGTTGCAGGTGCACGTGCTTAACTTTGTTACATTACAGGGAAGAGAAGGATTCTGAGGGAAGGAGAGAAGAGGAGGCAATTTCCTCCTTCTCCTGATGAACTAGGTTTTCAGGAGGGATTTGAAGGTTGGGAGGGAAGGAGCAGAACAAACGTATCCAGGGATGGGCCCTGGGCAGCAAGGGAGAAGGGTGAATATGTTTTGAGCAGCATGGGAGTCGCATGAGCAGATGAGGGTGGGGACAGAGAAGGAGCAAAGCTCCCAGGTGGAAATGTGGAAGGGAACAAGTATGGAGACTGGAGAGAGAGAGCTTGCCTTGGCCATGAAGAGCCTTGAAGGTGACGACAATGAGCTTGTGCTGAATACATTCACACAGAGGGAGCTAGTGTTAGGTAGAGAGGAGGGGTTGAACATCGTCAAAGCAATGGGCAAGGTGGATGACTTTGGCAGCAGAGAATTGAAAAGAAATGAGGGGGTGAGATTAGAGTAAGGGAAACCAATTAGGTGGAAGTTGCAGTAGTCAAAGCGAGAGACGACTAGAAAATGGAGTAGGTTTTTGGCAGTGGAAGCAGTAAGGCAAGGCCAGATTTCCGAAATATTGGGTGAAAACATAAATAACACTAACTCCACTTTAACGCCGCTTTAACATTTCTTATGCATGTTGCAGGGCTGCATCATTATGTAGCCCTGCAACACATGTTAAAAATGTTAAAGTGGTGTTAAAGTGGAGTTAGCGTTATGTCTGTTTTCACCCATTAAGCAGAATGGAAGTTGAAGTAACGGAAGTCGGCAAAAGCCTGGATCTAGAGTGTAAAGGAGAGGGAGGAGTCGAAGATGAATCCCAGGCTACATGCCTGAGGGACAGGCTGGATGGTGACACCCTTAATGAAAATTGAGAAGGAAGAGAGACGGGAATGTTGGGGGGTTTTTTGCGGGGGGGTGGGTGAGGAATTTTGTCTTTGGCCATATTAAGTTTGAATTGGTGGGGAGACGTCCAAGCAGGGCCGGCCCCAGGCATGCACCATATGTGCGGCTGCACATGGCCCCACAGCCAGCTGGGGCCCCGCCCTTGCCTAGCTGGGCAGCAGGCAACAGCCAGCTTCTCCCCCAGTAAGTGATTCTTCCTCCCCTTCCTGGCTCCAGACCCCATCCCTCACCTGCCTCTGCCTTGCAGCAGCAGTGACACTCAATCGGGCTGGGAGATGAGGCTGTTTGTTTACAAACAGCTCCTCCCCAGGTGTTGATCAGAAGGTTGCTACCTTGTAAATAAGGTTCTTCGAGATGGCTTCCTACATTCTCACAACTGGGTTGTGCACGCTCACCCTATTCAAATAATAGACCACATGATGGTCTTGAGCTCCTCTAGTATAAAAAGAACCCTCCCCCTCTGAATGACAGTTCCTTTCAACCCTTTCTAGAAATATAAGAAAAGAATTCCATGCGGGGCTGGAAGGGTGGGTGTTGTGAGAATGTTCGGAGCCATCTCAAAGAACCTTGTTTGCAAGGTAGCAACCTTCTGTTCTTCTTCGAGTGGCTCCTCACATGATATTTTTACATGGCTCCGCCGGGTGGGGAGTCCGTGGGCGCGCCAGTGCATGGATGGGGCATGCACACAGCTGCACACACATCCCCACTCACCCACCACTCATCCACACCCACATAGTAACCACCATTTCCCCCGGTTGCTCCGTGCGTGGGGATGAGTGGGGGGGTGAGTGGGGATGCGTGTTAGGCGAGCGCGCACGCACCCCCACTCACCATGGGCGCGTGCACCACGTCATTCACATGGGGTTCCCCCACCCATGAACACACAGAAATCTGCGTGTTTATGGCTGGGAGGAGAGACCCGTGTAAAAAGGGCCACATTCTCACAACTGTCTTACTTATACTATCTTAGGTAGGAATTTAGGATGTAAAGCAATATCTATTCTGTCTTGGAAAATAAATCTGCAAATATGGTTCTGAGATTATTATGGCTGCTATTTCACTAACTCTTCTTAATGAAGTTATTGCCAACAGGAATACTGTCTTTAAACCTGCACCCCATAACCAGTTCATTTGCGCTCCCGTATAATCAATTCACGCGGGGGGTGTAAATTAAATGGTTATGGGGGGGTAGAGTGAATTGATTATATGGGGGCGGGGGTACAAATGAACTGGTTATGGGGTGGGGGCAGCATGAACTGATTATGGGGGTACAACTGAACTGGTTATATGTCTCTTTTCATGGCATAATGCGCTTAATAACCTAGCTGTATTTTGGGTGTCTTGTGTGTGTGATAGCAGCACCTCTGGACCAGTTGCACCGCATGCGTGCACAAGGCACAGGTGGCACCGGTAGCAAGAAGCAACAGGCCCCAGAGGCCAGACTGGCCAAGCTCAGCCCCCTCTCCCAGTAAGGTAGTAGACGCAGTCAGTCCTGCCTCACTGCCTGCTTGGCTGCCCCTGCAGTGGAACCACTCCTGGGGAGTGGTGGTAGACGCTCGGCTGGGAAGGGGGGGGAAAGCATTAGGAGGCCATGCTTCTCCATGGTTGCTCGGAGGGCTGGAGAATGGGAATCCTTCCTGTCCAAAGGGAGTAAGTTTTATGTCAATTTATACATTTGCATAATTAGGTCAGGACTAATTATGTAAATTAGGCCCCGCACAAGAGCTGCCAGAGACACAGTCTGTGATATGAGACTGGATGGAGGGGAAGAGTGAGGGGGTGGAGAGAGAGAGTGAGCAGAGTATCGTCAGCATATGGGTGATACTGGAAGCCAGGAGATTCAATGAGTTTTGCCCAGAGAAAGAATGCAAAGGGAGAAGAGAAAAGGGCCCAGGACAGAGGCTTAGGGAACTCCCACAGAGAGGGGGAGCGAAGCAGAGGAGTTTCCAGCAAGAGGAGCGATTCAAGACATACGAAGAGAGAACCAGTTGAGAACCAAGTTCTGGAAACCAAGGAAGCAAAGTGAATCCAGGAGGCGGCCATGGTCAACAGTGTCAAAGGTGGCAGAGAAATTGAGCAGGACAAGAATGGAATAGAGGTCCTCAGACTTGGCTAAGAGATGGTAATTGGTGACTTTAGCAAGGGCAGTCTCAGTTGAGTGGAGAGGGCAGAAGCCTGATTGAAGGGGTTCAAGGGAGGAATAAAATTGGCAAAGGCTATCAAGACAGCGCATGTAGATAGCTCGCTCCACGAGCTTGGAAGCCAAGGGCAGGAGCAAGATGGGGCAATAGTTGGAGAGGTCAGAGGTGTCAAAAGTGGTCTTCTTAAGGATAGGGGAGACAGTGGCATGTTTGAAGGCTGCTGGAAAGGAACCATCAGTGGGAGAGATTGATGATGTGCATCAGAAAGGGCACACCGGTGTGGGCAATTGCTGTTAGGAGACAAAAGGGAATGGGGTCAAGGGGGCTGTATAATCTATGGCTTCTTATTGACATTTTAGTGCCACTGACATTAAGAGAATAAAAATAAAAAGACAGGTGACAAAGAAAATGGGAGAAGCGGAGGAACATAAGTGCCATACTGAGTTAACCCCATATAGACCAACTGCAAACCCTCTCTGGTCTTCAGTCTAAACCACTGTAATGGGAGCTTCAGAAAATGAATGACACAGACACTGTACTCTTCTTAGGTTAAAACACACAGGCAACCTTATTCTGCCTGCTCACAGCAAACCACAGTATAGCCAATGCTAACTATCTTCTGGTCCAGTCTAAAACCTGGAATGGTCTTGAGTGAATCTTTTACTACTAGTGCTGCAACTCGGTCCTCAGGGTTATTTTTTTCCAGAAAACACTGAGGATGGATGCACTTGACTCGATTTTTCTGAGTTCCAAATTTCCGTGGCGGGCCCCTGAAAATTTAGAACTCAGAAAACCTTGGCCGAGTGCATCCAAGTACAGGGAAGGGGGCCAGAGTGGGGGGCAGAAGCCAGAGCTGGTCCCCACTGGCCAGAGAGGGACTAGGCTGGCAGGGACCAGGGAAGGGGGAACAGAGACCTAGCACTGGCCAAACAGGGGTTAAAGTGTGCTTAGGGAGAGCAGGGGGGCAGGCTGATTACCTACCTTCCGGGGGTCCCACGCCGATGCATGATGTGCCTCTTCCTGGGTTAGGTTTGGGGGGGAAAACCCACAACTGAGATGGCACAGGCAGCATCAGCACACCAGCGCTATCTCTGAAAAGTCCCAAGCATGCTCAGAAAGCCCTTTCTGAGCATGCTCAGTTGTGGGTTTTTTTCTTCTCCAAACCTAACCCAGGAAGAGGGCACACCACGCATTGGCACGGGACCCCTCCGGAAGGTGAGTAACCAGCCCAGCCCTCCCCGCTAGGGCCCCTGCTCGCCCTAAGCACCTGACACACACACACCCCAAGCCACGCAGAAGTATTCTTCCATGGGAAGTATTCTTCTGAGTATTCTCCATGGGTCCAAGGGGCATCCCGAAAACTCAGGACTGCTCCTTGGGCCTTGGAAATACTCCGTGAATATTTTCTCCTCTATTCAGTGCAGTCCTAGTTATTACCAGTGGGCACTCTTGCATACTGCCTAAGATCATGGGATGAATTTTACATAAACACTATGGCACTATTGCAAGGGGGAAAAAGAGAGGTGACATGATTGCTTGAAGGTGACCCAGCAGATCAATAGCAGAACTGGGGATATTCTCCAGACTCTTAGTTTCTTGCTCTAGCTACTAGACAATGCCACCATCCCAAATTAAAGATGAATCTTATCTTACTGACATGAGAACAATGAACAGGCCAAAGGTTTAAATTCCAGTTTTCCTTTCACTAATGCAATACTCTCACTGTTCATCAAAAGTGGATTTTAAGGCTTTCTTTAGAAAACCTTGATCATAGAAGAGAATCAGCGGTTTTAAACTATAAAACAAGGCCTGGTGGAATTTATAATCCTTTGGCCAGAACCTAGTGGTAAATACATCCAAAGCAATTAACTGTCATGTTATATCACATACAACGTAAGGTACTATGAAAGCTTCGATTCTCGTGAGGTTTGGCTAGCACACAAAGACCACAATTTTTATTAAAGCTACCCAATAACTTCAGAGAGACGTGCTCTTATCTTGGATTTGGCAAAATTCGAATGAATTGAGCCCTTCGGGGTTTTTTTAAACTTGGGGCCAAAAGCCTTGTGCAGGGTTTCAAAGCTGGCAGTGCACAGAGATCGTTATGTTCCTAAATTGTATCCACTGGCTATAATCCTGAACCATTGAAGTCAATGGTAAAACTCCAATTGGCTTTGATGGGCAAAGAATCGCTGTATGTGCAATATTCTCCTAGAGACAGACATGCATGTTGTCCTACAGTGCCAGATTCAGGGAAGTTGGAGCCCTGTGCAAAATGGTGGGTAAATGGTTTGCCCCGACTTCCAGTCTACAAATGTTTGATGGACATAGACTCACTTGTTAGAAAAATTAAACTGTTCAAAATAAGTAATTTTGAACGTTCAGTTAAAGACCACATTCCCCTACAGGAACCAGGGCTCCTGGCACTACAGGTCTGAAAAATACACTATTGTTATTTCTAGTTTACTCCTCGGCTCCATGTGCTGGGAGCCCCTCCCCAAGCTGTGACTCCTTGCAATTGAGACCCTGTGGTCCAGTATTTTACAGCAGCGCTTTTCACACTTGTATTGTCATTTCAAGTTTATTCATGGACCCAATATGGGGGCTTTTGGGGAGGGCCCCTTTACTGCAACTTACCTAGTGTGTATTATTTTCAAATGCGATAAAAAGATGCAATACCCCACCCCACCCCCTTAGGGTTGAATTTTTAACAAGTTGCTCCATTCATGAAGTGCCCCTAACATGATTTCCTAAAGAGATGGAGAGGGGGACAAAGTGGTTTGAACAGTATCTTTTATTGGACCAACTGCTATTTGTGAAAATGAGCAAGCTTTCGGGCCACACAGAGCCCTTCTTCAGGCATGTAGTCAGTCAGAAATATATAAACTGAGCAAATGTAGGGCAGTTATATATGACAAGACATAGAATGGGTGGGAGTGGATAAGAGAAGACAACTGGTGGGAAGGGCGTTAGATAGGGAAAAAAGAGAGATAGAGGCCAGACATTTAAAAACAGCTGTAAATGCTCTATAGTTAATGCGAGGAGCATTTTGTGTTAAAACCCCCCCAATCTATTGCTTATAAAATTGTGGGGATGATGGTTATTAGTCTGATTTGGCAGAGAGAGTCCTTTGGCTAAGTGCATCAATCTGTCCAAATTTGAAGCAAATTAGCTTAAAAACAAAGAAGTTAGGGCACTTTGAAAAGTTAGACAAAAAGACCTTTTGCGTACTTGGTGACCTGGGGTTTACCCCAGGATATTGTTCTCATTCTAAACAGCAAAAACTATTGTGATTGCATAGAAAATTCATATGTGTGGTCCCCTGTCTGCTTTGGTTTCCATTTGTAAATTGGTAGATTACTGTTGGAGATTTGAAACTTTTAAGTGACCATTTTAGCCTATGGGTGGAATGCAGGATGAGGGATTAGTGAGGTTTCCATTGTTTCCATGGCTGGCAGTTCCTTTGAAACTGTCAAGGTGACTACAGAATGAAGGATGCATTCTTCACATCCAGGAGAGAGACAATGTTAATGGGTCAGAGGGGCATAACAAAGACTGCCCTGGTGACTTTGATAACACCATACCTGGTCAGTGAAGCCAGGGATAGGGCATCTGAATCATCAGTTTTCATCAGCGCTAAGCAGCAGAAGTGCTTAGCCAAGTCCTATGGAGTGTGGGGAGATGTACCCTGTAGAGTGAAGTTAATGGGAGTTTAACCATTGATTCATCAGGTCCCATCCCACCCTGCCCAGCTGAATCAATCAGTGCTAAGAAGGAGGGGGAAGCTTGGTCTAGAGTGAAGTTAATGGGAGTTTAACCATTGTTTCACCGACTCAGGTCTCACCGACTCAGAGCTGCAGCACTGGAAACAGCTGATTATTGCCTCCCCTGAGTCTGAGGGGTCACGCTGCAGGGACCATATGGAGTCCCTGGCCAGGAAAACTTAGCATGGTCCTCAGAGGAGTTCCCAAAGAGCAGCCAGTCCAGCAGCCTAGGGTATTGGGGGGGGGAGAAGGAACCTGTAGCAGCTCTGCTGCTGCTCCCAGTGCCCCCCCCCCCAGCATAGCCAGAATAAAGGGAATCAAGTGAGCATGGGCCTGCCCCAAGTGATGAGCCAGGGAGGGGGGTTGAAATCCCAGTGGGGGAAAGGAGGAGCTGGGGGAATGGGTGTCCAATGATCTACAGTGCTGCAGAGAGGGGAATTAGGGGTGTCTGATCTGCGGGGTGCAGTTGAGGCAATGGATGGTAGGGAAAGGGAATGGGATTGATCTGGGGGTCAGGGGAGGGGATGGTTGGTGGGGAAAGGAAATGGGGTGTCTGATCTGGGTGGTGCAGGGGAGGGGTTGGGAGAGTGTCACTGGAGAAGGACTGGGGGGTGTCGGGGGAATGTGCTCGTTCCTTGAACGCAGTACTGTAGTTCTTATAAATTGATTAAGACCTTTTGATTTTGGAGTGTGTATGCTTTTGCTAATTGTTTGGGTACAGCGACTTACACTATATATTTTTACAGATTAAGTCTCTTATACAGGACAGGATAGCTTGAGGCAGTGGGAAAGGTGAACAAAAAGGAGAGGGTGAGTCAAGATGTTAATAATTCAATGTTAGTTCCTTGGGAGGTGTGAATGGGTTCTGCAGCTTTAGTTTAAGATTGTAACAGCTTCGGCTTCGCAATAAAGGTTTATTTGATTTGACTTGATTTGCAGCTTTAGGAACAGTAAGCAAAGGGTGCTCAAAGTTTGGGTGTTATGATTCAATCAAGATTTAATTCTTTGTTGGGGTAGAGGGAATAAAAGATCTTAAAGTGTTTTAAAATCATGTTCTGCTCTGCTTACAGTGTAATTTGTTCCTCCCTATTTCTCTTATTTACGTTCACTGACTGCTTGGTGAGAGTCTGTCTTTGCTTAACACATTCTACTGTGGTGGTGAAGTAGTTTATGAGGAATCATCTCAGTGTTGCAGCTAAGTGGAAGTTAGGCAAAGGGGGCAAAAAATTGTGTCACACCTAAGTTGGGCATGGCACTGGCTCCCACCAAATTGTTGAACAAGTTTCACCTCACCGTTCACCCCCAGGTATAAATCCTTACTCATGTTTAATATGTAGGGAGATCCACTAGGGGGCATGCGCTGAAAAGTCGCAGTTCCATGTTTAATATGTAGGACTCCCCTCAGTGACCCCAGGGTCTCTGCTGCAAGAATCTGGCCACTTAAACATTAATAAGAGGAATCTTTCTTGAAACAGTTTAGGGTTTCAAATCCAAAAAGACATCTATAATGTGAGTTTCAATGATAAAACTCAATTTGGTACTGTGGCAACTGTCAGAATTTAGCACATGGCACAATAAAAGCACAAGGATATTCCATGAACAAAAAACCCTACTGGCTTAAAACTCCCAGTCAACAACCTAGCAGCCAGGCTAACAGATCCAAGGGGGAGGGAGTTATGTATGGGCCAGTATGCAGCACTTTCAATATGGTGAGCCATTAAGCAATGCACCCCAGGTAGTGTGTATTTGATGACAAGACTGAGACATGACAATTGTGCCCCATGGACTTGATTTGTGGTGGGGACCAGCATTTCTCAGCAACAATGGTAGGGGAACAACATTTCTCAGGCCAGAGGCTCTGAGAGGTGATGGATGCAAAACTGGGAGGTGATGGATGCTGAATGGGTAATCATCTGTATTCTGAACTTAGGTTTGGTCCCACAGCCATTTACAACAGTTTGAAATAATGGGACATTGAAGATCCTGCAGAGGGGAAGGCACGTATGGGGCAGTATGCAAAAGTATTGTTACGGAAACCCATTTCCAATGTATCCCACCAGAGCCAAATACATCTTTAATGCTTACATGGTGGGCAAGTTAAGGCAGGAGCCTTAACTTTAAGTTTCCATACATTTTGGGGCATAGAAGATTCTGTGCGAGATAGATATATATATATATAGAGAGAGAGAGATAGATAGATAGATAGATATCTCGCACAAAATCATCTATCTATCTATATAAATAAAAGAGAGACTTGGAAAGCAACTGAACAGCACAACTCTCAAGGAAGCTCTGGATCCCAGGAGGATGCAGTCAATCAATAATTTAATAATAATTTTTTTGTAGATGTAGATTGATAAACATAGGTAGATGGAAAGATAAAAAGTATTCCTCTACCTGTCACCTATCTCTGGGCACCATTTGAAACCCAGTGCGCTACTGACGAAGGTGGAAGCCGAAATGTTTAGCTCCAGCACCAGCTTTTTATCTTTCCATCTACCTCTGTTTATCAATCTACATCTACAAAAAATTATATATCGGTGTAGGAGAAAAAGAAACACTAGGTGGTAACCTAGAGAGGATGGGGATGACGCAAACATGGAATGGGGTCAACTTCTGTGGTGAGACTATGCAAGCTTTTGGGCCCTGCGGGGCACTTCCTCAGGCTTGTAGCATAGCAAGTCAGAAATATATAAACTGAGCAACTACAGGCCTGAGGAAGGGCCCTGTGAGGCCTGAAAGCTCTCTCGCCAACAGAAGTTGGCCCAGTAAAAGATATCATTTGAACTATTTCATCTCAATCTCTTACATTTGGAACCAACATAGCAACTACTTGTGTGTGTGTGTGTGTGTGTGTGTGTGTGTGTGTGTTCCTAAAGAAGGACAAGGATCCAGATAAGTCAATAGGTTTGTTTGTTTGTATTTTTGTTTTAATACAAAAGGGGCCATATCTCCCAACAGGGTGCACCTATTGTTATGAAATTCTGGATCCCTGCTTATCTATGATCCTTCCGCCCCCTACCAAATTGTCCTGTGGGATTAAAAGTTATTAAAGAAACGCACACAGAGTGCTTGTATATGTGCGTCTCTCTCTCTCTCTTTTATAGGAAACCAGGCTAACAAGTATACTCCTGAATCGCATATCCCTGTGATCTGCTTCTACAGAGGGCAAAGTAAATTCCTGTTATTTAATTTCTCATTCTTTGCCTATTTATCATAGAGCTCAACTGTATCATTTAGAAATGTTAATATCTAAGGTCTCACTGTGTGTGTAATTGCCAGTGTTGGGCACTCAGCCTAGGTGCACTGTTTTTTAAAAAAACAAAACAAACCCAAGTGTCCCCTTCCTATCTCACTAACCCATGATTCAGCCTCAGTCAAGCTCCAATACAGAGCATATCCATGTCACCAAGGCAGTTAATTATTGTAACCCTAAGCATTTCTTGGCTATGAGCCACACTATAGTACACACAGCATGACATGGCTGTGTGATTCAATTTGCCAGGGAGGAGAAAGCACCTAATCCTGAGGATTTGGCATGAAAGCCCCTTACACAGCCAATCAGTCATCACCTAGGGACGCCGACTCTGCTGTTATTGTGAGCAGAATTTCTGAAGAATGAAGCTTTCTGAGTCATGATGTGTGCTAATCCCTCACCAAATTCTTAGCGTAAGGCTGAAGTGAGGGGTCAGTACACCACATTTAACCCTGTTCAATATAATGATTTATTTATTTATTTATTTTTAAGTGAGTTTATGTCATCTGTGCATCACGGTTGGGGAGATTTATGCATTGGGCAGAAACTCTCTTATACTTGCAGCTCAGGCAATGTGCAATAGCTAATTAGGAAACTCAGCTGTGGTTGCAGGGACTCAAACTGCCCCAGCAAGAAGTTAATTAACACGGATAATTGTTCTTGGCAATTTAAGACCCTCACAGGAAAGGCTGTTTTTAGACATAGAAAACAGGGCTGAATTGCATCAGCCCATTCACTTTTGTGGATTTAGTCTGCATTTTCGGAATGGGCTGTGAAGATTCAGTGTGAATTTTTGGCCATGCTAGATCTCCACAGTCTGACTCTTCCTACCCACAATGCAGCCCCATTTTGTACAAGTGAACTAAAAAACCAAACCCTTTTTTGTGCACCTGCAAAATGGCGGCGCACTGTACTCAAGGACAGAGAGAGATACCATTTTGCACATGCTCATTGAAAAAAACACGTTTTTGTGCATGTGCAAAAAGGGGTTCTTTTATGCGCATGCACAAAATGGTTGGAGTGGGTTCCTGATGATGAAGTTGCTGTAATCCAAAATAACCCACAGAAAAGCCCCCCATTAAGTGGTTTCTGTAAGACTAGGGTGAGGGTTGAACTACTGTACCATGTGATAATACAAAGTTCCAAGGGGCATTTCCCTGACAGGCTTTTCAATTGCTATTCCATTGGATTACTCTGTGATATAACAGCTCAGACACTGCAACAACCCCATTGGAACCATCCTTACAGGTTTGCCATGGGGATCTACAACCTGGAGAAGAGATGATTGAGAGGGGATGTGATCCAGATATAGAGATAGACATGACAGAAGCTTACAAGATCATGAAAGGTGTAGAACAGGTAAATAGGGAGCTGCTATTTACCCTTTCTAAAAACAATAGAACGGGGGGGGGGAGGGGAGTGTCACTCCATGAAGTTACCAGGGAGCAGAATGCTTTTTCACCCACCGTACAATAAAACTGTGGAACTCATTGCCAGAGGATATTGTCCAGGCCAGTAGCATAACAGGCTTCAAAAAAGGACTGGATGAATTTTGAAAGCCTAGTCCATTAAGGGCTACTAGGTGGGTTGGTCAGGGGTATAAGACCCTTGACTGCTGGGAGCTGGGGGAGGATGGGAGGAAATGGATTACTCCATTGAAACTAGCTGCGTACTACCCCCAAGGCAACTGAGGCTGGCCACCATCGACGACAGAATGCTAGGCTGGATGGGTCATTGGTCTGACCCAGTAAATGGCACTTCCTATGTTCTTATCTTTCCACGGATACAACTGGGCATCTAAAAACACTCTAAGCATTATCACAAGCAGAAATTAAATACCTTGCAGTTCACAGATAGTCAGCAGCAAAGCCAGATTCTAACCACATGTGCAACTTCCAGGATTTCAATGGAGTTTCTCTTAGTTTATATGGACTTACAGGAGAATCTACATTCTGCTATCTCCTCTGTATCAGCATGGCATCCCACAGTAAACTGGCTAAAATAGCATCCTGTGTATCCAAGCATACATAATATGGACCAATGACCAGCAGCTTTGGTCACGATGAGTTCCCTGAGTAGCCATAAAGTTTGCCCCAATAGGCAGGCTTGTTCCTGTTTTTGTTAATTTCGGAAAACTGTAAAGGGCATGGCAGGTGTCACTGTTTATGTGATGTTTCATCTTCCAGGTGGTCTATGGGCAGAGAATGAATGGGATAAAGAATTAATGATTGTTTAGCTCAGGCTCTTGCATGTATTTGCATTGCCACAGCTAATCAGCGTCTCCTGCTTTCATGATAAACCCTTCATTTTTAATTATCAACCCAATACACTCTCAAAATGACACTGTATTTGAACAAGTATCCAGCTAAGAATCTGTACACAGATTTTTAGTTTCAGGGAAAATTTAGGAATATTTAAAAAAATAAATAAATACAAGCATTAAAATGAACTTTAATGAATTTCAGTCAAATCCTGAAATAAAAATATCAGCCCTTGGTTATACAGAGAGGTTTTTAAAACCTTCCTGCAGCCCACTAGCCTCTTTGATTACAGGTGGTATTAGAGAGACCCAAGTAAACGAACACATAGCTGAGGAAAGAGCTTTATAGTGCCTAAGACCTTGGGCATTAATAGGACATTTTTGTATAGGTTCAAAACGTATCCTTCATTCTTCGCTGACAGTTAGAGACTTTTACAGACTGTTGCAAGCCTTTTTAACTAAGAAAACAAGCTCAGGTTATGCTTCTGTTTCCTTTCTTCGCCAGTTAAGCAGTGATTTAGTATCCTCACTGTCGTCTTTTAGAAGCAGCACTGAGATGTTGAGGTTTTGGGGATGTTGCAAATTTTTTGTTTTGTAAAAAGAAGAGATAACTTTTTTGAAACAGTGTTGAAATAAGAATGCGGGTAATATTATTGGAAGCTGCTATCGTGAACTTTCTCAGCGTTACCAGCATGTAAGTCTGCAAATAGCCAGGCTTCCATCCAGCAGTGCTTAACTCATTTGAGAGACAGAGAGAGAAGATGGCTAGGGGTCAAGCCTTCCCTGGAACTGCCACCCCTTGACCTCAGAAGCTTGGAGGGTATTTGGAGGATCTAGTGGAGCTGTCCTGCCACTCTACCATCCCCTGTTCCTATCCCAACGTTGCCAGTCCTTCCTTAAGGCCAGATTAAGCATGACGGGGATTGGGACTGCAGACATGTGCTGGTGCAGCCAATCGACTGTTTGGCAGCACCGATGCCCCAACCCTCTCACTGACGTGACACTGGCCCAGGACCCGCCAGCACATGTGTTCGCACACCGCCAGATGTTGGTCCAGGCCAGTCTCAGGGCAGGTAGGCGGCTAGCCTGGACTGCATCCTTAGAAAACTCCCAAGGTCACAGCCTGGGTTAAGGGCACAGTGGGCAAGCTCATCTATCCTGCTTTACCTGCTGTGGGTTGGGGGCCGCCATACCTGCCCATCATGGCGGGGGGCAGGGCACTGAGAGCAGGAAGGGGGTTGGGTCTATTTGTTGAACTCCCCACCTTACCCAGGCCATGTGGGTGGTGGGACAGCTCTCCAGCTGCGGGCACAATTGTTCGGTGCCCTGACTTGGACCGGGGAGGGGCGGCCACTGTTACCCACCCCAGGCCGGGAGGCTAATGTGCCCTGGGACTAAGGCTGGTGCTTCTGCATTCAGCCCTGGGTAGGTTCTTGCAGAGTAGCAGCAGTGACCGGGTCTGGAAGAGAGCACAAATTAAGGCACTCAGGCTCCCATTACTGTTGTGTCCCAGTGTACTTGGTGCTTAGGAAATGACAGGCAGTCTTCTTTGCTGAAACAGCTCAAATACAGCTTAGCCAACAACACTGCTTCTCTCCAGACAGCCTCCTAGTGCTTTGCAAAACCTGGGATGGACCACTCTGGATCTGCCACTAACAAAAAGCCATTTTGGTCCCACACACTGGCTAAGAACCTGGACTGGATTCCTCAAACATTACACTCACTTTAACCACCCCACAGCCAAATCCAAAAAACTGACTGGCAGCCTTATTCCCACTGACCTCTCTTCTCCTTTTACTACTTAGCATTTCTAGGTGTCTGCAGTGCTTTACAGTCACAGATTTCCAAAGACAGGTCCTTGCCCGGTGAGCTTACAATCTAAGATGGACACAGGCGAGGGGAACAGAGGGAGAGACTGACACACCCACATTCCCATTTTACAGATGTGAATTGAATTTTACAGATGGGGAACTGAGGCTGAGAGGTTGTGACTTCCCCAAGGCCACCCAGAAAGTTCATGGTTAGGGCAAGATTCAAACCCTGGTTTCCCAGGTCCAGCACCTTATCTACTATACCACACTGCTGCTTTTAATGCTGCTGTTTATCTATTCTTGAATGGTACATTGCTTACCTCTCCAAAGGCGGCAATCACAAAACACTCTTATAAAATGGACAGTGACACAAACTCAGTCGGTATAGTATGTGAAATCCTTACCACTTCCTGTGCATCACTGAATATATGACCACTCTATGACCAGTTGAAAAGGGGAAGGGGCGGGGCTGGGGAATCCCTCTGGGCGAGGGGGAGGAGCTGCACGTGCTCATAGGCAGCGTGCTGCTTGGCCCGCCACCAGAAGCTGCTCCGGAGCATGAGGCTGGGAACCTGGAGGCTCACCCCTCTTTTGCTCCCCTGGGTGCTTCCTTCCTGGCTCTCATCCGGTCGGTGTACCTGGGCTTCCCTGCCAAGTTGCTGCTGCCATTGCCACCACAACAGCGGTGAGGGTGGGGACACCAAGCCCCAGAACTTTAGAAACTCTCCCCACCGCCCGTTGAAGAGGGGAAGGGGCGGGGTTGGTGCTCATATGTGGTGCATTGCTTGACAGTGCCGCAGGCCTAAGGGCTGTGCCAAAGAGCCCTTGGGCATGGCCCTTAGGTTAGTGGGGGATCCCTGGTGGTTTTAGAGGGAGCAGGGTCTGCCCTGTTAAGGGGTAATCACTAAGGGGGTTTAGTTGGGGATTAGGTTGGAGAGTAGGATTCGGGAGAGAGGGTTTTTCCTCCCCGGTAAGGGGTGGGAGAGGGGGGAGCTTCCCTGTCCAGTGAGAGCGGCTGGGTAGTCCCCATGGGCCGTTTTCCCCCGGTGAGAGAGGGGGATGAGGATTATTTGGGGGAGTGGGGGAGTTGGGGTTTTCCCCCTGGTGAAAGCAGGGGAGAAGGGGTGGAGTTGGGTTCCCCTGCCGGTGAGAGCGGTGGGTTATTCCATCTGGGTGTTTGTCTCCTGGTGAGGGGGGGAATGGGGATAGCTGGCTGGGGATGACTATGGGGAGGGACTCCTTCCCTGCCACCCTGACTGGGAGCCAGTCAGGGGCGGGAGTCAGGCTAGTGGTAGCCTGCCTGGGGGTGGGAGGGAACAGCGGCAACAACTGGGGTCATCATGGGTAGGGGGATCTATGACCCAAGAAGGAGAGAATATCATCAAGAACGAAGGGACTGGTGGTTAGTGCCGGTCCCCCGTTTGACCTCCCATGGCTCAGGTAACCAGATGGACGAGGTCTTGGGTGACCCTTGCCTGTCGTTGGTGTTGTTTAATGCAAGTTCAGTGGCCAACAAATCTTCTACTATGCATGACTCCATCTTGGACTGGGCTGCCGATCTCGTATGTGTGAGGGAGACCTGACTGGATGAGTTGTCAGGGCCAATTTTGGCTGACCTTGTTCTGGCTGGGTACTCCGTCCAGCACCAGCCTAGGCTGGAGGGGCGGGGCGGGGGTTAGTTATTTTTAGGGATGGTTTGGGCATACAGAGGTTTTCAGTGCAGACCAAGTCTGGAATAGAGGGTTTCATCTTGGGTTTCATTTGGCCAGAGACAAACTGAGAGGTCCGGTCAGGGACAGGACTGGGATTCTGCTGGTGCACCAAGCACCCCACTGCATGGCATCATCCCTGACTGCTCTAGCTGCTCTGGTCTCAGACCTGGTTTTGAGGTCTCCTAAGCTTATTGTCTTGGGGGACTTCAATATCCATGCTGAGACTAGATTTCTGGGGGCAGAGCAGGAATTTATGGCTGCCATAGCAACCATGGGGCTGTCCCACGTGGTAGTAAGACTCTTGACTTGATATTCTGCACTGACCTTGAGGCAAGGGTTCATTGATTGGGGGAGTAGAGAATTTTCCCTTGCCATGGTCGGACCATTACCTCCTGCAAGCTTCCATCCCGGCATGCCTGCCTGACTGTAGGGGTGTGGGACCAGTTAAGATGGTTCATCCCTGGAGACTTATGGAACTGGAAGGGTTCCGGAATGCTCTGCGGAAGATTCCTGTTGACCTTTACAGTCACTCCATCTATGATCTCGTGGCCTTTTGGAACACCTGATTGGCCAAGGCCACTGATCGGGTGGCTCCCAGGTGTCCACTCCCGGCGACCACAGGTCCCCGTGGTTCACGGAGGACCTGCAGAAGTTGAAGCACGAAGGGAGGTGGTTGGAGTGATGGTGGAGCCATGCACCCAAGATGACCGATTGTGGTATGAACATTTCTGAAGGCCTATGCCGTGGCTGTGCAGAAAGCAAAGACGCTGTTCTTTGCTGCCCTCATAGCGTCCGCTCGGTCATGTCCAGCAGAGCTGTTCCAGGTGGTGAGGGGGTTGGTTGGTCCACCCTATCTCTGCCTGAAACCGGATTCATCCACGGTCTGCTGTGACGTGTTTTAGCATACTTTGTGGACAAAATCGCTCAGACTGAATGACTCCACCATTTTAGATGCAATGGCGGAGTCAGAGGTTAGGAATGTCCTTTCTGATCATGTTTTGTGGGATGAATTTCAATCGGTGACACCTGCTGAGGTGGCTGATGTCCTGGGGTCTGGTTCGGGGCACAACTTGCAAATTAGATCCCTGCCTGTCCTGGTTGGTTAAGTTCTCCAGGGAGACATTGGGGCTGGTGCTGGCCAGGGTAATGAACACCTCCCTTTGGGAGGGGAGGGTGCTGGACTGCCTCAAGGAGGCTGTGGTCCCACCCCTCCTCAAGAAACCATTTCTTGATGTGGATGCCCCTGCAAGTTACCTGCCTGTCTCTAACCTTCCCTTTTTAGGGAAGGTTACTGAACGGGTGGTGGACCAGCAGCTGCAGGCACATCTGGACCGTACCAGTTTTCTTGATCCCATGCAGTCGGGCTTTCATACAGGTTACGACACGGAGACAGCATTGGTGGTCTTGGTCAATGACCTCCTAGTAGAGCTGGATTAGGGGTTGTTTGACCCTATTAGTTCTACTGGATCTATCAGCGGCTTTTGAACATGAGATGTTGGTGACCCGCAAGTGGGACCTGGCCGAGACAGACAGAACCATTTTACAATGGTTCTCATCTTACCTTGCTGGTAGATCACAGCGGGTGGTACTAGGGGACTGTACTTCATCAGCTGAAGCTCTCTTGTGTGGGGTCCCTCAGGGTTCCATTCTGTCCCCTCTCATTCAACGTGTGCATGAAGCCATTCGGGGAGAATGTGAGCACCTGGGGAGTTTCCATCGACCCAGGTCATTCAGTTTCCTTATTTTCCCAGTGCCTGTCAACTGTGGGGGCTTGGATGAGGTCGAGCCATTTGCAATTGAATCCTGACAAGACGGAGGTGATGTTGGTGGGCGAGGGCTTGGGGGACCTGGGGGTGGTTTAACGTCCTCTTGTTGGAGGGATTCGCCCTCCCATGGTCTCTCAAATGTGGAGTCTGGGTGTGCTCCTCGATTCGCGGCTCAGCCTGGAATCTCAGGTTGTGGCCGTAGCGGGGAGTGCATTTCGGCAGTTACATCTTGTCCGGCGGCTTCAGCCGTATCTCTCAGACTCCGACCTCGCCACTGTCATCCATGCCTTCATCACCTCGAGGCTGGATTACTGTAACGCGTTCTACGTGGGGCTGCCCGAGAAGCTGGTCCGGAGGCTGCAGCTAGTGCAGAATGCTGCGGCCCGTCTCTTTACGGGGGCAGGTTGCACGGAGAGCATGACACCAGTGCTCCGGGCTCTGCACTGGCTGCCTATAAAGTACTGGGCCAGGTTCAAGGTGCTGGTTTTAACCTTTAAAGCCCTTCACGGCCTGGGTCCTGCTTATCTGCAGGACCGCCTCACTCCCCATGTGCCCATGCGACCCTTGAGATCATCCGTGGGAGCCTTTTTGGAGGTTCCCCGGGTGAGGCGGGTGGCCACCGATGTTAGATCTTTTTCGGTGGCCGCCCCTGTGCTGTGGAATTCGCTCCCGGAGGAGGCTCAGTTGGCTCCCACTCTCCTGCTATTTCAGCGTGTATGTAAGACCTGGCTGTTCTGTCATGCTTTTGGCGAGGGGTAGGGGGTTTCCCCACATACTGTATTTTTAAATTGTTTTAATTTTTTATATTGTTTTTATTGAATGTTGTTCACCGCCTCGGGCTGCCCTGAGGGCAGGAAGGGCGGGATATAAATTTTAAATAACTTAAAAATTTGTCACTAATATGCAGATGACTGAGCTGTATTTATCTTTTTCATCTGACCCAAGCCTTGCTGCCTCCTTACTGTCCTGGTGTCTGGCCACTGTGGGGGATTGAATGAGGTTGAGCCAATCGAAGCTCAATCCCCATAAGACAGAGGTGATGCTGGTGGGTGGGGTCAGTGATCTGGGGGAGGGGAATACTCCTGTCATTCGGGGTGTTTGCCCTCCATTGGTTTCATTTGTGCGGAGCCTGGGGGTGCTCCTGGATTTGCAACTGCCCTTGGATTTTGCACCAGCTGCAGGTGACGAATCCATGCATTTGTCACCTCGAGACTGGATTATTGCATTGCGCTTTACATAGGGCTGCCCCTAGTGACAGGTCGGAAGCTGCAGGTGGTGAAAAATGCTGCGACCCATCTCCTTACTGGGAAGGGCCACAGCAGGGAGCACATTCAACCAGCGCTCTGAGCACCGCACTGGCTGCCTATTGTCTTCCGGGCCCGATTCCAGGGTGCTGGTTTTAACCTTTAAAGTCCTAAACGGCACGGGCCCTGCTTACCTGAAGGATCGCCTCACCACCCGGGCCCATAGGTGGCCCCCTGCGGTTGTCCGGGAGCACCCTCCTGGAGGTCCCCTGTTTCTGGCGGGTCCAAACAGACAGGTGAGTGTTCTCAGCGACTGCGCTGTCTCTTTGGAACGTCCTCCCAGCAGAGATCTGCCTCAGTCCAGATCTCCTCACCTTCCGACGAAGTCGTAAGAGCTGCCTCTTGTCAGGAGTTGTGGGGGGAGCGGGGAGGGGGAAGGGTTAGGGGGAATCTTGTTTTGCATTGACCATTGTGATGTTTATATTTTGCTATTATGGTTTTTATTTATTATATATTTTTGTATTTAATTTATTTTTAAGACAATTGTGAGTGGCCCCATGTTGCCTTGAATGAGAGGGGTGGGGGGGAAATATTTATACCATAAATAAATAAATAAATAAATAAATAAATAATTTACACAAAAGTCATATGAGGAATATTTTTAAAGAACCACAGGGAGCTACCACAAGAGGTGTTTTTGTTAGTATTCATTTTCAATGCAGGGTCTCTTACAACCAAGGCTCTGATCCTGCTCCCACTGAAATCGATTCAGCCATGCAAACCTAACCCATCCATAAGAACAAATAAAAAATACCTTGTTTTCACTTCCATAGCACCTTCTGTTCAAAAATATCCTGCTTTACAAGCAGGAATTAAACTGAGGAGTTGACAAACATGCCTTTATGTTGTAGAGGAGTTCTAAGTGTGTAATTTATACAATCGGATTCTCTGTGCTGCGTCGCATCAACACCATCTTTCCTCTTTTGTCCATGGTCAGCTTATTTAGCTGCATCATAACACCAACACCTGAAATCTGAAATCTTATTGCCTGCACCAAAGGACTCTCTCTCTCTCCAGTAAAGTACACATTTTATTTGATAAAGTATGAGATACAAACGTAAAAGATTGTTTTGCTGTGGTTGTGTGAGGTAATAGAAGATTGTCCCATTTCTGAAATACAACGGCGCCACCTATAGTTCATGCCAAAATAACATCCTCTAACCTGATGCATAATTTATTTATTTTTTTGCTCTGCTCATCAGCATTTGGCATATAAAAATTACGGCAAAGATGTTGCCCACAATCCAGAAGCAAAACCCGTAAGATAACCAAAGATTACTTAAATACAAGTAATCATGGGGAAACATTTGTTTTTACAGACATATGCTAAAGTAGAGCTAATCAAATCTCATGCTTCGAGGTGTAAACTGATCCTGCATGTTTCTTTCTATCCCATATATATGAGAGTTCTAAAGCAACATATTTCTATGGCTCTCTCTTCTATTACGCACACAGCAACAACACAAGTAAGAATTTACTTGAGTAAGTCAAAGCGTCAAGAAAACAAAGAAATAGGATTTCTGTTCACCAAGAACCATTACTCACTTTCTTGTTTTAGATTTATTAACTTGGGGAAAATGCATTAACTGGCTGCGCCACCAATCAATGCTGAAACAGGATAATTTCACACGTTAATTCGCCCCGGTCCAGGATCCGTTTCAGATCCCGGACAGGAATCAGTCTGGCCGTCCTTTAGACGTGCCGGCCTGATTCCTACAAGGGATCAGGGAGGGGATGGGACTGCGTGACGTAACGTGCAGTCGCACAGTCCCACACACACACCCGTACTCCCCTGGCCGGGCATTCTCCGGGAGATGGGCGGGTGCAGCGGCCAATCCAACCGCTGTGCCCAATCCCGCATTGTGGTCCGGGCCACAATCCGAGCTGGTGGAAGGCGCTGATTCCGAACCATGGTCCAGCTAACCACGGTTCTGGACCTCCGGGCGGCCGGAGGTCTAGAACCTTGGTCAATTAGATTCCCGCCGGAGGTTCACCGTGGTGAACCTCTGGTGGGAATCTCTTTGGGTAATTTCAGATGTTACGGTACCGCAGCCACCACAGGGGGTTCACTGTGGTTGACCGTGGTATCATAATGTCTAAAAATACCCACAGTTACAACTTCAGTGAATTGTCTATCTTATTCTTTGTAAAGCGCCAGATACATCGCTGGCACTATATAAATGCTTATAATAAATAATAATACTAATAATAATAGCCTCACAGTTGCAACTTTACATAATTACTCCAATATTGTTACTATAAATACTTAATCATTAAACAGTCAGGAATAACAACAAAAAATGAGAGACCTTCTAAAAACTGGTAAGAGTCTTTGTATTGATTTCATTGGGCTTTAGGTAAGTCACATGTGCTGCAGTCTTGAAACCACTGACTCCAGTCTGGAGCAGTCCTACTGATTTCACAGGAATACTCTGGAATAGGTGGTTTCAGGATTTCAGTGTATGTGACTGAGAACACTTCATTACAATCATTTATGCTGCTAGAACCTAGATTTTGTACTTCGAATTACTGGAGGGTGGGGAGCCATTTATTTTGAAAATAAGACATTTCATGAGTGATTCCTCCTTATAGTTAGGATGCCCGGTGCCCTCCCCAACCTCCAGCAAGCACATGTAAAGGCCTCCTTCTTTGGTAAAATCGGGAATATGTTCAGCAATGGAAAAGGAAAGTATTAAGTCCCTGCCCATTTTACAGACTTACCATATGGTCAAGTTTGGTGGCATATGAGTTAGATTCCTTTGTTTTTTGACCTTTTAACTTTTCAGCACTCTCAATAGCAAAAAGACTAAAAGTTTACTCTGGATACAGAAAATATTTCTTACCCACTGTCATGCCATCCATGTAACGCTTGATGATATCGAAGGAATCCCTGAGATTTCCTTCTGTTATGTCAAATATGATATCTGCCTGATTGGCTGGGTATGCTGGGGTGATGGCACGAAGGAAAATAATCTCTGAAAAAAAGCACCACAAAATAATTCAAAAGGGTAGTAGCAGCAATAACCCATGCGCAGTAATGGAATCAAGATCAATACTTAGCAGTCTGCAATACTATCTTGAGCATTATTTCTCTGGATAATATGGTTCCAAACCCTTTCAGGGCATACTAATAATGTTGCGTTAGTGTGCAGTCATACAAATTGAAGAAAACCAACAAAATGTATTTTGAAGAGTTTTATAGACATTTTGGAGTTATGACTCCAAGATCCCATCAAAGTGTATTCCATGGGGAGTTATGACCCCTGCTTTAGTTACTGCCAATGGGAAAAGCAGCGATGGAAAGGCAGGTCCAAGGGAAGCTTCTTGCTCGCTCCTCAGCCCTACTTTTACTGGTGTCAGGAAGTAAAGTGGCAGCCGGAAGTGGACCCGCTGCCTCCCTGCTGCCAGTTCTCATGTTGCCTCAAGTCCTGGAGACCACTAGATCCTCCATTGCTGATTCTGCCTCCGCTGCCAGATGTTCCTCAGAACTGGGAAGCCCTCCTTCCTGTCCTCTCCCTCCTACACACACCAGCTTGTTGGTAGAGACTGGATACCCACAAGCTGTTAGGTATAAATATCATCACAAAACCAGCTTTGTATTAAGGATCACTTGTGTTGCCTCTACATTCAATTTAGGATTATTATTTTTTTGTCCAACAAAGTTATAGACTGAATGTAGAAGGCTTTAATTAAATGAATGCAGTGTTATAATTTGGAACTGCGCAGACATTTTACTGCATCAGTAGCTAGTTTGTCTTTAGGCAAGGATTTCTGGAGGAGGTTTTTTTCTTTTTTAATTAGGTTGTAGGCTATAAAAATGGAAGAAGAAACTAACCACTTACCTTCAGGTCTTGTAAATTCTCTGAATGTGGGCAGTGAAATGACAGTGTGAGAAATGGTGTGAACTGGATCCAGCACACAGTTGACATCATTTGGTCGGCAGGACTTAATGCAGCGCACCGTATCTGTCTTTTCAAGCCTGAGTCTAAGAGGAACAAAACAGAGAACATGAAAACGGGTAATTTCCCCTCCCCCACACCTTTTTTTTGCCATATAGGGAATAAAAAGTTCCAATGGACATAAGTGTTCACCTCATACTCAAATGATTAAATTAATATTGTAGCATTGCTCTATGCAGGGCCATGGTTTGTTGGTTCCACCCTTTTGTAAATAAGAAAGGAACAGGAAACTTCAGGTAGTTAAACAACAAAGAGGTGTGAATCTCCTGGATCATGTCCATATAATGTGGGTTATTTTATAACTAGCATTAGAATGACCCTCCCCACCACTAAGGAGCAAACCTCCAAGTATGCTAACGTGATTAAGAAGAATAAAGCTTTGCGAGAGCTGATTGAGTGACTCAGC
The DNA here is from genome assembly GCA_003113815.1 of Sphenodon punctatus. Lineage (NCBI taxonomy): Eukaryota > Metazoa > Chordata > Lepidosauria > Sphenodontia > Sphenodontidae > Sphenodon > Sphenodon punctatus. Next base: position 2,574,757 of record QEPC01003635.1, on the reverse strand, counting down.
CTTCCTTATAGAACAGGGTTTGTAGTCAAGTAGCTGACTATTTTAACCCCTAACAGAATGCCTCTCCACATGTCATTGGCATACAAACTTGGCTCATTTCCAGCCAAAATGTAAAGATCCAGATAGCATAGAGGCGGAGGCAGCAGTCTTTCAGATATATGGGGCCCAAACCAATTAATTCTTTATAGGTCAATTCCAGCACCTTGAATTGGCCCTGGAAAGCTATTGGAAGTCAGCACAGACTCTGAAGCACAGGCATAATGAGATCTCAGTGACCCACACCATGTTCTGTACCAACTGCAACCTCCAAACAGCCATTAAGGGCAGCCCCACATAGAGCACATTGCAGTAGACTAGCCTTGAGGTTATGAAGCAAGAATCTTCTGATCTTCATGACTTTCAATGATCATTTAAGAATTGTGGTATTAGAAACACCTATGATAGGTAGTCTTCAAATCAGTAGCTCTGGGCTTTAATGGAACTACCCTAATTTGCGTTAACCTAGGCCTTGGTGCTGTTGAGTTGAACAGGGGCTTTACACCTCTGTGCTGAAACATTGTGGAGGCCTACAAAACGGTAGCATAATACCTGGTGTCCTGTGCACCTGTCTCCACCACACAGGTGGAATTATAAGGGCAGAGAGTTATGTTGGTTAGTTATCATAACCTTCAACCTTGCCAATGTGTCATCCGAATGCATCATGAAAAGCTGGCTTCTCCCCAACCCTTAGCAAGGACCTTAAAGTGGCTGTTCCTGGCATGGATATGGCATAAGCAGAGACCTCGCCTCAACACCAAGCTCTGAACTGGTGACCACAGTGCCATATGGGGCCATAGCCCTTGGGTTTACACACAGTGTGGAGTCCTGGGCCGTGCCCCCCAGAATGACCCAAGCTTTGCAGTCTGGAACTTAGTAACAGAATTTGGTAACATATTTCTCCAGAAAGTCACCAACTTTCTCTCATTTTGAAATCGATGGTAGGAAATGTCAGGAGTTCAGGCTCTCTCTCAAGACTTTCAATACTTCCTAGTACCACAAGGTTAGAATAGCCTTTCCAGTTGTCTTAGAACAGAGAAGTGTGAGAAAATAAGCGAAAAGAAAGCTAACATCATTCTAAACTTCAAAGATTTCACTTTTTTGAGTTTGGGGCAATAGTTTGTGTCTGTTCATATTTTATGCTGACCAGCTGTTCATTCCAACTTGCGAGACTATTAGAAATTAAAGCACTTCTCACCCTTCCCCAGTCAGATTGAATTTAGAGTCACTTATAATACAAGAACTTCATACAATACTCTGCCTGTGTTCCATGGAGATAAAAGGATTGTACTGGGATTTGCAATGTGACTTGCTCTAAGCCTTTCAAGTGAGCTCAACTTTGACCTGCCTGTTCCTTCTCATTTCCAAGCAGAGAAGAAAAGGAGAGATTGCAGTTCTTAGGATTTCTTGTTAGGAGACGGTAGATTAAAAGATTAGGAGGAAAAGCTTCACACAGAAGAGAGGAAATAAAAATGGAAGATTTAACTTGAACACAGCACTTCAGGAGTAAAATATTCACACTCTTTTCAAATGTATCATCCAAGTCCAGACCTAGAGGCCATTTTTCTTCAACATAAAACTATCCAAGTGGCTCTTTCAAAATCTCATTCTATCCTTTTCAAGTTTGCTAATAAAAAGCAAGCAGTACTGAGCATGGTCATTTTGCGGAAAAGAAAAAGAAACTGCAGATATTGGGCTCAGCTGATGGAAATTGCACAGTAGATCCCAGGCTTTTTAGGGCAACCAATCACTCTCAGCCACTGCGCACCTGATGATCATGGCCATGGTCCAGCACATACTGGTTATGGGTTGGATATATGGGGCCCAAACCAATTAATTCTTTATAGACTCCACAGGGTGGTGAGGATGGGGCTGTGGTCAGCATGTGTGCATTATATGGCCATGTATTCTTGCCAGTGGGAACCAAAGCCCACTTTACTGTAGCTCAGGAGTGGGGAACCATTTTTGTCTTGGAGGAGGGGTCACGTGGCAATTTAAAATTGGTTAATGGGCCACACACTTGCAAGGATGTAGGGAAGGCTCTGCTGCCCTCCAGTCAATCAGCTGCTTGGCAAGCAGCAGCAGTCCCTTCTTGCCTACGTAGATGCTATGGCTGGAGTTTGCACACTAACAGGAAGTGGTAGAGCCCTATGTCCCCACTACTCCAGCCCCCTGAGTCATGATTACTCTCCTGGCAGTGGACCACATCAATAGCATCCCTGGGGGAAGTGAAGTGGGCCACATTTAAGGGGGGAGATGGACATCTCGGTTTAAGAGGCTGCATGGTAACAGTTTACCATGGAGAGTTGTGTAAGGTGTGTAACATGGCCTCCACAGATCACATTTGGACTAAATGTAATGAAGCCATGCGTATTCACACCCGTCAAGGACCTGTACCACTGTGCAGGGGCGAAACGACCAACGGGCATCATGCTTCAAGATGTAAAAACCAGAACCATAATTCCAACCATCTACCAACTCCAGTACCTGTATGTTTCACTGTGTTATTTCTTAGATGTAATATAACTTGTGGAATGGCGTTATTTCAGGGTATTTCCCCCTGAAATTTCCAATAATGATCATTTCTGAATGAGTTGCTAACGGGCTTGTAAGGGAATAAAAGAATATTAATTTTTAACCATAGCACCAAGGGGCCAATCAAGGGAGGGTGTCCACTTTATTAGGGGCTGCGCAAACAAAAAAATAATGGGGCACTTCCTGCTAGTATTTTGATAAAATACCAACACTGGGGGGGGGGGGGTAATAGCCATGTGATTGGCTGCAGAGTGATGTGTTTCAGAAACAAAAATTCCATCTGACAGAAAAACATTTCTCCCCCACCCTCTAAGGACACTGGCAACACAGGATTGAGAATATTTACTCTTGGATGAATAACAGCTCTACAGTAACAGATCTTGTTACTCATCAGGGCTAGGGACACTGATTTATAGAAATAGAAAGGACTGGTTCCCAGCAACATCGGCTGCTTCTGCTTGGGAGACTGGAAAAAAAAATCCAGTTTCAAAATATTTGGAAAAGCTATTTCAGGTGTGTTTCAATTTGAAACCCTAGTACCCGAAACCCAAGGTGACAGCTGTTTTATCGTTTAAGATTTAGATTTTTCCCTGTTGCTGTTTTAAAATGAATTGAACTTTTAGTCAGATCATTTTGCTTGTAGCATAGAAACTGCCTTAAAATAAACAAAGGGGCAAGTGTTCGCCTGGAGGGAAGGAACAGCATGCGCTTGAATGAAACAATGGCATACTTCAGGTGTGACGAGTTCGGTCACTTCAGTTATCAGTTTCTCTGATCATACAATATTACCCTGTTCTAGGAGTTCACAAACTCATATGGTAATGAACTAATTCCAGTAAAGTTAACAGCAGATGAACTGATTTTGATTCCTCAAACATGTTCTTGTGACAAAGCTGGGAATTTTCCAAAATTCTTGATGACTGGACCTGAAACTACTTGAGGACACGTTGAGTTTGCGTGTGGAGAAATGGTGGAAAGACTCCAAATCGTAAGTCTTTAATCACGGCCACTTTCTCACGTGGAAGGGAAACATCTGTGAGGGTAATCACAGCTGTATTTTCATAGGAATTCGCGCACACAGGAATGCGTTATTCCGCTTTTATGCCTGCACATGACTGGGTCCTCCCATGTAGCTTTTACAATCACGAGTGTTCTTGCGGGATAAAAGCAGAATAGCACATCCCCTACATGTGCTAATTCCCATGAGAATACAACTGAGATTGCCTTCACAGAAGTCACCCCCCTCCGTGTAACATGAGAAAGTGGCCCAGTTCTAAGGGAAGTGTCAGAGCTTGCTTTTTACCTGTACGTTTTTCATTCAAATGACTTATTTTTTATTTTAAATTTGCAAGAGAGATTTCTTATCCAATCTATCATTTGGTGCATCCTCCAAGGCCATGATCCAGCAACATCTGGCTCTGATCCTGTACAACTTTCAGCCCTATTCCCAATGCCCCTAGCACCTTTGGGACACTGGGAGTGGTAGCTGGTTCCACAGTGCCAATACCACCACACTCTGGCTAGGCCCAGGCACTCCCACAGAGGACTGACTGCTGTGCTAGGTAGCCTCCTGATTGGTCCTTGCTTGAGCCTTGTCCCACCTCCAACTCCTCCCACCCCAGCTTCCTGATTGTCTGCCACCAGATTAAGACTGGCAACCCACCCTCCCTGCTATCTGTTCTGAATCGGTCCTTGGACTCTGATCTCGCTTCAGTTGAGCCTCAATCCTGTACCTACTCCCTGCTCTAATCCTGCATGACCTCTGGCCCTGATCCAGCACAACATTCAGCCCTGATTTCCTCTCCCCCCGACACAGCCTTTTGTGTTCCAGGAAGCAGTGAGGAAAAAAGAAAAAGGGTGAGAGAGTCTGGAAGGGGCGCATGTTAGTAGACACAGATGTATGTGATGTGCGCTGGGATATAAGCCACAGAATTATTTAGGAATATGACAAATGAATAAATTCCTGGTAAAATCCCATTGAGCCAAGTCCAGAGCCTGGCTGTTAAAATCGCACTTCTATGCAAATATTTTTGTCCTACAGTTATAACCACTTGGTTATTTATTAATTTTCATGGGCATTTATGATTGGCATTAGATCTGCAGTGTTTTCAACTACAGTTTGTGCCAATGCTCATGTCAAAGTTTGAATTCAGCTGAATTTTGCATGTTCAAAAATGTAAATTTCAAGTTGAATTTTCATGCACATCTGTGAAGTTAACATGCAATTTTGGTATTTGGTAATTCAGTAATAAGCAATTTGGTGCTAAAATGGAAAAATAAAATCCTGTTTTTATCTGGATTTGATCTAAGTCAATCAACTGAAGTCAAAGTCACCGAATTCAGTTAAAATCAAACTAACAGAAGTTAAAATAATTGAACAGGAGCCAAAGCTGAACTTGAGTTCAAGTTAAAGTTCTCAAGGAACTTGGCAAATCTGAATATAAGAATATGTTTAAGGAATATTTGAAATGGATTCAAAAATTCAAAAAGCATGCATCCACTGCTTATTGCAGTCATCCCGTAGCGAGCACTTGCCAAGCTGTGGCCATTCTTGGTGATCCACAAGACATTTTGAGGGTTGACCGTGGTCCATGGGATTAATAACTTAGGGAACCCCTGTTATACCCCCTTCAGGCTTGCCTTCTGTTGCTAATCAGAGCTCCAGTGCTCTCTGCTCTTTCCTTCCTGCCTGCTTGTAATAAAAAGGAAGGAAAGTTCAGTTACTCTGAAAATAAGTCCTTTCTGAATCAAGTTTTCCCTTTCCCCTGCATTCTTTTCCCATCTCACTTCTTGCTAACTGTCTGATTTAATTTGTAAGACCCTCAGGCCAGGAACCTTGTTTTTATTCTTGTCTGGAAAGCACCAGGAACATCAGCCTTACTCTATAATTACATGGCTTAAAAGTTCCAAGTTAACTGCAGTGTGGAAGCAACTGTCTAATATGATAGAATCAGGGCTATGTATTTTTTTAAAATTATTTGATAAAGGCACACATACAAAAGAATAATAGCACACTATAGAGTTTTGATGAGAACATGGGCCAAATTCTGGTATTTTCTACCAGAGCATTCATTTAATGAGACAAAACCAACCTTGGTTTTGGGTCTGTATACTCGTTCACTGTGGCCTTGTGCACAGTTGACCGTGTAATGAACCCATATAAACACATATATGCAGAAGCCATACAGTGGGGATAGAACAGACACACTGCAGTAAAGCTAGACACTCCTTTCTCTCTTATGATGACAGCTCATGATGCCTTACTGATTAAACACACTGAAAATACTAAGTATAGTTCAGGTTGCGTATCTTCACATTATAATTGGAAAAGGTACACCAAAGGCAACAAAGATGATCCAGGGGATGGAACAGCCTCAGCCTCTACAAGGAGAGACTCAAGAGATTAGGGGTCTTTAGCTTAGAAGAGAGACAATGGAGGACGTACATGATGGAGGTGTGTAAAATCATGAACTGTGTGGAAAAAGTAAACTAGGGTTAATAACTTCCTTTTTCATAATACTAGAACTGCAGGACACTTGATGAAATTAGTAGGCAGCAGATTTAACACAATGAGAAGGAAATTATTTGTTCACGTAATGTATAACTAACCTGTGGAAGTCGTTCCAACGACATGTTGTGAAGACCAATTGGGTTCAAAAAAGGATTAGGTAAATTCATGGAGTCTATGCCCATCAATAGCTATTAGCCAAGTTGGTATGGGGATGCAACCGCTAAAAGCTGTGAGTGAATGATGGAATGGATAGCTCAATATACACTGTTTTTGTATACTTCCTCTGAAACATCTGGTATGAGCCACTGTCAGAGAAAGTATCTGGGACTAGATAGACCACTGGTTGGAGCAATCTGTAGATTTTTTTTTTGGTACTCTTTCCTCACTTGCAGACTCTTGGTGTGGCAATCCCTAGAAATCCTGATAGAATGTCTACTCTTGTGAGAAGCCTGGAATGGCTCTGCCAAAAGGGGAATGCCATGGACTGGTTAAGAGTACAATCTTCCCACCCACTGAAGTCAATGGCTTTGTTTCTGTTGATTTCCAGACGTCCCGAGTGTCATTTTAGCTCCAATCTAGTCCTTGACTACCATCAAGGGCAAGAGTCTGAAACAGAAAATGGAGTTGCTCCTCTACTTCAGGGTGAAGAAGGTTATGAATTCGGTGTTGAAATTCCCAGGGTTCTTCCCCTGCTGCTCGTTCATGGTGTCTATACAGGTAGGGTCATGGGCTATTTTACGTTTACATAGTTGATTGCTGACAGGAAAAGGAATAGTCTTGGGCCCTTCACATATAATTGCAGCAAAGAACTTTGTCTGCTCTAGGCAAAGCAGTCCACTGCTCCCCGCATTGCTGTATAGCAGTGGTGTCACATATGAGGTTTGGGGCATAGATGCGTTAGCATGAGTTGCATGAGACCAGATATAACTAAACCCTCTCAATAAATTTAATCTCCATCTACAACAACACAGTGAAGTTGGTCAAGGAAACCCATTTGTATACAAAATAGATATACTTAAACACTGCCTGAGCTGAAATGTTAAAAGGACGGGGAGGAAGGATGGAGAACTGTAACGATGATAACAAATAAAATGCAAGTGTCGCATGCAATGGTTAAACTGAGGTTAAACTTTATTTAAAATGGAGGGAAAGAGGGGAAGCTACTGCCAAAGGGAACAACAGCCAGCCATGAATGTCTGCATGCTAGTAATCAAAGCTGTGGAGAAACAAAGACAAAAAGCTTGGCAATAAATGTGCTGACAGTCCCGTGGCGGAAAAGTTGCATTTGAACAGTCAGGAGCAGGTCTCGGGGCTCTGCGATCTGCCGCTGCATGGACACCACGCCACTGTGGTTGTTCACATTTTTGGTGGTGAAAAACCCCTCCTCATCCCCGCTGATGATGGAGAGCAGAATTTTATCCCCAGGGACAACATTGGAAGGGCCCATGCGGAAAATGTTGATTGGAACTTGAATGTTGGTAGGGAAAAAGAGATGATAGGAGGTTATTCTCAAAGGCAGGCTCTGGCACTCCTTATTTTCATTACAAGGCAAGCGCTCACAGCGACTGCAAGAAAAGTGAGAACACAAGACAAGAGGAGGGTCAGCAAACATTTAGCAAGCGTGACAGCAAAGGGGTTTGGGGGAGTGGGAGCAGAGACGGCTATATTAAGTTGCATTCCCTACCCCATTCTCCAGCACAATTGGCTCAGTTGTAAAGCAATAAGGCATTTGTTGAATGATTCTGACTTTTTCTTTGTCTGAGAAAAGGCCCTTTGCAGCTCAAAAGCTTCTACACTCTCACCAATAATAGTTTATTCATAGACATCATGTACTGGGGGCCCCTGCAAGGTCCCCACACACATAGGGCCCTATGCAGTCACATAGTCTGCACGTCCCTAGATCCAGCCCACACATTGGCTTATGGGTGGGTATCCCAGTGTCCAATCAGAGAAACCCTCTTAAAGGAGCATAAGAAATCTAAAATCCACACCCTCACTAAACCAATTTAATCTCTGTGGGTTTGCACTAAAGCCTGTGGCAGAGCCAAAGTGGAGAGTTAAACGAACATAAGAAAAAACTGTGTGAATGCCTGCATTCTTGTACAAAGGCTTAAATTGATGCCAGAGCCTAGAATAGAGCCACCCCATACTGTAGCATCCAGAAGACACCAACCCACATCCACTAACCCAATGGCAACGGTCCACAGAAGAAGGTGAAGCCTCCTCCCTAACCACCACAGCCTGGCCAATTTACTGTGAACAGGAACTTCTTTCTGATCCCAGCTTGGTGATTGCGGCTACTCTGTGGGACTGAACCTGCCTGGCTTAGTGATGCAAGCATCTAGAGAAGGCATTCAAACTGACCAAATAATCTGGACACTGCAGCGTGTGCCTTGCACCTAGAGACCAGGCTCAATGGAATATGGGTGTTAAGAACATAAGTGCCATACTGGGTCAGACCAATGGTCCATTGAGCCCAGCATCCTGTCTCCACCAGCGGACATTCTTGGTCACTTCGGAGAAGTACTCAACCGGTCATAATGGAACGATCCATTCCTGCTGTTCACTTCCAGCTCCTGACAGTCAGAGGTTACTTACAACCCCCAACCTACCTGGCTGATAGCCACTAATGGACCTTTCCTCCAAGAACTTATCCAATCCTTTTTTTAATAACCCAGCTATGCTACTGGTGTTATCAGATATTAATTAATTTATTTATTTCATTACATTTATAAACGGCCCCTCTTGTCAACGGCAACTCGAGTCAGCGAACAATATAAACAATATAAAACAATAAAAGCAATAATAAATAAGCCATATGTATAAAACACCAACATAATCAAAACCTAGTATGCAAATATGCTAGCTGCTGCAACTGTAACTGTGTTGAGTCCAAGCATAGCAGATTCAACAGACATTTAGGCTGTGGTGTGCTGTGATTGAGCAGCTACCGGAGAGTCCCCTTCCACTACAGCCTTGGTGGCTGGTATTGGTGCTCGGTCTCATCTAACCTTTGCTGAGGACTGTGCAAGCAAGGTGCCCTTAAAATCAGCCTCAAGCCCTGCTACCACCGAGGCACTGGTTGCTTTGAGCAGCTGCTGTTCCAGAGAGGACAGCACTGTCTCCCTGCACCCAAGCCACTCACACTTGTATGCTCCTGCTTGTATGACTCTTTTTTGTATAGCATGCCAATTCAAACCAGCTTCCCCCACAACAACTCTCTCCAGGCAGAGAGTGAGGGCTCAATCAAGGGGTGAAACATGCTGAGTGCTGGGGGAGCATCACAAGACAAGACAGAATGGTCCCGTGCAATTGTTTGCGACTTGGCTTTTGCCCACATGATTTGTAAGGAGAATATCCACGGCACACACCTGGCAGACATGGAGCAGCACGCATGACTGCACATACAAACATAGCAACAGGCTACAGGCTGGCAACCAGAAGCATAATGTCTGATAATACCAACGAGTGACAACATCTCCCTGTGCTGGTGACCAAAACCAGGTCCTTCCGAACTTTGATTTTTGCCCTTACCAACAAACGCCACAGAGAACAGGACAGGAGACCTAATCTCTCCAGAGGCACCTCAAAAGCAGGAATCACTTTAACTTTTAATCATGTGATAAGTAAGCAAGGCTCTCCTGTCAGAGAGACAGAGGGGCAAACAAAGTTCCTCACCCCAAGAGCTGCGCATGAAAATCTTCCTATTATTATTTTAAGTTTCTATACTGCCTGTTTCCACAAAGACTTAAAGCAGTTTACAAAAAGGAAAAACACAATCAAAATAATCCCACGCTAGCCCCACCCCCACACACAAAAAAAACCCTACATACTGTATAAAAGCTACATGTTTACAACCAATTTACAGTCTCCTCCCTAGGGTTGCCATACCTCCCCTTGAATCCAGGACACTTATGAAAAATACATGGTGGAGGGCTGCATTTTGGTACCAATGCAGCCCTCCAACATGTATTTTTCATAAGCGTCCTCGATTCAAGGGGAGGTATGGCAACTCTACTCCTCCCCCACCATGCTCATACCACCACCACTCCTCTTGGGGGCGGGCAGTTTCTGGCATAATCCCCTTATCCCTCCCAAGCCCATACCACTGCAGGTGGCTCATGGCACTCCCACCCCCCATATATTCTCCCTCTCTTCCCCCCTGCCAAAAGCCTTGAACCAAATAGAGAGTAACAAGAAGGAAAAGAAAAGAACATAGAGGAACATGTTCCATTAGCTGGGAGTCAGCGTCTCAGGGTGGTACGGTATCCGACCCCGTGTCCCAAATACAGCCATATATGGCTGAGAACCACAAGATACATGTGTGCACACAAACCTCTCCCGTTTCATGACTGGCTAGTGAGGCCAGGGCACTGTGGTCCTGGATGCTGGGATTCTGAGGGATTCTGATTCTGAAGTGCAATGAAGACATGGTAAGGCAGCCCAAGACTGAAGCTGACCACCAGGTTAGTGCTAACAGTGTGTCCACCAACCGCTCAAGTGCATGGAAGGAAACAGCATGAGGAAGGGACAGAAATGTCAACATCCTTTTCTCCCCCCGAGTTTAGGAAGGAAGGAAAGTGGCCTCCTTAATTTTGGCACCGCTCCCTCTAGCATGAGCAAGAGAGAAACAGACTCTAGCACAAGTTTGCCTGTAACCTTGGGGAATGTGCATGATTGACACCATTTTTTAACGTATGCTTTTAAAAAAATTTTTTAAAAAACAGCTATGGTTGATTTTCACTGCTGAAAATTCTTGAGAATAAATCTGTTCATATTAGAAAAGTGATGGCCTTAGAAAATAAGATGTTCCATTTCCATTATTACCATGCTCAAAAACAGGAAAGATTTTCTTTGCAGAGGCAGCTTTTTGGAAATGTCTGCACACATGTACACATGATTCACTGTCTTACTGAAGTCAAATGTTCTCTAATAGTTTGCACATGTACACAAACGATCCATTCTTCAGCTAGTCAGATGTCCCCTACAGTACTAGTAAGTGTAAGAAAAACTCCCTAAAACCTTGAAAGACAAAGAGACAGTCTGCTGATTCAGAGAGTTATTTGTGGAGACCGATAAGTCTGTGGCTGGGAAGTTAGAATTATTTAAAATTCATGATCTTTTTATCTTATTGTTGGGAAGTCTACAACAGTCATTTCACACTTCATTGTGGGTTTACTTAATGTGTACTAATTATTTGAGCAATTAACCACAAAGAATAGTTAAGCATATATTATCGTTTTCAAGAACCAGGGTTCAGTCTGGGGTCATATAACACAGAGGCAATAAAAATAAGAATATCTAAAACCTGAGGTACTCTCTAGGCTCGATTATAAATGCTCTCTTTCTGTGGGCGGTGGAAAATCATGCAGGAGGGACTTTAGCAACCTGGTGCTAGAAAACCAGCTGACCAAGACAATCAGGCATGGTCCAACCTTGCGGTATTTCACCATGGATTAATTTACCATGTTGTTGCTGCATTCTGTTACCCATAAGTGTCGCTGTGGGCAACATCATGCCATTAAAAAAAATAGGGCGGGGAGAATCTGGCTATAGGAAAGAAATTAGAGCTGAAGGGCAAGGGTAAAGAAAGTCTGCCTCTGGTAACGCACTTCTAAATAGCTCTTTGTGATTCCAGTGATCCCCTGCAATTATATTAGCAACACAGGCCTGAAAAATAAACACACACTATTGTAAAAACCTATTCCCAGAGTCACTTGTGGTTATTTTAGCTCACTACTTCAGGTTTGCTTTGCTTTGCTCTTAAATGATTATAATTTGCTTGATACTTACCACAGAGCTGGGGTTTGATGTATGAAATATTGGTTTATTTAAAGAAGAAAAAAGTAGCAAAAATAGTGACTAGAGGAAAAGAATTTAACAAAGAAAATAAAGAAGGGATTTTTAAAAGAAGAAATTCTGATTCTGACGTTCACTTGATATAGGGGTAATAATGCTGGAAAGCGCAGTATGAATAAGTTCCATGGATAAATAGGCCTAACTTTATACACAAACATTTGTATTCCATAATAGCTCTGTGATTACAGAATGACAGACCTGGGAACTAAAATTAAAAAACTATACTGGATACCAAGAACAATGGACAAAATTATTATTTGGGCTTATACATAAGCGACTATACAATTGTGTCGGAGACAGCCTGCAGGCTACCCTTGTACCTGCTGTATTCACTACCTTGTATTTAAATGTTGTGAAGTGCTAACAGTCTCATTTCCTTGAACATCTCCTATAGCCCCCTCCTTACTGTTTACTATTCTGTATCAAGCCTAGCCTGCATTTATTTTATCATTTAACTCATAGTTTCCCCTCATTGTATTTAAATATTTAATTGAAACACTAATGACATTTTCCCAAACAGCTCCTTCCCAAGTGATTGGTTTCATATATAATATATCCAACATTTGCTCTGTCTAATAGTTCTGATTCTTTACTTGCCGAAGGAAGGGCCTTGTGTGGCTTGAAAGCCGGCGCACTCTCACCAACAGAAGTTACATAAGAACATATTAAGTGCTGTACTAGGTCAGACCAATGGTGCATCAAGCCCAGGACCCTGTCTCCAACAGTGGCCAATCTTGATCATTTGGGAGAAGAACCCAACAAGTCACAATGAGGTGTGATCAATTCTCGGCTGTTCACTCCCAGCTCCTGACGGTCAGAAATTACATCCCCCAAACCTACTTGACTAATAGCTGTTAATGGTCCAACCCTCCAAAGCTTACACAATCCTTTTTTAAACCCAGCCATACTACTGGCTTTGACCACATCCTCTGGCAACAAATTCCACAACTCAATTCTGCGTTGAATGAAAACATACTTTATTTGTTTTAAATCTGCTGCCAGTTAATTTCATGGAGTGTTCCCTAGTTCTAGCACTATTTGAGATGCTAAACAAAAACTCCCTATTTACTTGTCCTATGTCACTCATGATTTTCTAAGCTTCTATCATATCCCCTCTCAGATGTCTCTTCTCCAAGCTGAAGAGCCCTAACCTATCAACCCTCTCCTTATATGGAAGCAATTCCATACCCTTTATCATTTTGTATGCCCTTCTGTGCACCTTTTCTAATTCTACTATATCTTTCTTGGAATGGGGTGACCAGAACTGTACACAATATTCAAGGTGCAGTCGCACTACAGATTTATATAGCAGCAGTAGGATATTTTCGGTTTTATTCTGTTTAGAACCCACAATTGTGCACATATAGCTTGGATTATTTTTCCCTATATGCATCACTTTGCCCTTGTCAACATTGAATTTCATCTGCCATTTAGCTGCTCAGTCAACCAGTCTTGCAAGATCCTCCCGCAATTCCTCACAATTTGCTTGGTTTTAACTACTTCGAATAACTTTGTGTCATCTGCATATTTGATCACCTCACATTTTACTCCCCTTTCTAGATTATTAATGAATATGTTAAACAACACTGGTCCCAGTACAGATCTCTGGGACACTCCCTATTTACTTCGCTCCATTGAGACAACTGATCATTTAGTCCTACCCTTTGTTTCCTATCCTTTAACTAGTTACTACTTCTACTACTAATCATTTCTGTAGCGCTACTATGTGTACGTAGTGCTTTACGGTCACAGATTTTGGAGACAGGTCCCTGCCCAGTGGGTTTGCAATCTAAGACGGACACGGGTAAAGGGAACACAGGGAGAGGCAGACACACACATATTCCCATTTTACAGGTGAGGAACTGAGGCTGAGAGGTTGTGACTTGCCCAAGGCCGCCCAGTAAGTTCATGGCTAGGGCAGGATTCAAACCGTGGCTTCCCAGGACCAAGTCCACTTATCCACTACACTACACTGGACACTGCCCTAATCCATACGGGTGGGACTCCATGGGGATTACCGGATACCAGATTTACAGGTATCAGATCTCTCGATACCAGATTTATCAATATCGGAATACCGGATTTTTAACATTGCCAATTTTACTCATTTTTTATATTGCGGCTGTTAAATGGCGACAATCTAAAAAGTCTGGTAAAGCCGGCAATGTTAAAAATCCATTATTCAGATGCCAGTCATTATTGGTATTATCGGATTAATGCAATACCGATAGTTCCACCCCTACTAATCCATGACTATTTAAAGAGTCTCTCTTGAGGGCCCTTATCAAACATTTTCTGGAAATCTAGATACACTAGATCGACTGGCTCACCTGTATCCACATGTTTATTTACACCCTCAAAAAATTCCAATAGACTAGTGAGGCACGACTTCCCTTTGCTAAATCCATGTTGACTCTTCCCCCTTATGTGGTGTTTATCAATATGCCCAGTAATTCAAATTACCAATAGTAGGGCCCTCCTTTCAGCCCTACACTGGCTGCCTTTACATAAACGCTAGGCACGGGAAAACCGGTAAATTCGGAATCCGATAATGCCGGTACCGGGCGTACCGGCATTATCGGATTCGACCCGGTAAATCCAGTCCCGTTACCGGATTCTGGGTACCGGATTTTTTACATTGCAGCCATTTAAAAATGGCTGCAATGTAAAAAGCCCCACCACAAAAAGTAAAAAAACACAAACCCTCCCCGAGTCCAGGCTGCGCGGGTGGAAGGGGGGACACCCCCCACCCACCCTGCCCAGCCTGGATTTTTGTTAAAAAAAGACTCAGAGCCCACCCCCCAGCACCAGCAGCCGCAACGTCCCCGCAGCCGCCGGTAAGTATGACCCACTGTGTCCCCATTGAAACCAATGAAATAAATTAATTCCCTCCCCCTCCCAGGCTGCGCGGGTGGAAGGGGGGACACCCCCCACCCACCCTGCCCAGCCTGGATTTTTGTTTTAAAAAAGAC